>OX377620.1:78221018-78651353 GCA_947397865.1 Polietes domitor
ACGAATTGGAAAAAAATAGTTTTATATTATGTATATACTCAATTAGAGGAATGTACACACCAAATTTCGTTTTTATACACTCCACGAGAGTATTATGTCTTTCTGCATTTGTTTGTAACACCAAAAGGAAACGAGTTAGATCGTTTATTATACAGATAGGCTTAGAATCACTTTCTGAGTCGATTTAGCAATGTCCGTCTGTCTGTCCATCTATTGTTGTAATCAAATTACGGGTCGCAATTATAGCCGGATCTTCACAAAAAGTGGCACAAGTAAGTTTATGCATCAAGGACGAACGCTATTTAATTTCAGGCAAATCGGTTCAGATTTAGATATAGCCCCCATACAAATGTCGCTTCCGATTTGACTTTTTCCGCAGTAGAAACGACATGTTGGACCCGATTTTCTTTAAATTTGGGCACAATATCTTATAATCCGACTGGAAACAACTATGCAGAAAGTGGGTAAGATCGGTTCAGATTTAGATATAGCCCCCATACAAATGTCGCTCCCGATTTGACCTTTGCCACTCTAGAAACCACATATTATACCCGTTTTTCTTTAAAATTGGCACAACATCTTATAATCCAACTGAAAGCACCTGTAGTGAAAGTGGTAAGATCGGTTCAGATTAAGATATAGCCCAAATACAAAATGTTGCTCCCAAATGTTTTAACCTTTTTAATATATATTTCAAATATTTCGTTCCAGGTTGTTATATACCCCCATACAAATTTCATTTCCGATTTAACATTTTTTGTTAAACACATACATTTCTAGGATACAAAAATCCTTCCAGTTTTCACTTTTTTATCGAATTGTATTCGGATAGAAAGTGAAGTGTATTATATAGTCGGCCCCGCCCGACTTTAGCCTTTCCTTACTTGTTCTAGCTGTTGTCGTTTAATATGTACCATTTTTATCCCTTTATTTTAATCACTTTATGGTGCACCTTTTTATTATAGAGGTAATGCGCATACCCAATATAAAGTAAGTACAGGCATACACAAAAATATGCTTAATTACTCTAAAATATTAGGGGATATTATGTGTATTTTTAGTCCCTGTGAGGGAAACATTTTTCACTTTGGACCGATTTCGCCCAGACATATGTTGTGGGTTCCTCCCCCCAGAGAGGTTTCGAATAAATATTTTTACCATCTTTCTAAAGTGTTTTCCCGCTATTTAAAGAAAAATAATATTTAAACAAGTAAGTAAGCTTCAGTCGTCCAAATTGACTTATAAATACCCTCTCTCTGTCACCTCTCAGAGAACATACACGCGGAAGTTAGGGCAGGATAATTTGCGTGAAAGTACTACAAGGTTCGTGGCACATGATCCCAGCTGCTACACTTATAAAACAATTATAAAAACACGATCAACTATCAAATCATAGAGGATTCCATGCACCAGTATTGAAGTTATGAAGAATTTAATTTACCCAGGATATATACAATTGTGTGGGATGTACATACATGAAGGGGTGATTATGAAACATTTTCAAATATCAAATTGCTAATGATAAACCCAGGTATCTCATGGGAGCAATTTTATGTAGTTCATATAAAATGTACAGTTACTATAAATTTATCTTTAATCATATTTAATGAGTATGGTAAATAATAAAGTAATTGATCCAATTTTATTGGTGATTTCCTCCAAATTCAATACCGATCGTCCTTGGGCAAAAAAAGTAACTTCTGCCAAATTTCATGATAATCGGACATCAATTGCGACCTGTAGAGTGCGAACAAGCTTAGATGGACAGCAGACGGACGGACATCGATTCAGCTGGTGATTCTAAGCCGATTCGTATACTTATAGGCTCGATTTTTTATTGGTGTTACAAACATTTGGCGGAAAACTAAACTAGTCCACGAAGTGGTGTAGGGTATAACAAATATTTCCGCTTTAGCCACGCCTCTTCTTGTAACTCCCACACAATTGTCTCTATCCTAGGTAATATTAAATCTTTCATAACTACTATACTGGTGCATGAAATCCTTATTCCTTTCCTTCGAAAAGATCTTCAAAATTCTCCATACAAAAACGAACTAAGCGAAATGTATTAATATTGAATGTTATCTAATTATGTGAATATTGTAAGAAGCCGGCAAAGTACTCATTGACATTTAAAAGATAATTATATTATAGCATGTATTAATTAAATATGAAAAGCACACTCTTAGGCATGTTATAAAATTCGACCAAGAAACGCAACATGTTGATAACAAATACTCGGTTACTGATATATGTCCCAGATGTTGAAAATGCCATTTTCGAATTTCGAAAAAACAAATCTTGTGCTGAATTGTGCTAGATTTGTACCCAATTGTGCCGCAAAAAGTTTTTCGAAAAAATGAAAATTGACAGAGATACAGCGAAAAAACTTTTCGCAAAAAAATCGCTGAAATTTTCATTGTAGGTTTTTTGGGCAGCAAAAGTTGTGCTAGGTTCTTCTAGAGGAGGGTGTTATTGTGCCGTTTCAAGCTAAGTTCTATCTCAAACCGTTTTCGAGAAAATCGCTAATTAAAATTTTGGCGATTTTTCAAAAAAATGCTCTAATTTTGTTAAAATCGCGATTTTTGCAAATCCAAAAACTGTGCTGAATTGTGCTCGCCTAGCACAATTTTTTCGTGATGTGCTCATTTCAATGGTTCATAAAAATAATCGTCATTTTAACTTTTTTTGCCATTTTCCATATAACTTTGCAAAAAACGCGAATTGCAAAAATCCTAAAGTTGTGCTGGATTGTGCTCGCAATTTTGCTATCATATTCCAAAAAGCGCCAACTTTTTGTAAAAGTCGCAAAAACGCCAAAAATTCTAGAATTGCCATTTTGTTTTTTCGCAAAAACAAAAGTTGTGCTGGATTGTGCTAGCCGCGTAGACAATGGTGCCGTTAGCTAAGTTCTATCTCAAACCGTTTTCGAGAAAATCGCTAGTTAAAATTTTGGCGATTTTTCAAAAAAATGCTCTAATTTTGTTAAAATCGCGATTTTTGCAAATCCAAAAACTGTGCTGAATTGTGCTCGCCTAGCACAATTTTTTCGTGATGTGCTCATTTCAATGGTTCATAAAAATAATCGCATACATAGTACATATTCTTAGTAGAAATATAACATGATCTGCAAAATTTGATGATTATCTGATGTAATCTGTGGATTCTAGTGCGCTACATTAAAAAGTGGACACCTATAGATCACTTTCAAGGTAGGTATTCTCATTTGATGATCTGCAAAATATTATCAAGAGCCAACGTAGTATGTGGGTTCTAGAGCTGTAATAATAAAAATGGGGCTCCGTTTGTAGGGGCGCTACATTAAAAATTTCACAGTAGGAATTCCTAGTTGAACTAAAGGGTGATTTTTTAGCTATTATGTTTTTGGCAACACTGGTTAAAACAGCTGACGCACGTTTCGTGTTTTGTTTCACTGTCAAACACCTTCAGTTTGGTCTATAATTTAACCATGAATCGTCTTACAAACGAACAACGCTTGCAAATTATTGAATTTTATTATCAAAATGCGTGATCATCGACGAAAACTTGTGTTCAGCGACGAAGCTCATTTTTGGCTCAATGGGTACGTAAATAGGCAGAATTGTCGATTTTGGAGTGAATATCAAGCAGAAGCATTGCAAGAGCTACCAATGCATCCAGAAAAAGTCACAGTTTGGTACGGTTTATGGGCTGGTGGCATCATTGGACCGTACTTCTTCAAAGATGATGCGAATCGTAACGTAACTGTGAAAGGTGAGCGCTACCGTGAGATGATATCAAACTTTTTTTGCCCAAAACGCAAGAGCTTTACTTGCATGACATGTGGTTTCAACAAGACGGTGCCACATGCCACATAGCACGCGCAACAATGGACTTATTGAGAGGCGAGTTCGGTGAACATTTTATTTCACGTTCGGGACCGGTCAATTGGCCGCCTAGATCGTGCGATTTAACGCCTTTAGACTATTTTTTTGTGGGGCTATGTTAAAGCTCATGTCTATACAGACAAGCCCGCTTCAATTGACGCATTGGAAGACAACATTGAAGCATTTATTCGTGAGATACCGGCCGAAATGTTGGAAAGAGTATGCCAAAATTGGACTAAACGGATGGACCATTTGAGGCGCAGTCAAGGTCAACATTTGCATGAAATAATCGTCAAACATTAAATGGATATGGACCGTACTATCGATTCAAATACAGATTTCATGCATTTTTCTGAATTTTATGTGTTTTTTTTTTTTGAAAAACTTTCCTATAGCTTTTAAAAAAATCACCCATTAAAATCGAGGTACATACGGAGGGAATGGTGTAGGGTATTATATTGTCGGCCCGCTTTGCAAATAGTTTCTTTTGTAAGAATGTATTTAGGATCGATACAGTTTTTATATTTGCTGACCATTCTACCATTGTGAAATGTCCCAATGTTATTCCGAGATGAACATGTGCTTGTCCCAATCCAAGTGTCTCATTCATATTTAGTCAATTATCTGTCAGCTGCCAAAGCAATGGTTACCAAGCAACTTTTCCAAAATTTTTAATATTGTGATTTGGTAATTACTATTGAAATTAGCTTTTAACCACAAATCTCTGTGTCTAGTTGGCATGACACTTTATCAAATCCCCAATTAATTGAAGTTATTATTTTACAACACACGAGTGCAACAACACAAAATAGCCTTCAAATGTTACATCGCATGCCAATTAAAAACTGGAGAACAATCCAATATTTCGATATTCTTTGCAATTATTCCCTGGCATTAATTAAACACACACACAAGCAGTGGTTGGAGCACCAATTCGCAATACCTCCAGTCAGTTTGGCTTTTAAATAAAATATTGAATTATTGCCATTTCATCCTGGTTTAGTTAAATTGGAAAAAATGACATTTTGCTGCCAATAACCACGTTATTGGTTGCACTGCCACCCCCAAAACCTCTGTCCTTGGTCGGGTTTTTTGTGTTAGATTTTGCAATTTGTGCACATCCGCGTCTCCCACAGCCTGCATTCCATCTAGTTTTTTTGTTGTTGTTGGGTCTCTTTGGCATACAAATGTGATATGTGGCTTAAATGATAGTCAGTGTTGGCGGTTATTATGGTCACACTTGACTGTTGCGAATAACTATGTATGTATGCTATGTATGCAGCTATAACGTTATTGCCAATTAATACAGTTACTGCATCAAATGTATCAATTTGATTTTGCTGTGTCCCTTTTTTGGCGTTGGCGTTGTCGTTGCGGACAAGAGGAGGCGAGCTGGTCTACTCGAACATTGTGTAGTGGTTGGTTTGGTTGCAGAAGGGAAGGGAGAAACGTTGTTCAAATTCATTTAAATTAAGTAACAGTTGGTGCTTTCCGTAAAGTATTAGACCGCGTCGGAAAAAAATAAATAAATTTGCTAGATTTCAGTATTTTTCTCAATCAAGAACATATATATGTTTATACCCTCCACCTCCAAGATGGGGGTATGCTAACTTTGTCATTCCGCTTGTAACACCTTGAAATATCGACCTGAGACCCCATAAATTCTAAGACGATCTAGTCATGTCCGTCCGTCTGTTGAAAGCACCCAAGCATCTAAACGAAAGGAGCTAGAACGTTCAAAATTTCCACAAATGCGTCTTATAGTCGAAAATCGGTTGGGATTGAAATGGGGCGAAATCGGCCCAAAGGGAAAAATTTTTCCCTCACAAGGACTAAAAATACCCATAATAATCCCTTATATTTTAGAGTATTTAAACATATTTTTTCAATTTGTCTGATTGGACTTACTTGATATTGGGTATGCACATTCCCCCGATAGCAAAAACGTGCACCATAAAGTGATTCTTATTTGTAGGGGGTGAAATGGGGCAAAAATGGGATAAAAATGGTACATATTAAACGACAACAGCTAGAAACACGAAATTCGGTGTGTACATTCCTCTAATAGAGTAGATACAGAATATAAAAGTATTTTTTCCAAATTAGTACTTTGAAGGGGTAAAATGGGAATAGAGGGATAAAAATGGTACCAACCAAACGGCTGCCCCTAGAATACTCAAATTCGGTGTATACATTCCTCTGATTGCATAGACACGTAAAATACACGGATTTTTCAAAATTCCTACTGTTTGGGGTTAAAATGAAAAAAGGGGATAAAAATAGTACCAATCAAATGACCACAGCTGGAGTCATGAAATTTGGAGTATACATTTCTCTGACTGTGTAGACACGGAAAATAAACGGATTTTTCGTAATTCGCACTGTTTGGGGTCAAATTGGAAAATGGGGATAAAAATAGTACCAACCAAATGACCGCAGCTAGAGTCATGAAATTCGGAGTATACATTCCTTTGACTACGTAGACATGGAAAATAAAAGGTTTTTTTCCAATTTCGTACTTTCAAGGGATACAATGGGTACAGAGGGATAAAAATGGTACCAACCAAACGGCTACACCTAGAATAATGAAATTCGGTGTATAAATTCCTCTGATTGCGTAGACACGGAATAAAGGGTGATTTTTAAAAGCTATAGGAAAGTATTTAAAAAAAAACACAAAAAATCAGAAAAATGCATGAAATCTCTATTTGAATCAATAGTACGGTCCATGTAATTTAATGTTTGAAGATTATTTCATGCAAATGTTGACCTTGACTGCGCCTCAAATGGCCCATCCGCTTAGTATAAATGCTTCAGTGTTGTCTTCCAATGCGTCAATTGAAGCGGGCTTGTCTGTATAGACATGAGCTTTAACATAGCCCCACAAAAAATAGTCTAAAGGTGTTAAATCGCACGATCTAGGCGGCAAATTGACCGGTCCCGAACGTGATATACAATATTCACCGAACTCGCCTCTCAATAAGTCCATTGTTGCGCGTGCTGTGTGGCATGTGGCATCGTCTTGTTGAAACCACATGTCATACAAGTCAAGCTCTTGCATTTTGGGCAAAAAAATTTGGATATCATCTCACGTTAGCGCTCACCATTCACAGTTACGTTACGATTCGCATCATCTTTGAAGAAGTACGGTCCAATGATGCCTCCCTCCAGCCCATAAACCGCACGAAACTGTGACTTTTTCTGGATGCATTGGTAGCTGTAGCTATGCTTCTGGCTGAATTTCACTCCAAAATCGACAATTCTGCCTATTTACGTACCCATTGAGGCAAAAATGAACACAATTTTTCGGTAAAAAAGGTAATTTGAGATATTAAGGCTGTTTTTCTTTAAGACTGGATAACTAAGCTGCGATAAGAAAAACCTAAATAAAAATTTAAAATTTCACTCAAAATAAAAATTTATTTTTTTAAATTATCGCCAACAGCAATATAAATGTGTGTATGAAAACAAATTTTGAAAAAAATATTTTATATTAAAAATATTGGACTTAGCCTGGATAATTATCCAGTGTAAGTCAAATTTGCTGTTGTCGAGTCTAAGTCCAAAAAAGTCAACAGAAACTATTTTTTTTTGAATTTTGTAGTTGGCGACAATCTGAAAAAATATTTTTTAGCAAAAAATTAAATTTTTATTAACGTTTTTGTTATCACAGCTCACGATCATGATTTCCGACTATGTCAAAAGTCTTTTCAAGTGGCTTCGCAGCGACTTTTCAACATCAAACCCGGCCTCTATAAGGAGATGATTCTCACAAACGAACGAGAAGCACAACTCACTTGCCGAATTTGTGTTTAAAAAATCGCACCAAGTAATAAAGTACACATGCCATCTTACAAGCATCTCATTGAGTTGCATATGTAAGTATGTGTATATGCAGATATAGTCATACACAGCAATACTTCTGCCGTGCCAACGCTCATTTGATTTATTTTTTTCGTTTGCATTTTGTTGGTCTGTAATCAATATTTGATTTGAACTGGGATATTGTCCTGGCTCAAGACCATTTTGCTTCTATATTTAATAGAACGTAAATTTATTTACAAATGGCATGGTGAGATTTATTACTTGGCTGCAGACTACCACGATCATGATTTCGACCATGTCAAAAGCCTTCGCAGCGACTTTTCAACATCAAACCCGGCCTCTATAAGGAGATGATTCTCACAAACGAACGAGAAGCACAACTCACTTGCCGAACTTGCGTTTAAAAAATCGTACCAAGTAATAAAGCACACATGCCATCTTACAGGCATCTCATTGAGTAGGATAGAGTTTCTATAGGGTGATTTTTTAAGAGCTTGATAACTTTTTTTTTAAAAACGCATAAAATTTGCAAAATCTCATCGGTTCTTTATTTGAAACGTTAGATTGGTCCATGACATTTACTTTTTGAAGATAATTTCATTTAAATGTTTACCGCGGCTGCGTCTTAGGTGGTCCATTCGGAAAGTCCAATTTTGGGCAACTTTTTCGAGCATTTCGGCCGGAATAGCCCGAATTTCTTCGGAAATGTTGTCTTCCAAAGCTGGAATAGTTGCTGGCTTATTTCTGTAGACTTTAGACTTGACGTAGCCCCACAAAAAATAGTCTAAAGGCGTCAAATCGCATGATCTTGGTGGCCAACTTACCGGTCCATTTCTTGAGATGAATTGTTCTCCGAAGTTTTCCCTCAAAATGACCATAGAATCGCGAGCTGTGTGGCATGTAGCGCCATCTTGTTGAAACCACATGTCAACCAAGTTCAGTTCTTCCATTTTGGGCAAAAAAAAGTTGGATATCATCTCACGGTAGCGCTCACCATTCACAGTTACGTTACGATTCGCATCATCTTTGAAGAAGTACGGTCCAATGATGCCACCAGCCCATAAACCGCACCAAACTGTGACTTTTTCTGGATGCATTGGTAGCTCTTGCAATGCTTCTGGCTGATATTCACTCCAAAATCGACAATTCTGCCTATTTACGTACCCATTGAGCCAAAAATGAGCTTCGTCGATGAACACAATTTCTTTCTTTCTGAACTTTCTTAACAGAGCACGCATTTTGATAATAAAATTCAATGATTTGCAAGCGTTGCTCGTTAGTAAGTCTATTCATGATGAAATGTCAAAGCATACTGAGCATCTTTCTCTTTGACACCATGTCTGAAATCCCACGTGATCTGTCAAATACTAATGCATGAAAATCCTAACCTCAAAAAAATCACTCTTTATTAGGACAATATCCCAGTTCAAATCAAATATTGATTACAGCCAAAAAAAGGCAAACGAAAAAACTAAAAAAAGGTAATTTTCATGGCTGCAATTTTTGCACTGCTGCAAAAGTTTAGATAAAAACACTTGCTTATGAACAGTCTTGAAAAAATTAAAAAAAAATTTTTTTATATATGGTGAAAAAAGGTGTTTGAAATGAATATGTAATTAAAATGTCATGGTTCTGACAACGGCTTTATTCAAAAATTTGAATTAATTGATGTTTTTGGAGTTTTTAATTACGATTTATTTTTTCTATAGATTTAATTTTAATGAATCAATCTTTAAAGATAAATCTTCACTTCTAAACGTCCCAATGTAATGGTTTTCGAAATAATGCCTGCCTATTAATTAGTATTGTAAACTCTTTAATTTATTATCATTATAATTGCTATAGTGATGTTGTGCGGATTGCTACTTCTGTTATAAAATTAATCTTAATACAATTTCCCAGTTTCCGTTTCCGCAGCAGCACTTTTAATGGATATTACCTTTCATTTGTTAATGTTAAAATTACGAGAGTATTTCCTCTTCAGATGTCCAACGATAAATATCACAAACAAAATGAAAATAAATGAAGTTCTGTAAAACTAAACTTCAGCAGCGACTCGACAATGTGTTGTTTTGATTTTTTTCTGTTCCTCTCTTATTTTATTCGTTTTGCTTTTAACTGGAAATGGGATTTAAGTATCTGCTGCCAGGCAGGGGGGAGTAACAGCTAAACTAGTGTCTAGTTAAAAATAAATTCCAGGGGGGATGGATGCCGAGACAAAATAAGTTGGATGGGTGATAACTCCCACAATTTACTAACCACTGTCACGAAGGCTTCCCCCTTTCCACTTGCACGAGCTAAAATATTTCCCCAAATAGAGCTGATTATGTTTTAGCTATCATTCCCCCCTCCTGCAAGTGGATGCCATCCATTCACTTGTTTCTTTTGCAAATGAACAGTTTAATGTTTCCATTTCATTCCATTTTATTGTGAAAAACTGAATTGCACTGAATGGTGGATGGTGCAAATCGACGAGCAGCATCTCAAACAAAATCCCAAGAACTCAAGGGTTAATGGTATGTCTGTAGAGAGAGAAAAATAACAACAACAACAACAACGCTTGAAAGCCAAGATAAGTACTTAACTGTTCTGTATAGAATAAAACTATCTGTTCTCGCTCTCCTTGGGCTCCTCGTAGATTTCAATTGAGCTACTTAATGATTATTTCATTGTAAATTGTAAAGCTATTGCAACGCAGTCAGCTGCTGGCGGGCATACAACCTACGCAGCATTGCGAATTGTATAACAATTTATTGCAGTTGTTGAAAACTTACCACCCTCCTCTAATTATTTGCGATCTTTTTCGCTAATTTCCCTTTGGATAGAGACAACAGCGTTTTCACAACCTGAATGGCAGACATGGCCAACAAATGTGATTTTGATCCGGTTAGCAGGAACGGGAGAATTATTTGTACAAATCGATATATAGATATTATTGGAACCCATGACAGCTGCAACTTTTTCCAATTAACTTGAAATATTTGTAATCTATGCGGCGAAGAAAATATATTGAGTGCAACAAATAGAAGGTCTGAAATTAAAGTAATAAAATTTTCCTCAAAAGTAAAGGGTGATTTTTTAAAAGCTATAGGAAAGTTTTTCAAAAAAAAAAAACACATAAAATTCAGAAAAATGCATGAAATCTTTATTTGAATCGATAGTACGGTCCATATAATTTAATGTTTGAAGATTATTTCATGCAAATGTTGACCTTGACTGCGCCTCAAATGGTCCATCCGCTTAGTCCGTTTTTGAGTAACAGAAGCCCCATTGCTGCGAACGGCGACGAATCGATAATTGATGGTCATCATTAACACTGGCCGATACAGCTGCGATATTTTCTTCAGTTCGCACTCTACGTAAGCGTGGTGGTGGTTTAATGTCCAACAATGTAAATTTGGTGCGAAATTTAGTCACAATAGCCCGAATAGCCGCTTCAGTGGGTCGATTAAACGGACCATAAAATGGAAGCGCGCGATGAACTTTCTTAACAGAGCACGCATTTTGATAATAAAATTCAATAATTTGCAAGCGTTGTTCGTTTGTAAGACGATTCATGGTTAAATTATAGACCAAACTGAAGATGTTTGACAGTGAAACAAGACACGAAACGTGCGTCAGCTGTTTTAACCAGTGTTGCCAAAAAGATAATAGCTAAAAAATCACCCTTTAGATTATTTCTCTGCACAAGGATCCAACCTAACCTAATATAAGAATACATGTCAAATATTCAGCGTTGCATGAACACTGGGTTCATCGATCGAACTCTATACAAAAACTTCCAAAATCCGGAAAAATAGATTTTGGGTGTATATTCGAACGCAGTATTAGGCAGATTTGCTTTTAAAATGTGTTTCTAATCGGGATGAAAAAAACATTATGGGAGAAGTATGCAACCTCTTTTGAGTCAGCTGGTGCTTTTGACTGGTTGACAGTTTTTATAGCCTCCACCATAGCATACCAAATTGGCCATTCCATTTGTAATGCTAATCTGAGACCCTACACTCAGAAAAAAGTGAACCCTACAATGAGTTAAAATGAACTAAAATTCAAGAAAAATTAACTTCGTATAGCGCTAAAGCAATATCTCCCCATATAAAGTTCAAACTTTTCCTTGAAAGTCGTACATGCATTGAACTTGATTCTAGTTCAATTTTCCTCAAACCAAGTAAATATTTACTAAAATTGAGGAAAATTGCAGTACTTTGTTGAATTAAAATGCAATTATAAATTATTTTGCTCAGAGTACGCACTTTCTATCCGAATACAATTCAATTCGGTAAAAAAGTGAAAACGGGATTTTTGTATGTTTCCTAATCATAGGCTAATATGACCTGACCCAATTTGTCAAATCGAGAAGAATATTTGTATCGGGGCTATATCCAAACATGGAATAAAGTGGCCCACTTTCACAATAGGTTCATCCAGTTCAAGTATAACGTGTTATGCTAATTTTGAAGACAATCTTATAAAATATGTCGTTTCTAGAGCGGAAAAAATCGAATTGGGTGCGAAATTTGTATGGGAGCTATATATAAATCTTAACCGATCTAACACATTTTTACCACAGGTGTTTCTAGTTGGAATATAAGATGTTTTGCCAATTTTGTAGGAAATCTGTTAAAAAATGTGGTATCTCGAGTGAAAAGCGGCAAATCGGAAGTGAAATTGGTATGGGGGCTAATCTAAATCTGAACCGATTTTCTTCAAATTAAATAGCGTTCGAACTTATCCCGAAAAAGTAAAGTTTCATTTGGTTCTGGTTACAATTGCGACATGTACTTTGATTAGAAGAATAGATGGAAAGACAGACGGAGGAGGGGCAGACAGACAAACGGACATTGCTAAATCGATTCAAAAAATTATTCTAAGTTGATCGATATAATTAACAATGGGTCTATCTCGCTTCCTTTTGGGTGTTACAAACAAATGCACAAACACATAATACTATCGTGGGGTGTATAAAATATTACACGGGAAAAACATGACTTTTAGAGGTGTTTTCAGGAGCGTATAGCTCACAGATGGCTTGACCCAGCGACGTAATATTTTGCAGCTCATCATTAAACAATCCAACTTTCATTTCTGGTTTCATTAGTATATGCAGTATGCTGGGTTGCCGTCCATACAAATGGAAAATCAAGTTCCCATCACCCCACGAAAATAAAGTTTGAATTGTTTAATGATGATTTGCAAAATATTTCTTTCCTAGATCAAGCCATCTGTGATATAAACACTTTGAAAATACCCCTAAAACTCATGATTTTCCGGTGTAATTTTTTTATGTTACATTTTTTCTCAAAACGAAATAATAGACCCTTGAGTAAATAATAGACCCTTCGAGTAACTTATTGGTCGAATTATTGGACGTTTAAAGTATTCTTTTGTGGAATTTTACAGTAACTACCGAAAACTCTTTCGTGTTTGGTGGTAGTATTTTATGAAAAATAAATAACTGCAGTCAATACCTTTCGAATGATGCCTAAATGATGAAAATCGGGATAGAATTGACGTCGCAGCGCTCATTTATGTAAAAAGTGTTTGAACATTTTGGTTGTGAAACCCATCACCTGCATTAAATTATTTCATAAAAATGGAGTCAGTGACGTCATTTTTCGTCCGTTATTCGTCATTTAGGCATCATTCGAAAGATATTGATTACTTCTATTTATTTCGATGTACATGAATAAAATGTGGGTCATGAGGTGTAAAAATAACAAGTAAGGAAAGGCTAAAGTAGGGCGGTGCCGACTATATAATGCCCTACACCATTCCCTGCGTATATACCTCGATTTGATTACTTTAGTCAAATTTAATGAATATGGTAAATAATAAAGAAATTGATTCAATTTTCCAGCAGATATTCCGAGTAAAGTAAATATAACATGATCTGGAAAAATTGATCAAGATCCAATGATAAATACAGATTATACAGCGGTAATAGGATGAAGCGGACGGACATTTAAAGGGGACCTATAACAACACTTGACACCTGTGCCAAAACATGCGCCTATATATTTCTCATTCACGGTAGGTATTCCTAGTTGAAACATAGAATGATCTGCAAAATTTGATGAAGATCCGATGTAAGATGTAGTTTCTAGAGCTGTAATAGAGCAGAATGGGCCCCCATTTGTGTTATACCAAAGTATGGACATGTGGGCATCTCCCCAACAAGTATGGAAAGGCTAAAGACGAACAGAGCCGACTATATGATACACCCCACTTTCTCTCTCACTACAATTCAATTCGATACAAAAGTGAAATCGGGAAGGATTTTTGAATCCTGTATGTGTTTGACAAAAAATGTTAAATCGGAAATTACATTTTATGGGGGGTATATTGAAACCTGGAATGATGTGACCTGCTTTCACAATGTATGTTTATTGGTGAAATATAATATGTAAAGTTTGGCCAAAATCGGTAAAAGATTCGGGGGCAACATTTGTATTGGGAGTATATCTAAATCTGAACACCATAGGTGTTTTTAGTTGGATTATAAGATGTTTTGCCAATTTTAAAGAAAATCGGGAACAATATACGGTTTCTAGAGCGGAAAAAGTCAAATCGGGAGCGACATTTGTATGGGGGCTATATCTAAATCTGAACCGATTTCCTCCAAATTCAATACCGATCGTCCTTGGACAAAACAAAGTAACTTCTGCCAAATTTCATGATAATCGGACAGCAATTGCGACCTGTAGAGTGCGCAGATGGACGGACAATCGATTCAGCTGGTGATTCTAAGCCGATTCGTATACTTAAAGGTGGGTCTAGCTCGATTATTTATTGGTGTTACAAACATTTGGCCGAAAACTAACTTATAACACCCTAGTCCACGAAGTGGTGTAGGGTATAAAAATCCATACTTTTATATATATTTATAAATAGTTAAATTTTTATATATCATTAGGGTATAGAATTAATTGTTGGTCGTCAATAAATATGCATTTCTACACCCTCCACCTCCAGGATGGGGGTATACTAACTTTGTCATTCCGTTTGTAACACCTTGAAATATCGACCTGAGACCCTATAAAGTATATATATTTTTGATCGTCATGGCGCAAAAAGGGATAAAAATGGTACATATTAAACTACAACAGCTAGAAACACGAAATTCGGTGTGTACATTCCTCTAATTGAGTAGACACATGATATGAAAGTATTTTTTCCAAATTCGTACTTTTAAGGTGTAAAATGGGAATAGAGGGATACAATGGTACCTACCAAACGGCTGTACCTAGAATAATGAAATTCGGTGTATACATTCCTCTGATTGCATAGACAAGTAAAATACACGGATTTTTCAAAATTCTTATTATTTGGGGTTAAAATGAAAAAAGGGGATAAAAATAGTACCAATCAAATGACCGCAGCTAGAGTCATGAAATTCGGAGTATACATTCCTCTGACTGTGTGGACAAGGAAAATGAACTGATTTTTCGAAATTCGTACTTTTTGGGATCAAAATAGAAAAAGGGGATAGAAATAGTACCAACCAAATGACCGCAGCTATATTCATGGAATTCAGAGTAGACATTCCTTCGACTTCCTAGACATGAAAAATAAAAGTTTTTTCTTTAAATTCGTACTTTCAATGGGTACAATGGGTACGGAGGGATAAAAATGGTACCAACCAAACGGCTACACCTGTAATAATGAAATTCGGTGTATACATTCCTCCGATTGCGTAGATACTTAAAATAAACAGATTTTTCGAAATTCGTACTTTTTGGGGTTAAAATGAAAAAGGGGGATAAAAATAGTACCAATCAAATGACCGCAGCTAGAGTCATGAAATTCGGAGTATATATTCCTCTGACTGCGTAGACACGGAAAATAAACGAATTTTTCGAAATTCGTACTTTCAAGGGATACAATGGTACAGAGGGATAAAAATAGTACCTATTAAATGACTACAGCTAGAATGGTGAAATTCTAATTGCGTAGAAACCTCAAGGTGGTAAAAATGGTACCAACCAAATGGACGCAGCTGGAATCATGGAAGTCGGTGTATACATTCCTCTGAAGCAAAATAAAAAGTTTTTTCCAAATTCGTACCTTTTCTATTACGACAAAAATTGATTGAATCATGAAGTTAGGTTATTTTGCACTATGTCCGACTGATAATGGATTTTCAAAATTTGTGCTTTTGGAATTAAAATAGAATGGAAATACAACCAACTGTAGCACCCACTATCTACCAATATTTATGGTATTTAAGCTTTTTGAAAATATAAATATAAGAATAGTTATTTCTGATTTGAAATAAATAATGATTTGAAATAAATAAAATATTATATTTATTTATAAAATTATTTTTTCAATATTTGTATTTGTTTGGTTTGGCTGTATTAAAAAACTTATATTTTCCTGTAATATTACTGCACTTCTACGAAAACCGACAACCTCTGTGGAATGCAATCCATGATGGAGCGTATATAAAGATCTGCCCGGCCGAACTTAACGCCGTTTTTACTTGTTTTTAACATGAGATCCAAAATAAAAATGCTGAGTACTCTGTTTTTAGTTTGCACAATTTGCATACAAAAATTAATAGTCTTCGTAATATTGCACTGAACTTCAATGTTAAGAAGACGGCCTCTAGAAGATGGTAATACTGTGGAATGCACTCCATGGTGCAGGGCATATAAGATTCGGCCCTTTTTTTTTCAAATAAATGTCTAACATTGATGCCCTGCCCGAGGCAGGTCTTTAAATTAACCGATCTGTCCAAAAATTTGACATACAAGAGATGTTGTTGCAAATAAATGCATCTGTACTGTGCACTATAAAAAGGTCATCATAACCTGCTTCCACTCCCCCTGCACACAATTGCCTTTACTTCTCTGCGTGTATCATATCCTAGAGTTAACCGGCCTTCCGTTTTCCATCAAAACAGTCAAACTTGTAAAACTTTAGCCTTATCTTAGAGTTCAGTCTATCGTAAATTTTACTACCTCATACTCATCATCTACCATCATCTATCCACTATCCTGTTGAGTGATGAAAGAGGAAGTTATTGTTGTTGTTTCTTGTTTCCATTGATGCATTTTCTCCTTCAAGTTTGTCATTGTTATAGTTATTATGATAGTCTTCTGCTACTATTAGACAAAA
Organism: Polietes domitor; assembly: GCA_947397865.1. NCBI lineage: Eukaryota > Metazoa > Arthropoda > Insecta > Diptera > Muscidae > Polietes > Polietes domitor. The sequence continues at coordinate 78,237,830 of OX377620.1, forward strand.
CCGGAGAGTTTTTAAACTTTGGCCAAAAGTTTCATGTTATCTTCATCGTCTAAATACGACTATGACTACATGAGTAGCAAACCATCAACACCAAGAGCAGCAGCGACACCGGGGCAAACCGCACCGCACTGCACTGCACTCAGTGATGCTGGCACAGAAAAGTGTCTGTATGAATGGGATCGTGTTGCCTGAATGAATGTTGCCAACATCCAAAACTTCTCATAATGCTGGTGTTTGCAAAACACACTAACATACATACATACAGCAGGGAAGACGACGAAAAGATAGGAGCACAACTTTTCTGCCCACCCACAGGATGAATGGCAGCCTATTGCTTGCTACTGGTATGAATGACAATCATTCAAAGGATGTCTGTTCGACGCAAGCATATACAACGTGTGCGTGTGTGTGTGTGAGTAAGTGTGTGTGCTTGTGTCGGTTGTTTATCTGACATCTCGTATCAGTTGCTTTGTCAACGAGTCGAAGGATCTTTTGACAATGGAGTTCAACGAGAGTGTTTTGGGTGATAAAAATGTTTAAGTGAGTGTTTATGAGGGCCCATCACAAGCACACAGACACACACACTTACTCACGCAAGCATTCTACGGCAAGGAAGCCGATGGAAGGGTGGGCTGAAAGGACCTGTAAGGACCTGCAGGTTCATCACATAATGTTGCCATAATGATTCAGAGTTTGTTTTCTTTATTGTTGCATTAAACAAAAAATATTCTTGTATGGCAGTGGGAAGTTGTTGCAACTGAGTTGTTGTTAACTGATTGTCAGCCGCGAGAGTACAACGACGTCTAACTCCCTGGGATACTTGAAAATCGATTGTTTTCCACAAACAATTCACGTTGAGTTCATTAATTCTTTAACGACATCGACGACGTATGCACACATTTGGATCGTTAACGTTTGTCTTCGTCTCGCAGTTAATGAATTTCCTTAATATATATGTGTGTGTGTGTTGTATTGACAGTTGAGGACATGTCTGTATTTGCGTTATTATTGTAAATCCTGTCTTAGATGATATATTTAGTTTTTACGTGTTTTCGCATTTTGAATAGACACTTGTAGGTGTATGCATGCACCCTATATGTCAAAGACGATAAAAAGGAAAACTTAAGATTTGAAAACGACTTGTGCTTGAAGTTGGATATGAAATACTATCAGTGAAATAAATCGAAATGTAAGTCCTACAGAAAATGAAATAATTAAAAAAAACAAGTAAGAAAGGCTAAAGTCGGGCGGGGCCGACTATATAATACCCTACACCACTCCCTGCGTATACACCTCGCCTTGATTACTAAACCCAGGTATTTCATGGGAGTAATTTAATGTAGATCATATAAATTATATAAATTCATCTTTAGTCAAATTTAATGAGTATGGTAAATAATAAAGTAATTGATCCAATTTTCCAGCAGATACTCCGGGTAATGTAAATATAACTTGATATGGAAAAGTGATCAAGATCCAATGATAAATACATATTATACAGACGGACATTTAAAGGCGGCCTATAACACTTGAGGCCTGTGCCAAAACATGCGCCTATATATTTCTCATTCACGGTTGGTATTCCTAGTTGAGACATATAATATTCTGCTAAATTTTATGAAGATCCAATGTAAGATGTGGTTTTAGAGCTGTAATAGAACAGAATGGGGCCCCATTTGGGTTATACCATAGTATGAACATATGGGTATCTCCCCAACAATTATGGAAAGGCTAAAGACGGACGGAGCCGACTATATGATACACCCCACTTTTTATCTCACTAAAATTCAATTCGGTAAAAAAGTGAAATCGGGAAGGATTTTTGAATCCTGTAAACGTTTGTGTTTGACAAAAAATGTTAAATCGGAAATGACATTTGTATGGGGGTATAGTGAAACCTGGAACGATCTGACACGCTTTCATCATGTATGTTTATTGGTGAAATATAATATGTAAAGTTTGGCTAAAATCGGTTAAAGATTCGGGAGTACCATTTGTATTGGGGCAATATCTAAATCTGAACCGATCTTACCCACTTTCATTTGTATTGGGGATATATCTAAATCTGAACCGATCTTATGTCCGTCACTTTCTGCATAGCTGTTTCTAGATGGATTATAAGATGTTGCACCAATTTTAAAGAAAATCGGGTACAATATGTGGTTTCTAGAGCGGAAAAAGTGAAATCGGGAGGGAAATTTGTATGGGGGCTATATCTAAATCTGAACCGATCTTACCCACTTTCTGCATAAAGATTATACTTGGATTATAATATGTTGTGCCAATTTTAAAGAAAATCGGGTACAATATGTGGTTTCTAGAGCGGAAAAAGTGAAATCGGGAGCGACATTTGTATGGGGGCTATATCTAAATCTGAACCGATCTTACCCACTTTCACAATAAATGTTTTTAGTTCGATTATAAAATGTTCTGCCAATTTGAAAGAAAATCGGGAAAAATATGAGGTTTCTAGAGCGACATTTGTATGGGGGCTATATCTAAATCTGAACCGATCTTACCCACTTTCACCATATATGTTTTTAGTTGGATTATAAGATGTTGTGCCAATTTAAAAAAAAATCGGGAACAATATGCAGTTTCTAGAGCGGAAAAAGTCAAATCGGGAGCGACATTTGTATGGGGGCTATATCTAAATCTGAACCAAATTCAATACCAATCGTCCTTGGCCAAAAAAAGTAACTTCTGACAAATTTCATGATAATCGGACAGCAATTGCGACCTGTAGAGTGCGAACAAGCTTAGGTGGACAGCAGATGGACAGACGGACGGACAGACGGACAGACAGACATCGGTAAATCGATTCAGCTGGTGTTTCTAAGGCGATCCGTATACTTAAAGGTGGGTCTAGCTCGATTATTTTTTGGTGTTACAAACATTTGGCGGAAAACTTACTTATAATACCCTAGTCCACGAAGTGGTGTAGGGTATAACAATAAAATAAATCCTAAACACAAATGACTAATAAAATATTAAATAAGTCTCAATCGTTAGGATTTTGTTTATAAGGGTGATTCCACGTAAAGTGTCCCTTTTCGGTACACAATTTCGAAGTCAATCTATAAAATAACAAGTGCTTAAAGTAATATCATAGAATAACATTACAGACTTAAAGAAAGGAAGAAAAGCCATGAGCTAATATGTGTGTGTCCGCGCGGACAGCGGAAAAACCTCGAATAATTAAATGAATTAGAAACTTTCCAATTACAAATGAGACTAAAATTTCGTTAGTTTTGAAGATGCCAGCGCAATGCAAGAAACTTTTAAATGAACTTTAAACTTTTTATTCTCTGCAAAAATCAAAATTTCAGAGTGGGACGACCATATGATCAGAAATTAAAATTGTTTGTGTACCCTACTCCTTAGAAAGTCATTCTGTTTGAAAACCTTGAAATACTCCTTGGAGACTCCATAAAGTATATATATTCTGTGTCGTGGTAAAATTCGAATATGATCTAGTCCGTCTGTCCAAACGAAATGAGTTAAGAGGTTCAAATTTTCCACAAATGTGTCTTATGGTTACATATTGGTTGGGATTGAAAGTGGGCGAAAAAGGCAAAGGAGGAAAATTTTTTCCCAAACAAGGACTGAAAAGATGTTTTTAAAGATTATTCAAGCGAATTTTTTGAAAATTTCTGATTTATAGGCACTTGTGCACATTGCACGTAAAATTAAGGGATTTTTTGAAATTTGTACTTTTAAGAGATACGATTGGAAGAGATGAATAAAAATGTTACCAACTAAACTGCTGAAATTGAAATCATGAAATTCTGTATAAGCCTTCATCTGACTGTATAGACGTGAAACATAAAGGAACTTTTCGAAAGTTGTACTTTTAGGCGGAAAATGGGATAAAATTGTTAACAGCCAAGCGGCTGTAGTTAGAATCATGACATTCAGAGTTTACACTCGCCTGACTGTGTAGACGCGTAAAATGAGAGGTTTTTCCAAATTCGTACTTTAGGATGAAAAAAATGAAGAAATTAATAAAATTGGTACCAAGCAAATATGATTCTTTTAATCATGAAATTAGGCGTCCACTGTGGACGCAAAGCATGATTGGTCTTCAATATTAGTTCTTTTTCGTATCAAAATGGTACAGAATATCGAGAAATAGCTGGAATCAAGAAATTACAAATGGAGAAAAGGTAACCTGAGGGAATCTATGAATGTAGGGAATCTATCTAATAATGTAGCAGCATAATTTATTTAAAACAGTGGGCATAAGTATGTCTTATGGTCTCAAATAATGAACAAAGATCGTAATGAGCATAAAAATATCACAATTTATATGGTACCGCACTTCTATTTAATGTTGACAAACTCTAATCTGTCGGTAATACTGTGGAATGCACTCCGTGGTGGAGGGTTTATAAGAGTCGACCCAGCCAAAATTAATACATTTTTACTTGCTTTAGCTATTTTTTTAATAAATCTTGCTACAATTTTATTAATTGGTTTTACAGTTTTCGTCATACCCAGAAAAAAAACCCATTACCAAGTAATGTGGGGAATAAGACAAAACCAAAAACATTCACTACTTATTTTTCGGATCCGTTTCTAATAATTATAATTTTTATAAAGGGATTGTAAAAAATAAGTACTTCCACGCACGCTTACAAAAAGTTGAGAAATAAGTACTTCCACGCACGCTTACAAAATGTTAATATATAAGTACTGGTTGGTAAGTATGTTGGTTGACGTTGTTGGTTTGAAAAAACACAGCACAACATTTCTCGCAACTTCAAGTTCACAATAAGAAGAATGGGAAATGTTTTTATTGTTATTGTTGTCTTGTTAAGATAGTATTATAATACTATTTTAGCAATAAAATAAAACATTTTTTTGAAATTACACTATTTTTCTACCAGTTAACTTTATGATTCTGCAAAGAAATAACTCGCATTCCGCCTAACATTTGCACACTTCGATTGACAAGAAACAACTAAATTTTCTTCATCAATCGAAAATATGGCTGGATTGAAAAGATACACACAACTCTATGTGTAGCAAAACATGGATGTGTTGTTACCAATAACTTCTTTTTTAAGTCATTAGAAGGAGTGAATTATTTCGTACTTTAAAATAATGCAGGGCGTAATGGGCTGTCATTACTAGGTAATGCAAATAATTGTAAGGTGGCATTACCGAGTTTTTGCTCGGTAGCAAGGAAAAAGTTATCATTTCTGCCGAACTTACCCGAAATTACTAGATTAATGTTGACATACAATATAGAATAATAGGTTTATGATATGTATGAGCTCCAGAACAGTCGATGTCATAGAACTGAATATATTTGATAATATGAATATTACGTGTGTGAGCTCCATTTTTGTACAACTACGATGATTAATGCTGAATGAAATCACACACATGTACTGGACTATCGGTGTCAAACAACTGAATATGGGAGGTATGGAGAATGGGAGGTGCCACGCCCAGTTTTTTGCCACTGCGAAGACTAACATATACTTTGGGGAAAACACGTAGACCTTGAGCTCGAGTATTTATTCGAATCCAGAGAAACTGTGGAAATTTCAAAAATATATGTATAAAGTTTTTTTGGAGTAAAATTTTTCAATGTCAACGGCCTCTGATATATCGGTAATACAGTGGATTGAATAAAAACTGAGTTTTTATTATAAAATTAAAATTAAACAAGTAAAAAAGGCGTTAAGTTCGGTCGGGCCGAACTTTATATACCCTCCACCATGGATTGCATTCCACGGAGGTTGTCGGTTTTCGTAGAAGTGCAGTAATATTACAGGAAAATATAAATTTTTTAATATAGCCAAACCAAAACAAATACAAATATTGAAAAAATAATTTTATAAATAAATATAATATTTTAATTATTTCAAACCATTATTTACTTCAAATCAAAAAATAAATATTCTTATATTTATATTTTCAAAAATCGTAAATACCATAAATATTGGTGGATAGTGGGTTCTACAGGTGGTTGTATTTCCATTGTATTTTAATTCCAAAAGTAAAAATTTTGAAAACCCATTATCAGACGTACATAGTGCAAAATAACTTAACTTCATGATTCAACCAATTTTTGCCGTAAGAGAAAAATTAAGAATTTGGAAAAAAACTTTTTATTTTGCGTGTCTATGAAGATAGAGGAATGTATACACTGAATTCCATGATTCCACCTGCGCCCATTTGATTGGTACCATTTTTACCCCCTTGACGTTTCTACGCAATTAGAATTTCATCATTCTAGCTGTAGTCATTTAGTTGGTACTTTTTTTATCCCTCCATTGTACCATTGTATCCCTTGAAAGTACGAATTTCGAAAAATCCGTTTATTTTCCGTGTCTACGCAGTCAGAGGAATGTATACTCCGAATTGCATGACTCTAGCTGCGGTCATTTTATTGATACTATTTTTATCTCCATTTTTCATTTTAACCCTAAAAATACAAATTTCGAAAAATCTGTATATTTTAAGTGTCTACGCAATCAGAGGAATGTATACACCGAATTTCATTATTCCAGGTGTAGCCGTTTGGTTGGTACCATTTTTATCTACCATCAATTTTATCTACTATCATACCATCTCTATTCCCATTTTACCCCTTAAAAGTACGAATTTGGAAAAATACTTCTATATTATGTATCTACTCAATTAGAGGAATGTACACACCGAATTTCATTATTTTAGGTACAGCCGTTTGGTTGGTACCATTTTTATCCCTCTATTCCTATTTTAACCCTTAAAAGTACGAATTTGAAAAAAGTACTTTTATATTATGTATCTACTCAATTAGAGGAATGTACACACCGAATTTCGTGTTTCTAGCTGTTGTCGTTTAATATGTACCATTTTTATCCCTTTTTTGCCCCATTTCACCCCCTACAAATAAGAATTACTTTATGGTACACGTTTTTGCTATAAGGGGAATGCGCGTACCAAATATCAAGCAAATATAAACAGACATATTCAAAAAATTATATATTAAGGGTATTTTTAACCCTTGTGAGGGAAACATTTTTCCCTTTGGGCCGATTTCGCCCCGTTTCAATCCCAACCGATTTACGACTATAAGACGCATTTATGGAAAATTTAAACTCCTTTCGTTTAGATGCTAGCGTGCTTTCAACAGACGGACATGGCTAGATCGTCTTAGAATTTTATGACGATCAAGAATATATATACTTTATAGGGTCTCAGGTCAATATTTCAAGGTGTTACAAACGGAATGACAAAGTTAGTATACCCCCATCCTTGAGGTGGAGGGTATAAAAATAAATAATAAATTAAAATTAAAACAAGTAAGTAAGCTTCAGTCGACTAAACCGACTTATATATACACTCACTCCCACATATGTACGGAAGTTATGAGGAATTAAATTTTACTTAGGGCAGGATAATTTGTGTGGAAGGTGCTAGGCTTCCACATTTATAAAACAATTATAAAAACATGATCAAAGATCAAGTCGTAGTGGATTCCATGCACCAGTATAGAAGTTATGTTGGATTTATTATTACCTAGGATAGAGATAATTGCTTGGGAGGTGCAAGAAGGGGCGTGCCTAAAACGTAAATATTTTTTAGGTTTAAAGTGATTATAAAAACATTTTTAAATATCAAGTTGCGAATGATTTTGACTACCCGAATGGATGTTATGTCGGTTTTATTGTAACAAGATTTTATGCCACTTTGAGTGGGAGGTACCAGAAGGGGTGTGGCCATTTCGCCCATATTCCATGTGTATGTAAGCACTACAAATGCATTGCTAAATCATCAGCATAGAAGTTATAACAACTTTAGTTTTACGTAGTTGTGCGTGATTTGTGTGGAAGGTACTGGAAGGGGCGTGGCAAAACCCGTCATATTTAGTACACTTAAAGTGATTATAAAAACATTATCATATAGCTGTTTCCGATTATCAGTGTGGAAGTTATGTGGGTTTTAATATAAGGGCGTGACAATTTCGCCCATCTTCGAACTTAAACTAAGTTTGGGAAAAATATTACCATGTGCAAAGTTTGAAACGATTCCTTAACTCCTTTCCAGAGTTATCGTGTACCCCAGCCAGCCAGACGGACGGACCGACAGACATGGCTCAAACACTTTATAAAGTCGTGAAACGGATTTGGCCCAAACATACTTAGCATCTTAAGTCACTCCTTCAATGCGTTACTCTTTGTTCTGTCCCAAAATGATATATACCCTCCTACTCTGTAGAGTGAGTGTGTAAAAATTCGCAAGCCATAAATCATGGCTAGTGGTAGTCTGCAGCCACGTAAGGAATGTCACAGTGTCCTAGAATGTACGAATTTGAAAAAAATAAATGTGCATTCTATAAAAAATAGATGCAAACTGGTCTTGAGCCAGGACAATAACCCAGTTCAAGTCAAATATTGTTTACAGATCGAAATAAAACAAGCGAAACGATGAAAAAATAACACTGTCCAACAACATGTTGAGTCCACCTAGTCTGAGTTTCTTTTTACAGTGGGTCAATGGTTTCATTTTTGGTCGAAGGGAGCCTTAGGCCGGCCGCACACTGGATGCGAATTCGTACGAATTTGAATCGTCCGAACACGCACGAACGATCCAAACATAAGAAGTACTATGAAACCGCGCACACTGTATGCGAATTAGTCGTACGTATACGTACATACAGTTCAGATGTACGAATGCAATCCCAACTTGTTTGGATTTTTATACGTATTCGCACGTGCTCGTTGAAAAGTTGAAAGAAAGAAAAAGTGAAAAAAATAAAAATTCACCGAATTCATCTCTTCTTAAATATATTTCACGCACCCATTGGGTTCTACGATAGTGACGACGCCGCTGCAACTGTCTGTCGAATAAGAAGCGAATTTTCTTGTAGATACAGATTAATATTATTCATAGCGGACTGAAGAAACTTTTACGAATACGGTCTCACTGAAAAAACTTCCTACATTTAACGCAGAAAAACGTATTCAGTGCGCGCACTCAATTCGTACGACCAGAATCGTACGTTTACGTACGTTTTAAATTCGTATCCAGTGTGCGGCCGGCCTTATACTAGTCGAAGGGAGCCTAATGGCTGTAAATTCAAGAATTGTGAAAAGCGCCTTTAGAAAAAACCCGCATAACTGTCTATCATATAGAGCATATTAAAACATTTTTGGCATGTTGTTGCTGACTAAATAGGGAATAATTGTGACAGAAATGTTTCAGAACCCCAAATAGAGAAAGACAAAATAAATGCAATTGGAACAGCGAATTTTAGATTTTTGTAACAATTGCATCTTTTTCGCGGCTTACTACATGTGTCTTACTTTGGTTCTTAAAACACAGGTAACAAAAATCAGTCGGATCCGTTGGATAGACCTCGCAAAAATACAAAACTAAATTGTCATTTTAGCCATATCACCTGCGAAAGTGAAAATTTAGCAAAAATATTCAATATGCTTTTTATACCCTACACCACTTCGTGGACTAGGGTATTATAAGTTAATTTCGCGCCAAATGTTTGTAACACCAAGCAATAATGGAGCTAGACCCACCTTTAAGTATACGGATCGGCTTAGTATCACCAGCTGAATCGATTTACCGATGTCTGTCTGTCCGTCCGTCCGTTTGCTGTCCATCTAAGCTTGTTCGCACTCTACAGGTCGCAATTGCTGTCCGATTATCATGAAACTTGGCAGAAGTTACTTTTTTGGCCAAGGACGATCGGTACTGAATTTGGAGGAAATCGGTTCAGATTTAGATATAGCCCCGTACAAATGTCGCTCCCGATTTGACCTTTTCCGCTCTAGAAATGGCATATTTTTTTGCGATTTTCTTTAAAATTGGCACAACATTCTATAATTGAACTAGAAACACATATGCTGAAATTGGATAAAATCGGTTCAGATTTAGATATTGCCCCAATACAAATGTCGCTCCCGTTTTAACATTTTCCGCTCTATAAACCACATATTGTACCCGATTTTCTTTAAATTTGGTACAACATCTTATAATCCAACTACAAACACCTGTGCAGAAATTGGGTAAGATCGGTTCTGATTTAGATATAGCCCCGAATAAATGTCGCTCCCGATTTGACTTTTTCCGCTCTAGAAACCACATATTGTACCTGATTTTCTTTAAAATTGGCACAACATCTTATAATCGAACTTGAAACACCTATGGTGAAAGTGGGTAAGATCGGTTCAGATTTAGATATAGCCCCAATACAAATGTCGCTCCCGTTTTAACTTTTCAGCTTTAGAAACCACATATTGTACCCGATTTTCTTTAAATTTGGTCACATCGTTCCAGGTTTCAATATACCCCCATACAAATGCCATTTCCGATTTAACATTTTTTATCAAAATTCAAAAATCCTTCCCGATTTCACTTTTTTACCAAATTGAATTGTTGTGAGATAGAAAGTGGGGTGTATCTAGTCGGCTCCGTCCATCTTTAGCCTTTCCATACTTGTTGGGGAGATGCCCATATGTCCATTCTTTGCATAACCCAAATGGGACCCCACTCTGCTCTATTACAGCTCTAGAAACTACATCTTATCGCATTTTGCAGATCATTATATGTTTCAACTACGAATACCTACCGAGATTGTGAAATATATAGGCGCATGTTTTGGCACAGGCCTCAAGTGTTGTTGTAGGCCCCCTTCAAATGTCCGTTCGATTCATCCTATTACCGCTGTATAATCTGGATTTGTCATTGGATCTTGATCAATTTTTCAATATCGTGTTATATTTACTTTACTCGGAATTTCTGCTGGAAAATTGAATCAATTACTTTATTATTTACCATACTCATTAAATCTGACTAAAGATGAATTTATAGTAACTGTATAATTTATGTGAACTACATTAAATTGCTCCCATGAAATACCTGGGTTTAGTAATCAAAGCGAGGGAGTGGTGCAGGGTATTATATAGTCGGCCTTTAGCCTTTCCTTACTTGTTTTGTTTACCGTGTTCTACCGAAATACCCACATTTGTTTGGACCAATTTTAACCCTAGTAATTTTGTTGTATAAGTTAGCGTGTAATTTTGCAATTAAAGCGTGAAGAGCTCTATTTACAACATTAGTTTCTTCGGTGACCACCACTGCATTTTTTCCGACAAATTTTTTCGTAGAACATTTTGATCCTTAAATGTCCTTTTTGAAAGGACTTTTTTTATTTTGTCGAAAAAAGGGTTAAATTGAGCCATAAAGAGAGGAACTGGAGGGTTAAGATCTTCCACAAAAATGATCCCCATAAAATTCCACAATGAGGACAATAAGGATTCTCTCAGTCTTACAACATTTTTTTCTTTGATGATGAAATCTTTGACCCACTGTAAATATAAACTCTGATCAGCTATAAGTTTATTCTACAGCAATTATCTACTCGACATGCCCTTTCAGAATTAATTAAACTATCTGATAGGCTATAAATATATCTTCTGCATTTTCCTAACATCTATATATTTCTGCCAGTAGTTGCGATAAAATTGATTTACTGAATTCCTTGATACCCTAACCCCAATTCATTATTTTAGCGATGTGTCAATTCTCAAGTAATTTTGTAGTTGTGTCAAAAATCATAGAAATCTTTCAAATTTAAATCATTCAAAATTTCATGCGGTAGGATCGTGTCTATTGTAAGTCTCTATCGTATCTCTTGCTGGTGTTGAAGGACTATTCGCATGAATTCTCCAACTGATTATCTCTCACGCTTCATTGAACTCTTGAAATCTTGAAAGACCTTCAAAATATAAATATCTTTGAATAACTTTAAACGTGATTGAGTCAGCCGATATTATGTGACACTTTTCTGGAGTTAAAGCTTCTTTTTTGTAATTTCCTTTCCTGTAAGTAATTGTACCTTTAAAGAAATCCCATATAAACATATCGTTGGCATTATATTAAATTCCACTAATTTTCCGGCCTCACCATCTAATTTCGGATTAATTTCAAAATTAGTTCTGAAGTGTTTCCTCAATTCGTTGTAGATGTGTTGTCACTTAACCACTTCCATCCGCTCATTTTTCATGGAGGTGTGTCTCTGTCGATGTTCATTAATCCACAGCCGTCTACATTCGAATCACGTTCTTACGTTTATCAAATCATTAAAATTGTACGTTTTTATGTTTACATTTATTTACGTACTCTGCGTTGTCCTCGTGCCACGGAGCCACCCACCCAGTCACCACCTCCTCCACTTCCTCCTGCTCAGTTAATGTGTTGTCATTAAAGTGTCAGCACACAAACATACACTTCATTTTTTCCTATACTTACCTATATTAGAGTGCCTCAAAAAGAAGTTGCTGCTGATGTCATCGGATGAGGCACTGGTAGTCGTGGTAGTCATATGAATGATATGATCCATTATTAAATGACAAACTTCTACCTTTCCAATAAATCCAGAAATTTGAAAAAAAAAATAAATTAGTATAAAAATAATTATTTATAGCCGATTCTAATTTAAAATTATTATATTTCAGGAGTTACAGGCGATTGTGTTCATTTGCATCTTTAAAAAATAGTCGTAATTTCATCCAAGTGGTGAATGTTTTTCTTAAAATTAAAAAAAGTTAGTGATGTTTGAAGCAATTCATGTTAGTGATCTAAAAACCCATGCCTCTTATATACAGTCCTGTTTTTCCTGATTGCAAATTTTCAATTTATTAGGCGACGCACCCTAACGTGTCGTCGTTGAACAAAAATACATACATATGCTGGCGCTCGGTTTGTTTGAATTAAAATGTCACCTTTTCTTCAGTCATCAAGTAAAAAAAAAGCGCGTGAGGGAAGAAACGTTTTTGAAGGTGTGACCTTAAGAGTGTCAATGAAGAATTATTGTAGACAATTTATTAATGAATTTGTTGTTTGTTTTTAGTTGTGGCGATTGGAAAATTATTTAAAATTCTGTCAAATTATTAACTTTTTATTGCGACATGTGTCAAGATGACATAGGGTGATTAATGGTATTCATATGACCTAGTAGATGATATTATTGCCGTTGTTTTATGATTAAGATGATTATGAAGTCAGTCTTATGATTGATGACACCCACAAAAAACAGAGCCACAAAAGAGTTGAAAATATGCTAATCTTGCGATTCGGAGGGTGTGAAAATTGGGCTCTTCACCAATGAATTTAACATGTGGTTGCTTGGGAAGGAGGTCCTTTATTTTGAAATATATAAAAGCTAATGTTAATTTGTGGCAAAACATCTATTTTTCGGGGAGTAGAACAGTGGACCTTCTGGTTGCTACTAAGGCACTCCAACCATCTGAACTATTCTTTGTTGTGATTGTTGAATAATTAAAAGATACTTAACAAAATATTTGGTTAATATGAAAATATATATAATCCAAATAAATATTAAATTAAATTAGTAATAAATTAATTAAGGTTATTAAATATTTGATTTGAACTGGGATATTGTCCTGGCTCAAGACCATTTTGCTTCTATATTTAATAGAATGCAAATTTATTTACAAATGGCATGGTGACAAATATTATTAATATTGTGATGTAATAATAATTAATAAAAAAATTAAAGATTTGATGTGTATTAGTAAAACATTCTAAAAAAGTGTGTGTCTGTATGTTTCGTATAGGACGTCAAACCGGTGGACCGATTCGCTTGAAAATTTTACTGTATCAAACTTCTAGACAGGGGATGGTTCCTGGATATAGTAGGTCATGATTTGACAAAGGGGGGTGGTACCACCCACACAAACAATATTTTAAAACTATCAAGAATTACTCATTATACCCTCACTCTACAGAGTAGGAGCGTATATATATCATTTGGGACAGAAAAGGAGTGTAACGCATTGAAGGAGTGATTTAAGACCCTATGTATTTTTGGGTCAAATCCGTTTCACGACTTTATAAGGTGTTTGAGCCATGTCCGTCCGTCCGTCCGTCTGGCTGGTGTACACGATAACTCTCGAAAAGAGTTAAGGAATCGATTCAAACTGTGCAAATGGGAATATTTTTCCCAAACTTAGTTTTAGTTCGAAGATGGACGAAATTGCCACATCCCTTCTGGTACCTCCCACACAAATCGCTCTAAACTACGTAAAAATAAAGCTGTTATATCTTCTATACGGATGTGAAATTTTATATTCAGCAATGCTTTTATTGTGGTTATATTCGCATGGAATATGGGCGATATTGCCACACCCCTTCTGGCACCTACCACACAAAGTGGCATAAACTTTGGTTACAATAAAACCGACATAACATCCATACGGGTAGTTGAAAGCATTTTCAATTTGAGATTTAAAAATATTTTTATAATCACTTTAAATCCAAAAAAATAGTTACACTCTAGCGACGTCCCTTCTTGTACCTCTCACACAATTGTCCCTATCCTAGATAGAATAAAATTCTTCAAAACTTCTATACTTGTTCCATGCACAAGTATAGAATCCACTATGACTTGATATTTGATCATGTTTTTACCTCCTGGTACTTTCCAAACAAATTATCCTGCTCTACGTTAAATTGAATTCCTTATAACTTCCTTGTGTATGTTCTCTGAGAGTGAGGGTATATATAAGTCGGTTTGGCCGACTGAAGCTTACTTATTTATTTTATCTTTCAAAGCATACGATGTAGGGGAACAGGGTAGAATGAAGCTATGCAATGCCGGCTACAAAATACTAGAAGAGTTATAAAATTGTCAAACAAAATTACTTAAATTAATAAAATTATACAAAATTAAACATTGTATACTCCCCACTCCTTAATGGGGATCCCATACAAAAACTAATTTTTATAAAATTTGTTCCCACTACTCTGATTGCCTCAAGGAGGCCCAATCAAATGTCAAATGTATGCAGTAGACTGTAGATGGGAAAAGTGTAAGACTGACCCCCATTAATTTCCCCTCCTCAACATTTTCCCCAAACATACCTACCCCTTATCATCACTCCTTAAGGGAAAAATGCAACATTTGTATAAAATTTCACCTCAGCACTCTAGGGGAGTCAAATGTTACGGCACAGCACAATATGATACTCATCTATTAATGCAACGGCCGCATCGGCACCGTCCTGATTTTTCAGCCATTTATCACATTTGGCAATGTTTTTGCACATTATTTTATTTGGCAAACGCGAATTTGGTTAAATAACACATTTAGTAAGGAGTAAAACGCCGCTTTGTTTTTAAAAATCCGTTAGGAATTGACTGAGTTATTAAAGTTTTTATAAATAATAAATTTTTTCAAAAATACAAGTTTTGGTCATTCCAGTCCAGATCTTTCATTATTTTACAATAAAAATAAATAGAATTCATCAAAATAGATACAAATTGGCAAAAACAATTTCGACCATTTAAATAAAAATCCCCAATTTTGGAACACATTTTTCCTATATTAGGCATTCGAATTTTTCGAATTTTTCGAAAATTTAGTAATTTTTTCATCATTTCTATCATTATACCCTCCACCACCACGATGGGGGTATCTAACTTTGTCATTCCGTTTGTAACACCTAGAAATATCGACCTGAGACCATATAAAGTATATATATATATATTCTTGATTGTCATAACATTCTAAGACAATCTAGCCATGTCCGTCCGTCTGTTGAAAGAACGCTATCATCCAAAAGAAAGGAGCTAAGACGTCCAAATTTTCCACAAATGTGTCTTATAGTCGTAGATCGGTTGGGATTGAAATTGATTGAATCGGCCCAAAGGGAAAAATGTTTCCCCCACAAGGACTGAAAATACCATTAATAACCCCTAATATTTTAGAGTATTCATCTTACTTTATATTGGCTATGCGCAAATAAAGGGATTCTTACTCGTAGGGGACGAAATGGGGGAAAAGGGATAAAAATGGTACCTACCAAACGACAACAGCTAGAAACACGAAATTTGGTGTGTACATTCCTTTAATTGAGTAGGTAGTAGGTAAAGTTTTTTTTTCAAATTCGTACTTTTAAGGGATAAAATGGGAATAGAGGGATAAAAAATGGTACCAACCAAACGGCTGTACCTAGAATAATGAAATTAGGTCTATGCATTCCTTTTATTGCGCAGACACGTATAATAAATAGACTTTTGGTAATTCGTGTTTTTTGGGGTTAAAATAGAAAAAATGGTACAAAAATAGCACCAACTAAACGGCTACAGCTAGAATAATGAAATTCGCTGTGTACGTTCCTTCAATTGCGAAGACACGTAAAATAAAGAGATTTTAGAAAGTCGTACTCATAAGGGGGTAAAATTAGAAAAAGGGGATAAAAATGGTAACAACCAAATAGCCGCAGCTATAATCATGGAAGTTGGTGTATACATACCTCTGACTGCATAGACACACAATATATAAAAGACTTTTCCAAATTCGTACTTTTTACTTTTACGGCAAAATTGGTTTAATCATGAAGTTAGGTTATTTTGCAGTATGTACGAGAGATAATGGATTTTCAAAATTTGTACTTTTGTAATTAAAATAGAATGGAAATACAACCAGCTGTAGCACCCACTATCTACCAATATTTTGTTTTAAGCTTTTTTGAAAATATAAATATATGTACGAATATTTATTTTTTTGAATTGACTTGAAGTATTATTTCGATATATATAGTGTAAACGTATTGGTAGTAACCTTGTATTATAAGCGTGGTTTGAAATAATAAAAATATTATTTTTATTTAAAAAATTATTTTGTCAATATTTGTATTTGTTTTGGTTTGGCTATATTAAAAATATTTATTTTCCTTTAATATTACTGCAATCCAAGGTGGAGGTTATATAAAGTTCGGCCCGGCCGAACTTATCGCCGTTTTTAATTGTTTTCATTTCATGTTGTAACTGCATCCGCATGGTTAGTACCATATTTATGACCTTTCGTCCCATTTTCCTCTAAAATTTAAAATTTCGAAATATTCCATAATGTTCTGCATATATATAGTAAGAAGAAGTTACATAGCGAATTACATGATTCTAAATGCGGTCATTTGGTCGGTACCAATTTTATCCTTTTCCTTCTTTTTACACTTCTTCATTAAAAGTACCAATTTCGAAGAAGTCCTTAATGTTGACCGTCTACTCAGTTAGATTAATGTGAACACTGAATATTATGATAGTGGCTGTGGGCATTTGGTAGGTACTAATTTTATCCCTTTTTCATATTTTCACCCAAAATATCTCTTAATTTTTGCGTCTACGTAGTCAGAACAACATATACACCAAATTTCATATTGTAGCTGCATTCGTTTGGTTGGTACCATTTTTATCCCTTTTCCCCATTTTATCCCCTTAAAAGTACGGCTTTCTAAGAATCCCTTTATTTTACACAGTCAGAGTAATGTACACACCGAATTTTAAGATTCTAGCTGTAGCCATTTGGTTGGTACTAATTTTATCCCTTTTTCTTATCCCTTTTGTTATGAAAGTACGTATAGCGAAAAACCTATTATTTTTCACTTCTACCGAACTTTATGTGCAGCAACGTCAGTTTGGGTGGTACAATTTTTATCCCCCTTCCCCTAAAAAGTACAAAGTACGAAAAATTCCTGTATGTTGCGTTACCAATTACCAATTTTATCCCCCTTTTCCGATTTGACCGCTTAAAAGTACAAATTTCGAAAAATCAATTTTTACGTGTCTACGCAATAGCTTTCCATGTTGGCAGTGGATCCGACTTAGTACTTACCAACCTTCCTTTGTAGGCTTCAAATAACAAATTCCTCGATGTTTCTCTCATTCGCGTAAACTTCACTCGCCCAACCGCTGACCACACGTACGTCTATGCTACACGACGACGTTTCATTTCAAATATTTGCAAATATTCCAATGAACTTCGCATTCTGCAATCATCTGAGTTACGAGTACACGTACTTTTGTCACAGTCATTTGAGCAGAGCACTGCGATGCCTGCGGGTCAAATGCAGAAAGTTAATTGGATTTCTAGGCAAAAATACTAAAAATCTAAAAAATCGTACCATAGACACCACTCGCAGAAATATTGAAGTGGTGGAGGGTTTTATTTTTTGTTTCTGGCATTCTGAATATTTAGCAGTCAACCCTTGAAAATTTTGTATCCGTTTTATTCGTTTTGGCCGTTTTGTCCGGTGTGCTTTGTTTGCTTTTGTTATCGTCGTAAAATATCAGGAAATTGAAACTCACTTTCACAATGGTCAAAATGGCAAAAGTGAATTCAGTATTGTCCGTCGTCGCGTCCATCCGTTGGTTCATTCATACATTTAGCCATTGTTTTTGCGTGTCTTTTTGCCAAAATCTACAGTGGCACGAAGGGAAAACGTGCAATTGATTATTGTCAATAATAAAATTTCCAATTGTTCAACAATTGATTTTTAAAAAACAATAATATTTACTCATCATGAACGTTTTTTAAGCAAAATTAGAAGAAAAATATTATTTATTGTATGATCTCATTAAGACCCTAATAATATTTTCAAAGAAAAAATTAAAAATAAAATTGATTTTACATTAGAACACGCTAAAACCACAAAGAAAACAAAATATTTATGTTTTATTAAGCAGTGAAAGAAGTAGAGAGGGATCGAATACGCTACTCCCTCTACCAATATAGGTCTCTGGTTACTTAATATCGGTGACACGATTTTATTTAGCTCATATTATCACATCTATATATATATAAATTAATCTGTGTTTGTTTGTTCGTTTGTTCTTTATAGTAGCCTAAACTACTGGACCGATTTTCTTGAAATTTTCACAGTGCATTCATACTGAATCAGTGGTAAAATAGGCTATATAAATTTTCCACACTAATTTTTTTTAAATTACCATATTCGGAGTACTGTTGCAGCTAGAGTCTTGAATTTTTGTGAAAGTTCACTAATTATTAGTCTACACAGTTGTGGGCGGTATTGGAAAAGTGGGCGTGGCACCTCCTATACGAAGTTAAAACTTATTATTGAATCATGTCAGTTCTATGGCACCTAGAGTGCTGACATTTTGTGTAAGTCCATCTAGCATAAACCTACTTAGTTGTGCCAAAAATGGCGGTATTGGAAAGGTGGGCGTGGTATCTCACATACGAAGTTAAAACCTATTATCGAATATTGTTATTTCTATAACACCTAGAGTGCTGAAAATTTGTGTTGGTAGATCCAGTGTAAATAGTTGTGCAAAGATGGGCGGAAAGTGGCCGTGGCACTTCCCATTCGAAATTAAGACCTGGTTTAGAGTATATTCGACACCGATATTCCTATATTGTTGTGTAAGTTTTAAAGATTAAGCTTAGACAATATACAAATGGGCGAAATTTTAAAGATGGGGAATTTGTTTTTTGAATTTTGTGAAATTACACGTTTCCTTTGGTTTTTTAGCACAATAGTAAAGAAAGGTTGAGGTTAAGGTTAAGAAAAAATAAATATTCATTCGTCAAAAGCCGACTTAAGTCAAGAAAACGGAAATTATATTAATTTTTTTGTTTGTATTTTTTTTTGGTCTGTAATCAATATTTGATTTGAGCTGGGATATTGTCCTGGCTCAAGACCATTTTGCATCTATATTTAAAGAATGCAAATTTATTTACAAAATTGACCAAAAAATTCAAACGAAAAAACTACAACAAATGAGCGTTGGCACGGCAGAAATTTTGAATCATGTAAATGTATGTGTTTGACAAAAAATATTAAATAGGAAAGGATATTTGTATGGGGGTATATTGATACCTGTAACGATGTGACTCGCTTTCGCCATGTATGTTTATTGGTGATATATAATATGCAAAGTTTGGCCAAAATCGGTTAAACATTCGGGAGCGACATTTGTATTATAGCTATATCTAAATCTGAACCGATCTTACCCACTTTCAGCATAGGTGTTTCTAGTTCGATTATAAAATATTGTGCCAATTTTAAAGAAAATCAGGTACAATATGTGGATTCTAGAGCGGAAAAAGTCAAATCGGGAGCGACATTTGTATGGGGGATATATCTAAATCTGAACCAAGCCTACCCACTTCCAGCATATGTATTTCTAGTTCGATTATAAAATGTTGTGCCAATTTTAAAGAAAATCAGGTACAATATGTGGTTTCTAGAGCGGAAAAAGTCAAATCGGGTGCGACATTTGTATAGGGGCTATATCTAAATCTGAACCGATCTCACCCACTTTCAGCATAGGTGTTTCTAGTTCGATTATAAAATGTTGTGCCAATTTTAAAGAAAATCGGGTACAATATGTGGTTTCTAGAGCGCAAAAAGTCAAATCGGGAGCGACATTTGTATGGGGACTATATCTAAATCTGAACCGATCTAACCCGCTTTCAGAACAGGTATTTTTAGTTAGATTATAAGGTGTTATGCAAAATTTGAAGAAAATCGGGTACTATATGTGCTTTATAGGGCGGAAAAAGTCAAATCGGGAGCGACATTTGTATGGGGACTATATCTAAATCTGAACCGATTTTCTCCAAATTCAATACCAATCGTCCTTGGCCCAAAAAAGTAACTTCTGCCAAATTTCATGATAATCGGTCAACAATTGCGACCTGTAGAGTGCGAACAAACTTAGATGGACAGCATACAGACAGACGGCGATTCTGGTGATTCTAAGCCGATCCGTATACTTAAAGGTGGGTCTATCTCGATTATTTATTGGTGTTACAAACATTTGGCGGAAAACTAACTTATAACACCCTAGTCCACGAAGTGGTGTAGGGTATAAAAAGTTTTTTTTCCTGGGCCACGATTCAAACCCGGACCATCTGGGTTCAAAGTGGACACCTTACCTTTGTGACCCCATATCAAATTTGGCACATTACCTTATAGGACCCTTAAAAAGGGCCAATCGGATCAGATTTAAATATAGTCATCATACAAATGTCTCTCCCGATTTGATTTTGTTCGCTCTGGAAACCGTATATATTAACAGATTTTCCAAATTTATAGTGAGATATGCCAATTTTTCTCTTTACTTTGATCAGATCTCTAATTTAAGAACTTTTATTTTTGACATTTATAAAAATTGTACGCTTACAATGACATTTCTCATTTTATAAACACCAAAATTGTCTTTAGTGTTAGTTTGAAAGTGGTCTAAGTCACACTATATCCTCTGACATTGATGTATGGCGATGTCAACAAACATTTTTTATATATAATGTCCATTTTAGGTGATTCAGATAACTTTAATAACATATAAAATGAAATTATTTGTAAATTAAATAATAATTTCAATATAAAGTTTCTAAACCAACAACTTGTAAATATTATATACATTTTTTATTTTTATTTTTTAATAAAATATTTTGTGTTTTCTTTCATTTTTGTAAGGAAATAATACTTTTGCGAAAAAAGAATAAAAATTTCGTTTGTTCAATTTTGAGAAGAATGAAAGTGGTTGTTTTTTATAAAAGTTCGATGCAGTAGTAGGATCTTCTGAGAAACAAATTTTGTGCTTCAGTGGAAAAATAAAATAAATTTTAATTGACTCAAACATAAACCATGGCATATCTCAGAACGGATAGACCACTATAATTCTAGCTGGCACACTTATATTTCAATTACAAACATCTTTAGTGAAAATGAGTAAAGTCAGTTCTGATTTATATTTCAGATTTATATGTAGCTTCCATACAAATGTCACTCCCGATTTGAATTCGGCTCTAGTAAACAAATATTATGGCAGATTTTTATCTGAACATGTATATTTCCATGTTGACAAGTTTCAGAAAAATCGAATCAGTATAAAAATTTAAGAATAATGATCTTTTTAAATAAAATTTATCTTACGTTGCTTTAAACTCCAAATAAATCTGTTAAGATTAATATTTTATTTCAGATTTACTTGTGAGTGGATATCTTGAAGTTTTATATTGTTTGGAAATGGCGTTTGCAACACTCGTCAGAAACATTTATCTAAATACAGAATGCAAATGAAGCTGATTCCATTTCTGTCAAGCAATAGGGCGAAACATTTCTAAGCAATCAAAACCCTTATGCAGTACATAAGACCGGAAAGCCAATCTTCTGATGGGCATCACAAGTTTAATCGTTCCCGGTATTATAACAAATAATTTTTTTTTAATAATAAATGTATGTTTCGTAAATTTAATTAATATGTAAAGAAATGCAAATTTTTTCTCTTTTTAATCTGGACATTATTACATATCTTTTTTTTAAATAATAAATGTATGTTTCGTAAATTTAAGTAATATGTAAAATATGCACATTTTTTCTATTTTAAATCTGGACATTTTTTCATTCGTATTCTGAGATTGGGTCAATTTTTTTTTATTTTTTTTGGGGATGATTTTTTTTCAGCGATCTTTCATGTGAAAAAATGACTGGGCGATTTTATATTTGAGTGATTTTGTATAGGCTTTTCTTTGACTAACAATTCAGTCCACTCATAAACTATCCCTCGCTTCACTAATATTGCAGCTTCCCATTTGCCGTTTTGAGTTACTGTCCAGTGTTCACTCGTTTCGTTCGATGATGGTCAAATGTCCTCGGCCATTGTTTTTCCGTTATTAGCAACAGGAAACAGGAAGTGAACTTTTTAGCTGCAGATGAACGTGGCGAACATCGCATCGAGTGAGACAGCGAACATGAAAACAATCATAAAACAAACACACTCGCATAGCGGACTAGCAAATGTGTAGCGAGAAATATAGATACAGCGATAACGCTGGTTGGCATTATGAATATTTAGTAGTTGGGGCGAGTATGTTCCAATGAATGCAACAAAATATTCCGGAACTATGCACTGGTATTGCATATGTCGGGAATGGAAGATGTTGGCTGCTGGTCCACATTAACTACCAAATTCTGGGCTTTACAAAGTGGGCAAAGTGGATAGTAGTGGGTTAATATAAAACCTCCCCTCCAGCCGCCTTTAACCATGTGTCCAGTGGCTACCACAAATAAAGGAAATTAAATTGAAGCCACTAACACATGCATATAAACAAAACCATAATTTACACACATTTATACACTACACTCACACTTTCACAAAGCAATGTGCAAATAAATATTATTTATAAATAAATTTATAGCAACTCGAAATGAAAATAGGAAATGAAATAGTGTTAAAAACACAAACAGAGAAATTTGAAATGCTGGCTGTGGATGTGGATGCTCTGCCACACTGCCGCCACCACCTATTTGCTTTGAGCATAAATTATATTTCCATAAATACGAGTACGAATACGAGGACATAGAAGTCTTTTCGCAACGGAAATCAGTGGGAGGAAAAGTGTACAAAACGATACTAACGTGTCACCTGACACCGGGGAGGCCGGCAGAGAGCCAGGGTTGATACTTTCATATCAGAGAATACCCAGCAACTTCATGAGATGAAGTGGGAATTCCATGACCATATTTTAACCTCTTCACTCTGAAATGCAATACTGCTTAAAGGAATACAAATGATCATCAGCGAATGTGGAACACCTTTCCGCGACCGGGTAATGTGGAAGATCCTTGATTTAATTGAGGATGGATTGGAGTTACTGATAAGCTATACAAGGTCCTTCAATAGGGCAGATGTTAAAATTAAATAGAATAAGTAAAGTGTGGGATACCAAAGATTGTTTATATTGCGTTAGAGACACGATCCCGTTGACCAATGTTGCTGTTTTACGATAATGCTCGTAGGGTGTACTCAAAAACAGTAAAATTTCTATATGAAAGTAAATTTATGCTAAACAGATAATACTCGCGCAACACCATGGGGCACAACATCCTGGCGAGTGGCAAAGGTATAATAGTCGATTGAGTGTGTGTGTTTTCTCCTGTCGGTTTATGTTCCAGCGGAATGTGCAACTGCTCCAGCTCGACGTGCAGATATCGTCCGTTATTGGTATTGACATTGGAGCTAACTCGCCGATTTGACTGTTGTTTTATGTTCGATACTAAAAGATATTCGATCATGAATACATTCACACATACATACATGCATAGTACAACCAGGAAGTTAAAGTAAATGTGTCGATATCTTGTTATTTAGATGTATGTATATGTGTGTATGTGTTTACACGCATACAGTTGCAATATGTGTGTACACACGTTGATAAACTTACACATATAACATGTATGGGGCTTTGCGCCTGAAATTGAACTGTATGTGAGATTGAATGCACTTGTTATACCCTCCACCTCCAGGATGAGGGTATATTAAGTTTGTCATTCCGTTTGTATATTCTTGATCGTCATAAAATTCTAAAAAGATCTAGACATGTCCGTCCGTTGTAAGAACGCTAGCATCTTAACGAAAGGAGCTGGGCGTCCAAATTTTCCATGAATGCGTCCAATAGTCGTAGATCGGTTGGTTGGCATTGTAAGGGGGCGAAATCGGTCTAAAGGGGACGAAATCGGTCTAATACCTCTATAAATCCCGAATATTTAGAGTATTTAAGCATGTTTTTTTTAATAATACTTAATATTATGTGTGCGCGTGTCCCTAACCCAAAAACGAGAACCGAACCGAGAACGAGAATGGGGCCAAAATGGATACAGATGGTACCTGTCACACGACAACAGCTAGAAACATGGTATTCGGTGTGCTTTTAATTTCCTTTAATTGTGTGGATACGTAATATAAAAGTATTTTTTTTTTTAAGTTCGTACCTTTAAGGGGTAAAATGGGAATAGAGGGATAAAAATGGTACCAACTAAACGGCTGTACCTAGAATAATGAAACTCGGTGTATACATTCCTCTGATTGCGTAGACACATAACATAAAAGTATGTTTCGGAATTCGTACGAAAATAGAAAAAAGAGATACAAATTGTATAGATTTTTGAAAATCGGTCTTTTAAGGGGTAAAATAGGGAAAAGCTGATAGAAATGGTACCAACCAAGTTCCTTTGACTGCATAGACACGCAAAATAAAAGCATGTTTCCAAATTTATACTTTATTTCGTTGCTTTTACGACAAAAATGGGTAGAATCATGGAATTAGGTAATCTTGCACTGTGTACGTGATAGATCATTTTCAAGATTTATACTTTTGGAATTAAAAAACAAGTAAGGAAAGGCTAAAGTCGGGCGGGGCCGACTATATGATACACTCCACTTTCTATCCGAATGGTAATAAAGTGAAAACGGGAAGGATTTTTTTATCCTGTTAATGTATGTGTTTGACAAAAAATGTTAAATCGGAATGGACATTTGTATGGAAGATATATCCAAATCTGAACCGACCTTACCCAATTTCTGCATAGGTGTTTCTAGTTGGATTATAAGATTGTGTGCCAAATTTAAAGAAAATGGGGTACAATATGTGGTTTCTAGAGCGGAAAATGTCAAATCGGTAGCGAGATTTGTATGGGGGATATATCTAAATCTGAACCGATATTGCCCAATTTCTGCATAGGTGTTTCTAATTGGATTATAAGATGGTGTGCCAAATTTAAAGAAAATCGGGTACAATAAGTGGTTTCTAGAGCGGAAAATGTCAAATCGGGAGCGAGATTTGTATGGGGGCTATATCTAAATCTGAATTATGAGATGTTGTGCAGAATTTAAAGAAGATCGGGTACAATATGTGGTTTCTACAGCGCAAAACGACTAATCGGGAGCGACATTTGTATGGGGGCTATATCTAAATCTGAACCGATCTTACCCAATTTCTGCATAGGTGTTTCTAGTTGAATTATAAGATGCTGTGCCATATTTAAAGAAAATCGGTAAAATATGTGGTTTCTAGAGCGGAAAATGTCAAATCGGGAGCGACATTTGTATTTGTATTTGCCTCAAATTAAATAGCGTTCGTCCTAGATCCACTAAACTTATTTGTGCCAATTTTTGTTAAGATCGGAGTATAATTGCGACCCGTAATTTGATTACAACAATCGACTCAGAAAGTGATTCTAAGTCGACAATGGGTCTATCCTTCCTTTTGGGTGTTACAAACAAATGCACAAAGACATAATACTCTCGTGGAGTGTATAAAATGGATGGAAATACAACAAACCAAAAAACTAATATTTAGTGTTTTTAAGTTCTTTTTTTGAAGATTGCTGCCTTATATTTACTTTTCGAATTGACTTGCTGTATTATTTATTATTTCGATGTATATAGTATAGTATAAAATAATTAAAATTTGATATTTATTTATAAAATTATTTTTGTAATATTTTATTGTTTTGGTTTGACTATATTAAAAAATTTAACATTTTGCTGTGAAGTTACTGTAGCTCTACGAAAATCGATAGCCACTGTGGAATCAACGGCGGAGGGTATAAAAAGTTCGGCCCGGCCGCAATTAATCCCTATTTACTGCTTTAAATTATTATCCGAGTTCATTTGAATACTAACACATATTTATTCAATCTTTTCAATGATTTTATATATAATGGTAATATAATTTAAATTCATTATCAATTAGAGTTGCAGAGTTACTTCAATTGTTGTTTGAATGCATTGCTTTAAATCATGCAAATTTGTTGGTTTTGTTTTGCAAACATCCTATAGAAAACAAGTAAGAAGGCGTTAAGTTCGGCCGGGCCAAATCTTATATACCCTCCACTACGGAGTGCATTCCACAGTATTACCAGCAGATTAAAGGATGTCGACATAGAAGTACAGAAGACGTAGTAAGAAGAAAAAGCACGTTACTATATTTGATTACTTTTTCAAACAATAATGTATACTTATGCGCACTGTTTAAAATCGACTACCATACTTTATCCCTTTTTGTCACATTTCGCCCGCTAAAACTTTTATTTTCTTTGTGGTGCTTCCAAGCTACAAGAGGAATGTCTGCAACAAATTTTAACTGTATGAAAATCAGAAATTTTAATTGATAAGCCAAGGCTACCTATATTTGTATACTATGTATATATAATGGAAATAACACTTCAATTAATAAAGTAAATATAAAGCAGCAATCATAAAAGCAACAAAATAAAGTACGAATTTGGAAAATAATATTTTACGTGGATATGCAGTCAGAGGAATTTATACTCCGAATTCCATGATTCTATCAGCGGCCATTTTGTTGGTACCATTTTATCCCCTATTTTGCATTTTACCCCTTGAAAGTACGACTTTCGAAAATCTATGTATTTAACGTGTCTATGCAATTAGAGGGATGTACAATTAGAGGGAGAGTCATTTGTTTGGTACCATTTTTATCCCTTTTTCCATTTTACACCCTAAAAGTACGAATTTCGAAAATTTCTTTTATTTTATGTGTCTACGCAATCAGAGGAATATATACACCGAATTTCATTATTCTAGGTGCGGTCCTTTGGTTGGTACTATTATTATCCCTTTTTCCATTTGAACCCTAATAAGTACGAATTTCGAAAAATCCTTCTATTTTACATGTCTACGCAATCAGAGGAATGTGTACACCGAATTTTATTATTCTAGGTGCAGCCGTTTGGTTGATACTATTTTTATCCCTCTATCCCCATTTAACCCCTTTAAAGTACGAATTAAAAAAATACTTTTATATAATGTATCTACTCTATTAGAGGAATGTACACGCCAAATTTCGTATTTCCATCTGTTGTCGTTTTTATCCCTTTTTGTCCCATTTCGGCCCCTACAAATAAAAATCACTCTATGGTGCCCTTTTATGCTACAAAGGGAGTGCGCATTGCAAATATCAGCTAAATACAAGCTAATATGTTCAAAAAACAGGCTGAAATACTCTAAATATTAGGGGTATTTTCCCTCTGGGCCGATTTCGCCCACTTTCAATCCCAACCGATCTACAACCATAAGACACATTTAGGAAAAATTTCAACCTCCTAGCTCATTTCGTTCGGCCGCTATCGTGCTTTCAATAGACAGACAGACGGACATGGCTATATCGTCTTAGAATTTTACCACAACCCAGAATATATATACTTTATGGGGACTCCGATGAATATTTCAAGGTGTTACAAACGGAATGACAAAGTGAATATACCCCCATCCTGGAGGTGGAGGGTATAAAAAGTAGTAAGGTCGGGAGACCTTAGAGTCCAGCGGAATGTGGAGTTTCTTGAAATATTTTTTTTTGGGAATTTCCGCTGCAATTCTGTCAAAACAGGACTTAGTTATGAGACTGCTTGCACCACAGAGTCGAAACTACACAGTGTTGAAAGAGATTCACTTTCGGAGCAGTTCTGTAAATAAAAACTCTTTCAACAACTTATAGTAACGGTCTCCATTGAATGTAACAGTAACTACCGTTTTCTGATTATCTTTTATACCACCAACTTTGAAAGTTCTATTTTGCATGTGATAGAGGGTGGGGCATACCCTGTGTTGCAAAAAAAAATAGTTGATGTAAATATGTATTGGTATAACTTGTTTGTTTCTGTGGAAAACAAAAGATCTTTCACAGGAATGTAACAGTGTTATTGGTTAAGACAGTGAAACAGAGTTTGAATTGGGAACATATTAAAAAAATTAAACAATATAGTTTATTGTGAATAAGTGAATGAATGAATTTGCAATGTTGTTTTTTCATGAATTATTTATTTATTTGCAATATTTTGTGGTATACAAATGATGTTGCAATTGTTTGCAAAAAATTGTCGCCTTCTATCAATTCTTTGTTTTATTAATCTCTTACGAAAATATTCATTGACAAAAAAATTGAATCTTTAGTTAATGGCGATTGTACCCCATGTGTGGGGCACTTTCACCGTTTTGGGTTACTTTAAAAAAACTTTAAAAAATAATAGAATAGCTGGGAATCACTGCTACCAAAACTATAAATAAGTAAGCTAACATATAAAATTATTTAAATAAAAAAG
Organism: Polietes domitor; assembly: GCA_947397865.1. Classification (NCBI taxonomy): domain Eukaryota; kingdom Metazoa; phylum Arthropoda; class Insecta; order Diptera; family Muscidae; genus Polietes; species Polietes domitor. Next base: position 78,266,524 of record OX377620.1, read on the forward strand.
AATTTTCGAAAAAAAATAGGCACCATCAGTTTGAAAAGGTGGCCAAGTCTGCAACACACAGAGGTTCAGAATCATAATTCACCGTTTAAAATTCAATAACATTTGTTCTAGTAAACATTTGTTAGTTCTGTGCAAAATTTAAATTAGGGAAGCACCGAAGGATGATTTTGAGCAATGTTATTACATTGCTGACTACTTTTCGAATTTTTAGATTTTAAAGAAAGTAAATTTTTTGTTTGTTAACATTATTTTACGTATTTGTTCATAATGTAATCGTTTTTCGTACAGATTTTCACTTTTTTCAGACTTTGAAAATTGAGAAAAAAGTAACTTTTTTTTCTTACAGATTTTAAGAGATTTTGCGCTCGAATTTGCTTTATTAGGAATCGTGGTTAATTCGCTTTTTTATAGCGCCAAAACTGTTGTGTCAAATAAAGTTTGTTTGTGATAAACATTAAAAAAATACTTTGGAGAAAATTATGTCTTTGGATCAACATAACCTTTGAAGAATGAAAGACGTATTTAGAATGATTGATGGTTCACCGTTTTTGCATGGAAAAATTATTTTTTTTTCGCTTTGTGAACAAATACACAAAATAATGTTAAAACATAAAAACATAAAATCTAAAAATACGAAAAGTAGTAAACTTTGGGCTTATTTCTAAAATATATTTAATTGCCCGTTCATAAATGTTAATATCTCAAAATATTCCTTGGAACCTTGTCTAATTTCATTTTTTACAGAATTCGAAAATGTTTACTAGAACAAAATTTATTGCATTTTTCTTAAATTTAAAGACTACTCGCTTTGCTAAGAAAAACGATATAAAGTTATTTTTGTTAGCAGCCTTCATCAGCCACACTGACCTTCTACAAAAAGGTCCATTATTTTAACTTTTATTTTTTGTTTGTCTAATTTGTAGAGTTTTTTGCGCTATTTATCATTAAAAAATCTACATTTATCCATATATCGGTATAAGTATTTGCAAAATAGGACAAAACAAGTTTTTCTATATATATTTTTTTTAAATCGCATTTTTTGGAGATTGTTCCTAAACCAATGTTTATATTTGAAAGTAAAATTAGAAACATTTATAGCCGTTGTAGTTACCTTTAGTTGAACATATAAAGGATGGAACCACAAATCTTAAAGATACCTTCGGCAAAAATTGGAATTTTAGTATTTTTTTAAATTATCCATATTTTATTAATATCGTTTTCGACTTTATGAAGCCAAAGTACATCAGCAAATTTTATACATAGTCCTTCGGCAAAAGTTTTTGTTGCATGTGTTGGGGGAAATATTTATGTTTGTAATGTTTGAATAAATTACTCAAAATCAGTCGTAAGTTAAGGACCTGATTAGATGCGTTTTCTGTCGTACTTTTTATTAATTTGCCAGAACTCAGGTGGACCAGTTAATCCTGCCGCGTACTGCCTCATATGCATACCTACATATGTGTCGCATGTATGTATTTGCGTCTGTCTGTATGAATTTCTATTTCAGTTTGCGGTTCAAGTGGCAAACGATTTATGGCTGTTGAGATAAAAATCGATTTGAACTGTTCTCTGCCATGACATGTCGGAGGTGGGAGTCGAGTGGAGTCGACGGCGCTGTTGCTGATGCTAAGGCTGATACTGGTACTGCTGCTGGGAACATGTTGCAGCGTAACCATGCAACGCACACCTACACTAACTAACGTACTTCACACTGACATTCACAAAAACGTCTAAAACGGCTAAAGGGATATACATGTAAAGCGAAGGAGCGAGACAAGGACATGGCTCTGAATTTGTGGCTGAGGACGGGAACGGGGACGTGGAGTAGTGTAATGCATTTAAAATTGAAGTGGAATTATGAAACATGAACAACATGGAATAAGTAACGACAACAACCACCAAACTACGGTGAGATGATAGTACACAATTGTGCTGGGCACACTCACGCATACAACTGAAATGTATCTGGGTAGGGAATTGTATATGCATATGAACACACAGACACACACAAATGTATATTCCTGTCCTTTTGTAGATGTGTATGTATATATGTATGTATTCAGGTGGGTAAAACGCAGATGTTTAGTGCCATCGGGTGTTTTTATGATTTATGGCATTGAAATATTGGTTTTTGCTTATTTTGCAAATACAACTGTCATCCAGCATGGTTGTGTTGCAACAGCAACAGCAACAACACCAAAATATAAGTGAAACTGACGGTGGCACGAGTAGTAGCAGCAGTAGTAGCGTTGAATACGTATCATGCTGTCGTATAAAATATTTATGAAAATCTATGAATTAAATATTATCAGTTGACCGAAAAAAAACTCGAGAACATGACAGAAATTTGTCAGTGGTATTTCGAGTGGTATTTTAAACGTTTAAATTCGATATATCAAAATGTTGTTAAACATATTTTAATAAAATGTATCAAGCATTCGCATACATTTATTCGGGAATGAATTGGATGATGAATCTACTCGCATGAATATGAATTAATTGATGTATTTATTGCACTAGAATCGCATGACCAAATAAATAAAATAGAATCATATATTTTGCATAGAAATTTATGCCACGAACTTTTGTGCTGGTCAGAAACCAAAATCAAAAACAAACACGGGGAGACTAGCGGGGGAAGTGGTAGCAGTTTAGTAGATTTTCCCTCTAGATTTAGGGGATTTTGTATGGCTTTGGGGATTTTTGGTGCGTGAAATTTTTTCCACAGTGCATATTTAGCACACTCTACGAATAGTTCGACAACTCGCATTGCATTGGCTCCTCAATAGTCTCGTGTGGGTCCTCTGAACCATATGCGTCAATTTTGCTTATTAACATAGCCACCGAGATTAAAATGAGCTTCATGAAGACTGAACTGTAGACTGATCTCTTCTAGAAAATTTTCCACGTAAATTTCTTACAGTTTGCGTTAAAGACTCACTACGTTGGAAGTATGTTTTTAATATTTTCCAATTTTGTTCGAGCGTACAGCGTCCCATTTTGCAAATGGCATAAATCTGAAAATAAAAAATAATATTATTCTATCTATCAAAGTCAAAGTAATCGGCAGTACAAATTTAAATGGCCTACCCATATGCAACAAAAACAAGTAAGGAAAGGCTAAAGTCGAGCGGGGCCGACTTTGTGACACACTCCACTTTCTATCCGAATACAATTCAATTCGGTAATAAAGTGAAAACGGGAAGGATTTTTGTATCCTGTTAATGTATGTGTTTGACAAAAAATGTTAAATCGGAAAGGACATTTGTATGGGGGTATATTGAAGTCTGGAACGAAATAGGTGAAATATAATATGTATAGTTTGGCCAAATTATTAAAACATTAAATATTTTGGAGCAACATTTTTATTTGGGCTATATTTAAATCTGAACCGATCATACCCAATTTCAGCATAGGTGTTTCCAGTTGGATTATAAGCTGTTGTGCCAAATTTAAAGAAAATCGAGTACAATATGTGGTTTCTAAAGCGGCAAGAGTCAAATCGGGAGCGACATTTTTATGGGGGCTATATCTAAATCTGAACCGATCTTACCCACTTTCAGCATAGGTGTTTCTAGTTATACCCTACACCACTTCGTGGTCTAGGGTATTATAAGTTAGTCTCGCGCCAAATGTTTGTAACACCAAGCTAGACCCACCTTTAAGTATACCGATCGGCTTAGAATCACCAGCTGAGTCGATTTAACGATGTCTGTCTGTCCGTCTGTCCGTCTGCTGTCCATCTAAGCTTGTTCGCACTCTACAGGTCGCAATTGTTGTCCGATTGTCATGAAACTTGGCAGAATTTATTTTTTCTGGCCAATGACCATCGGTATTGCATTTGGAGGAAATCGGTTCAGATTTAGATATAGCCCCATACAAATGTCGCTCCCGATTTGACATTTTCCGCTCTAGAAACGACATATAGTACCCGATTTTCTTTAAATTTGGCAGAACATCTTATAATCCAACTAGAAACACATATGCAAAAATTGGGTAAGATCGGTCCAAATTTAGATATAGCCCCCATACAAATGTCGCTCCCGATTTGACATTTTCCGCTCTATAAACGACATATTGTACCCGATTTTCTTTAAATTTGGCAGAACATCTTATAATCCAACTAGAAACTCGTATGCAAAAATTGGGTAAGATCGGTCCAGATTTAGATATAGCCCCCATACAAATGTCGCTCCCGATTTGACATTTTCCGCTCTAGAAACGGCATATAGTACCCGAACATCTTATAATCCAACTAGAAACACGTATGCAAAAATTGGCTAAGATCGGTTCAGATTTAGATATATCCCTCATACAAATGTTGCTCCCGAATGTTTAACCGATTTTGGCCAAATTTTACATATTATATTTCACCCATATACAGACATGAAGACATGTGAAATCGGGTCACATCGTTCCAGGTTTCAATATACCCCCATACAAATGTCCTTTCCGATTTAACATTTTTTGTCAAACACGTACATTTACAGGATGCAAAAATCCTTTCCGATTTTAATTTTTTACCGAATTGAATTGCAATGAGAATTGTTTGGGTGATGCCCATATGTCCATACTTTGGTATGACTATGGTTAACTACTGTATAATTTGTATTTGTCTGTCGGACAATTGGATCAATTACCATATTCGTTAAATTTGACTAAAGATGAATTTATAGCATATAAATTATATGAATATAATTTATATAATTTGTATGAACTACATAAAATTACTCCCATGAAATACCTGGGTTTAGTAATCAAAGCGAGGTACATACGCAGGGAGTGGTGTAGGGTATTATATAGTCGGTCCCGCCCGACTTTAGCCTTTCCTTACTAGTTAGATTATAAGATGTTGTGCCAAATTTAAAGAAAATCGGGTACAATATGTCGTTTCCAGAGCGGAAAATGTCAAATCGGGAGCGAGATTTATATGGGGGCTATATCTAAATCTGAACCGATCTTATCTAATTTCTGCATATGTGTTTCTAGTTGCATGGATTATAAGATGTTGTGCCAAATTTAAAAAAACTCGAGTATAATATGGGGTTTCTAGAACGGAAAATGTCAAATCGGGAGCGAGATTTATATGGGGGCTATATCTAAATCTGAACCGATCTTACCCTATTTTTGCATAGGTGTTTCTAGTTCCATTGTAAGATGTTGTACCAAATTTAAGGAAAATCGGGTACAATATGTGGTTTCTAGAGCGGAAAATGTCAAATCGGGATCGACATTTGTATGGGGGCTACATCTAAATCTGAACCGATCTTACCCACTTTCAGCATAGGTGTTTCTAGTTGGATTATAAGATGTTGTGCCAAATTTAAAGAAAATCGGGTACAATATTCCAGAGCGAAAAATGTAAAATCGTGTGTACACGATAACTCTCGAAAGGAGTTAAGGAATCGATTCAAACTTTGCACATGATAATTATTTTCCCAAACTTTGTTAAGGTTCGAAGATGGACGAAATTGCCACGCCCCTTCTGGTAGCTCCCACACAAATGACCTATATTTCTATGTTAAATTAAAACGAACACGGATATTCGGAATCAGCAATATTTTGGTATTTGCTAATGCTTTTCATAATCGCATTAAGTGTACTAAATATGACGGGTTTAGCCACGCCCCTTCCCGTACCTCCCACACAAATCACGCAAAACTACGTAAAATTATAGCTGTATTAACTTATCATCGGAATACTGTGAAATTTTATATTTTGCAATGCTTTAATAGTAGTTACATTCGCACGAAATATCGGCGATATTGCCACACCCCTTCTGGTACCTCCCACACAAAGTGACATATACTGTGGTTACAATAAAACCGACATAACATCCTTACGGGTAGTCCATAGCATTTGCAATTTGATATTTGAAATAATCAATAATTTTGATATTTGAGATATTTGATATTTGTACCTCCCACACAATTGTCTCTATCCTAAGTAATATTAAATCCTTCATAACTTCTACATGGAATCCACTATGACTTGATATTTGGTCATGTTTTTACAACTATTTTACAAATGTGGAAGCGCTGGGAACATGTGCCGCAAACCTACTAGTACCTTCCACACACATTTTCCAGCCCTAAGTAAGTTTTAATTTCTTATAACTTCCGCACATATGTTCTCTGAGAGTGAGGGTATATATAAGTCGGTTTGCCGACTGAAGCTTACTTACTTCTTTCTCATTGCGATTTGCCAATGTCATATACCTGTGACTTAACATTTAGGTGGAGCCATTGGACTCAGCAATTGCAGGCGTGTCTACCCATTTTCTGTACAAGGGCCAGTTGAACATTCTGGGCCGCAATTGAATAGAATGTTGACTGATGTTTTTCCATTTGGAATGCGCCATATGTCAAACCTGTTGACGTATTGAAGAGGATATTTACACGATTGTCCGATTTTAATGTTAACAGTTTAAGATACTTTCGAACTTTCACTTACTTTTGAAACGCAATACTGTTTACTTGATCAAAAGTTATTAAATACTGACCGATGGAATATACCTTACACTACTCATTGAAGTGGCGCTTTTAATTTATAGGAGTTGTGAAATTAAAATGGAAAATAAAGGCATATTGAAAATTGCCTAAAGTAGGCCTACAATATAAATTACCTTCCTCTCTCTCCAATAGATTATCTCCTAATCCCAGCTATTATTGGTGTATTTTATGGCTCTATCTGTTTGACAATATCTGTTGTATGCGCATTTAAATGTCCCTCGATGCAAAATTTATGTGTGTATTTGTTGTGTGAATTTAAACATGACCCTAGGGATTCACACCCTGCTTTCTAGGTTTTTCTTTTTCTGGGATAATAATTAAATCATAAAATTAACGATGGCATACACATACTTAGGTGTATTTAATAAACATTTCGTTTCAATTCTTGGCAAAAGTCATAAATCTTAAATTTTCACAAATTTATGTGCGAGTAGGTATGACGTACATCTGTATTCTGTTCGTTGTTGGTTGTGCTGGTCGTGGTGCTATAGTTGTTGGTTGGCTTTTTATAATTAATAGTCTGCTACTCCCAGGAGTACACATAATTAACATTTGTTTTCATTTTTCACATGTGTGGCCTGACACACATTTCATATATTTACGACGTCGTCGTCGTTTGTTCAAACCCTGCCACCCACGCAGTAACTAGTGGTTCGGCATACTTAGTTTGAAGTTGAGTTGGCTGCACTTGAAAGTTCATATGCAGTTGCTGTGAGAAATTCTACAAAAAAAGGATTATGCAGCCTCAACTTTGTGAAATGTATGTTAATTTGTGAGGGAAAACAGGATATTTACATATACATAGCTGCCTCTGTAACTAATGGGGACTAAGGCCAAAAGGTATATGCATATTCGGTATCAATAACAAAAGTTTTCATTGCTTAGATACTGAAACAATTTTGCAATGAGAAAGAGAGATGAGTTGAGCTAAGACTAAAGACGTCCAAAGTAGCACGGCGTATACTAATATTTAATTTAATTAAAAGTGAGTATACGTCAAGGTGGCAGCTGGGTAGTAGTTGAATTGTTTACTATGAAATTGTTTTCGATAAATAGTTTTGTTCAATTGTTTGTTTAAATTATGAACAAATCAAGATTTTTCGAATAACGGATAATTTTTCCCAAATATTCGATTATTCGACATTTCGACGGGCTATAAAGGTTTGCTTGGGAAAATACTGAAATCGATATAAGGTTTGTATTACATTCGTACATACTAATTGATTTGGGTCATTTTGGAGCTTCCCATGATTGTGGTTACAATTATGATAGACATCTTAGATCTAATTTCTGTCGAATATAACTATAATATTTGTACTATAATGGACTTCAAGTGTCACTTCACTTTCAATTAGAAACAATGGTTTAGGAACAGTCACCAAAAAAAATTACTTTTCAACAAAGAACGAAAAACAAAAGCCAAAAAAATAAATTTGTATTTATTAGCATGCAAATGAAGAAAGCAAAATTTATTTAAAAAAGAAAAAAAAACGTTTCCATTAAAAAAATTTCTGGTGTCTTATCCCAAACATATGTTTCTACTTGAAAGTGAAATTCACAACTTTATAGAAGAAAACAAGTAAGGAAAGGCTAAAGACGGGCGGGGCCGTCTATATGATACACTCTACTTTCAATCTCTATACAATTCAATTCGGTAAAAAAGTGAAACGGTAAGGATTTTTGTATTTTTCCTAATCATAGGCTAATATTACCTGACCCAATTCGTCAAATCGAGAATAATATTTGTATCGGCGCTATATCCAAACATGGATTGAGGTGACCCACTTTCACAATTGGTTCTTCCAGTTCAAGTATAACGTGTTATGCTCAGTTTGGGACGGAAATAGTCAAGCCGGGAGCGAAATTTGCTATATATAAATCTGAACCGATCTGACCCATTTTCACCATGGATGTTTCTAGTAGAAATATAAGATATTTAGCCAATTTTGAAGAAGATCTGTTAAAATATGTGGTTTCTGGACGGAAGAGGTCAAGTCGGGAGTGAAAATCTGAACCGATCTAACACATTTTTACCACAGTTGTTTCTAGTTGAAATGTAAGATGTTTCGCCAATTTTGAAGAATATCTGTTAAAATATGTGGTATATAGAGTGAAAAGAGTCAAATCGGGAGTGAAATTCGTATGGGGGCTATATCAAAATCTGAACCGATTTTCTTCAAATTAAATAGCCTTCGTGATCTGTATCGTGATTACAACAATAGAGGGACAGACGGACAGACAGACGGACATTGCTAAATCGACTCAGAAAGTGATGCTAAGCCGATTTCCTTTTGGGTGTTACAAACAAATGCACAAATACATAATACTCTCGTGGAGTGTATAATTACAAGACATCTAAACCATTTCGGTCATTTAACATTAATGTCTTCAATTGCACTGACCACGCCTACGTAAGGTTGGGTCTAGAAAGTTATATAATTTTAAAATTCTTAGGAACAATTGTAGAATCAGTTATATTTTTTCCTTTTACTCGTCTCTTTATACTTGACTCTTTTTTGGAATGGACCCAGATTATATTTCTGATGGAAAAGAAACGGCCTCATGACAGAATACGGGATACCGCAGGAAATAGTAGCTAAAAACAGCCGATATATTCGTTGTAGCCTTACTCAACTGTAGCTTACCCCCATTTTCATCTAGTCTACTTAACATATATAGGGTCCGCCAAATAACTTTTTTTTTTGAAAATGCTATAAAAAAACTACTGAATATTTTCTCAAATTTATTTTTTTACTTGAAAGTACAATCCTTCCGGTTAATAATGGAAAATAATTTCATTCAAATGGCTGCCTTGGGCACCCCACAAATAGTAGTCCAACGGTTGAATAGTTGAAAAAAACGTTAGATGGCGAACCCTTTAGTTAGAGTTAACCAACAATTACAACTATCAGTTTGTGTAGCTTTAACATAACATAATTAACATAAGAATTAAATGGGAAGAAAATGGTTATTGCCTACGGGAAATTGGGGGCAATTGCTATAAACGTACCTATTCTGGGATAGTTTGATATGGCTTTATCACAGAACTTGTGCCAAAGTGTGAATAAATTGTCAATTCACTTCTCATTCATTATGTATATTTAAATGTAAGTATTTTATATTTTTATACATACAAAAACATATGTATATATAATATGTGATATTAATAAAAATAGAGACGATATGTTAGATACATTTTCGTTCAAACTTATATCTAACAGATCTCCGCGTCAGCATTATGGCTACCTCGACGCAGTTAAGCCCTTTGCCACTCATTTACCGACTATTACAACAATTTAGATAATATTTCAAACCGAGTTTGGTTCAATATGTTCTTTGAAATCAGTTTTAAGACATATTTGTACAAAAAGCATTGGACTTGTCTCTTGAGGTGCGGTTCAAGTCATATCCTTTGGAGCCGTTTCCAGGTCATAACCGGGTTTAAACTGGTAGTTTAGAACAGACAGTGTACATGTCCAAGACATACATGTAAAAGGGACCGATCCCCTTAATATAATTGGGTTAGAACCAGGACCAGTCCTTACCCACCAGGGACTAGTCCTAGGACTTGTCCTGAGACAGTTCATATTCCCGTAGGGTTGTAATCCATTCACCAAACTCAAATTACGTTCAATTGTCTTAAATCAATGTTCTAATTTAAAATACAGCTTTGAGGCCGAACCATATCCTGCTTGCGTTCCATGTTCATCTCATAATTGAATGTGCTACGGGCGAAATTGCAAACATAGTATAAAGTCCAATGTATTTCATGTTTTTCATGTATAAAAAACTAGAAGCGTTTCTAGAAGTCTACTTCGCCCATTCTGACTGTTACCCATATCCATGTTAACTCCATTTGCTTTAAACACAAACGAAACGAACTGTTGAAGTTTATTATTTTCTTCCTCAAATTAATTTAATACATTCTTCAAACAAAACATCAACAAAAACAACAACAGAAGCAGAAACGGCAGCGGCAGGGGCAGCAACAAAGCGTCAAAGCGAAGGAAATACAAAACAAACACACCTTTTGTCACCTTCAAGTCACTCACACACAGTTGAATTCCACATACGCACCACTGCGGTGCCTTAAACCCCAGCAGAGTGTTTATATGTAACACGCACTTTTTGCCTTCGTTCGTTTTCACCGAATGGTGCTTTTTCACCTTTTGGGATCGTAAAAGGCCATTGTTTAGACATGTATGTGTGCGAGTGTGTGGATGAGTGTGTGTGAGTACTTGTACGTGTAAATGTTCGAGTATTTCAGACAGTCAATAGGTTTCCTTTTCGAAAACGAGAGTATGTTTGGCATATGTGTGCGCTCGTGTTTGAGTGGCTGTGCGAACTTGTGTGCACGTGTATGTGTGAGTGTGCATGTTTTATTTACCGTTGTTTAGGGAGTCTTTTGGCAAAACGTTATCGCCATCGTGATAATCAATGTGTGACAATTATGCGTGTTTACATCGTTACACTTTCATTGTCACACATTTTTCTTGTTCCCCTCAATTTGGGTGTGTGTGTGCATGGATGAGTGTGCGTGTGTTTCTGTAATTGTGACCCAACGAACAATTTCTTTTGAATTCAGTGAGTAATCGAACAGAAATTCGGCAAAAGCTGTAGATGTCTAATCGTGGCTCGGGAAAAAACATTTTTTTATACCCTCACTCTACAAAGTAGGAGGGTATATATAATTTTGGACAAAAAAAGTGTAACGCATTGAAGCAGTGACTTAAGACCCCAAGTATGTTCGGACCAAATTAGTTTCATGACATTTTAAGCTGTTTGAGCCATGTCCGTCCGTCTGGCTGGCTGGTGTATACGATAACTCTCGAAAGGAGCTAAGGAATCAATTCAAACTTTGCACATTAGTTTAAGTTCGAAGATGTGCGAAATAGCCACATCCCTTCTGGTACCTCCCACACAAATGACCCATATTCCTATGCTAAATTAAAACCAATGTAACTTCCACACGGATATTCGAAATTTCCTATATTTTGGTATTTGATAAAGTTTTTATAATCACTTTAAGTGTACAAAATATGGCGGGTATAGCCACGCCCCTTCTTATACCTCCCACACAAATCACCCTAACTTACTTAAAATTAAATCTGTTATAACTTCTATAAGAATGATAGGAATACTATGACATTTGATATTTGGCAATGCTTCTATATATGTTGCAATCATGTACAATATGGATGATATGCCCACACTCCTTCTGGTACCTCCCACACAAAGTGGCATAAACTTTGTTTAAAATAAAACAGGTGTAACATTCATTCGGGTAGTCAAAATCATTTGAAATTTGATATTTGAAAATGTTTTTATAATCGCTTTAAACCAAAAAAATATTTACGGTTTAGCCACGCCCCTTCTTGTACCTCCCACATAGTTGTATATATCCTAGGTAAAATTAAATCCTTCATAAATTCTATACTGGTGCATGGAATCCACTACGACTTGATATTTGATCATGTTTTTGCAATTGTTTTAAAACTGTGGAAGTTAGGACCAAATGCCAAGAAACTTCTAGTACCTCCCACACAAATTATCCGGCACTACGTAAACTAATTTCAATAGATATTTTCTCTGAGAGTGAGGGTATATAAAGGGTGATTTTTTAAGAGCTTGATAACTTTTTAAAAAAAAAAAACGCATAAAATTTGCAAAATCTCATCGGTTTTTTATTTGAAACGTTAGATTGGTCCATGACATTTACTTTTTGAAGATAATTTCATTTAAATGTTGACCGCGGCTGCGTCTTAGGTGGTCCATCCACTTAGTCCAATTTTGGCATTTCCACGTTTTTGAGTAACAGAGACCCAATTGGTGCGAACGGCGACGAATCGAAAATTGGTGGTCATCATTAACACTGGCCGATACAGCTGCGATATTTTCTTCAGTTCGCACTCTACGTAAGCGTGTTGGTGGTTTAATGTCCAACAATGTAAATTTGGTGCGAAATTTAGTCACAATAGCCCGAATAGCCGCTTCAGTGGGTCGATTAAACTGACCATAAAATGGAAGCGCGCAATGAACTTTCTTAACAGAGCACGCATTTTGATAATAAAATTCAATAATTTGCAAGCGTTGTTCGTTTGTAAGACGATTCATGATGAAATGTCAAAGCATACTGAGCATCTTTCTCTTTGACACCATGTCTGAAATCCCACGTGATCTGTCAAATACTAATGCATGAAAATCCTAACCTCAAAAAAATCACTCTTTATAAGTCGGTTTAGCCGACTGACGTTTTCTTACTTGTTTTTTTATTATTACTTTTATAAGTAATCAGTGTTTAATTTTGTATAATTTTAACAATTTAAAAATGTTTACTACATAATATCAGTAAAATTAAGTAGTGTTAATTTAATACTAATTTAATTAAATATTAATTTGTGTTATATGTCAATTCATACTAAATAAATATTTTGTTAAGTTTTGTCACTTCGGCACTCACAACAGAAGACCAGAAGGTCCGCTGCGGGGGTAGTTTCCAGAAATGGAAACTAATGAAAAAGTGGTTCCTTCGCAACACTTTAAAATAACTTTTAAGTCTTTCAAAATAAAGGACACCCCTCTTATGACAACTCCACGTTAAATTCATTGGTGAAGATGCCAATTTTCACTACTTCCGAATCACAAGATGAACACCTTTTTCACTTCTCTCGAACAATGTCAATGTTTGCCCCTGAACTAATTGCAGTACCTGCTATAATTCTATTTAGTTTCAAATCAGGTGTTATTAGCATTTTTGAGCATAGTTCCGGCAAATGAACTGCGATTGGCATACAAGTTAGTTTTAGGTCAAATGAGATTTCTTCATCTTTTTAGCTGCGTAATTATTTTCCAAATTTAATGTGAAAATATGAGTAATTCTTGGTTTGAAACTAAACAAACTGACTTTCTGCACTAAATGCATCGTATCTTTCAAGGGTGCAATTTAGTGCAGTCGATAGTTACCCTGCACAAACGGGGAACCCTTCAAACTGTTAAAAAAACATAAATTTTGTTAATTTTGGGTTCTGCTGAAGACTTCAGCACAACCTTTGGTCTTGAACCAAAATAAATGACAACACATACAACATAACAGACCAACAATACATACAAACAACAACAATACACACGAGGTACAGTGAAGACGGGACATACCGTACAACAAGAACCTTTGCATTGTTGCGAGCGATGTAAGCACATGCATAACATTGAATTGGCAAAGTGAGATTTTTAGTGTGTCGACTTAGTTCGGTGGAATATTTTGTTTATCAGCGCTTCTCATTTGTCATATGTGACCGCTGGTACTAATATGAAGTCAAAAATATACATTCGTTGCGAAAGTTCTGACGAGATGAGGTAGAGCTCATCGCAGTCAACTGTTAGCTGCAACAGTAAAGGTCTCACTTTGCCTTTTTGCTAATTTTGGGTTCTGCTGAAGACTTCAGCACAACCTTTGGTCTTGAACCAAAATAAATGACAACACATAAAACATAAAAACAAAATATAAATAAAAATATAAAAATTCTTTAAAATTAAAAAAATCGAAAAGTAGCCATCTTGGGACTAATTTCTAAAATATGAAGGGTGGTTAAATTGAATCGTCAAGTTTTTTTCTCCATTTCATTTGACATTTCTCAATTTCAGAGTAACTCAATTTGAGCAATGGAAAGATACACAATCGAGCAACGCGTAAAAGTTATTCAGGCTTATTATGAAAATGGGCGTTCAAATCAAAATGCATATCGTGCACTTCGTGATTTTTTCGGTCAATTAGTTGATTCGTCAAAAAACAGAATTGCCGCATTTGGGCGAATGATAATCCAAGATTGTCCAATGCACCCACAAAGAGTGACGGTTTGGTGGGGTTTATGGGGTGGCGGCATCATGAGGCCGATCGGGCAGTTACTGTGAATTGTCTTCGCTATCATGAGATGATAACGAACTTTTTATGGCTCGAATTGGAAGATATGGATGTGGACGATATGTGATTTCAAAAGGACGGTGCCACTTGCCACACAGCTAACGAAACAATGGCTCTTTTGTGCGACAAATTCAATGGCCCTGTTATCTCACGTGGTGGCGATGTCATGTGATAATTGAAAGAAGAGGTGTACGTCGATAAGCCAGCAACAATTCAAGAGCTAAAGGATGAGATAATACGGCACAGCAACGGCATAGAACCTCAATTATGCCTCAGCGTCGTCGAAAATTTGCACCATCGTATGGAGGTGTGCCGCCGAGGTCGAGGCGGCCATTTGGCCGATATTCTGTTCCGTACATAATTGAACCATACCAATATTATCATAATAAAAAGAAATGACAATAATTTCCTAAATAATTTGTGTTTTATTCAAAATCAACATCGGCCCTTAAAATTTAACCACCCTTTACATGCTTTTAGGAAAGAAGCGTAAACACATGTTACATATAGTGTTTTTTCAAAATGTGTACTTTGTGGAAAATAAGTTATAAAATTTCATCAAGGAACATGAGATCAAGGATGTAAAAGGCTCCGAGGTTGTTATTTTTTGTTCGAAACTGGGTAGAAAATGACTGTGTTTGAGTGCTTCTAATAGAAGGTTTCCAAATTATTATTAATTATTAATGTTAGTAATATTTTGAGTTAATTCAAATTTAGAAATGACAATATCGCAAAATATAAGCTTATGTTTACGAAACTACATGAAAGATTTATTAACAATTAATAATACACGTTTCGAGTGTGCAATATCATTTTCTATCTGATGAGTCTATACCCAGAACCCGGACAACTCTACAAAACGTACAAGAAAAAAATCGCAAATCTTACTAAACTCGGAGAAAATTTTCAAAATCTTCTCTGAAAATAATTTGATTATCTATTTATTATTTTCTATTTATAATTTTTGTTTAATTAACTAAACAAGGTTAATTTACTTTAAAATTTTGGCTAATGGGATCTGTAGATTTAATTGCTTAATTCTTCTTCTCATCTTCAGTATTCGTCGCGAATTCTGTTTGTCTTTTATAGATAGAAAAATGATGTCGCGAAGTGGTTTGTCCATGAGTTTTCTTTCCACCTATACTGAACTTATATTATGCAGACTGATCTTCTGGTATGAATTCTGACTAGCCAACAATCAAAGAAAATCGTCAACATTAACGTGATTTTTAATCGATTTTAGCGTCTTTTGGGCTCAGTTAGAAGATGCAATTCATATTCTTCTTGCTTAGTTTGCATATAAATACGGAGTCATAATTGACTCGATATAGCATGTCTTCAGCGACTTTTATACGATTGAGTTATTGTTGAAAATTTAGGTATTTCGGATCGAATCAAGCGCCAGGTATTGATTCGTAAGACACAGATTTAGATCACCATTTCACTTCACTTTAGAAATGTTAACAGCACTTGAACACGTTGAATAACGAACAGAGCGAGGCAAATCTTCCACCACAACACGGAAAAACTACATTCAGAGAATGTTCATTCCGTGATGCATAATATCTGTGTCAAACTTCCGGTAATGTGCTGAATTGTCAGATAAATGATCAGAGAAAGTGTCTAAAGACATTTAAGACATTTTGGTTGAATGTCTAATTATCTTTTTAGAGGAATCACATTTGTCCAACCGTTCGCAACAAAATTGTTCACTGGGCAGGCAATACATCGTGTTTATATATCTTTTTGTGTGTGCGAGTGTGTTTGTGTTGTTGTATTTGCTGTTATCCATGGGATAAAGATATCAATGGATTTCTGGGTGGTTTATTGAAATCATTTGCATAAAATTTTATGTTTTCTGTTAGACGCAGACCATAACAATGCAGACGACGAAGTCGACGATGACGATGACAACGACATCGACTAAGAATAACACACCGAAAATGAGAAGCCCATTAAATGTTTGAACTCTGTTAGAAATTAAAAGTCCCTAGTTCGGGATATTTAATGTTTCCATTAAATTTATTTTGATCTCATTTGCAATAAATAAGTGTCGGAGTATTCTTTGCTGCAGTGCGAATTTAATGTGGTGTCCCTTGTACGGGAACGACTATGAAATCAAAATATTCGAGGGCCCTTAGGAATCGGCAGTACAATACATTGTTGAATTATTGCTGTTGTAACTGAGACGATTATTTTTAGGGGATGATACAGCCACTCACTACCATATTTTATTTCTATTTCAGGTAAGCTTCCCATGGACACAATGAATAGACGGGAATGGATGTGGGCACAATTAATCTGATGCTTGCAACTGAAGACAAAAACTGTGTGACTTTATGTAAGTTTGAAAATGCATTTTCTTTACACCTCGATTTTATTTTATTTAATTTTTTCTTTGTAATTCTAAGTCAAATGGTCGATTCTAATTGAATTGCAATATACTTCAGATTATAAAAAAAAAATTGAGGTAAATTATTTATATTGAATAGCAATATTACTAATAAAAGTTTGCATGTATACCATCTGTCACATTGGCATGTCGGATTTTACAAAATTAAAAATAAAGAAATAAATACAATTTTAACTAAAATTACAAAAAATATCTTTTTAAGAAAAAAATTTTTGACGACTGTTTCTAAGTGCAAGTGACAATCACAGTATTTAGAAGCGTCAATAGAAAAATAATTGAAAAAAAAAATCAATTAAAATTTATATGACAAATCCGAGAATAGTTTGTCATCATAAACTCATTTTCGAGAAAATGGCTCATAGCCACTTTTGAATATAAGCTCTCGACACGTTTTTAATAGAAACTGTAATGAAAAGTAAACAATTGTCTTTTTCTTTTTGCAGAAAAGGTTTTATGATGGTTTTTATTTCTTCGAATATGAACAAAAAATCGGACTTGTTATGGTTGCGGGAAATTGGTTGACTCGAATATGTCTTTGACCTAAATCAGGATACATACTTATGTCAGAATTAAAATAGGAGAAATGAGAATTTTTATTAGTAGTTCAACCGAATAAAGTTGACACCCTAAAAATCAATTTAATTATTATGACACGTTTCATAAAAACAACAAAATCCCTAATTATATTGATGAAAACAATCCATAACACAAATATTTTTTGGTACCTTTTACCATAGTCGCTAAGAATTTGTATACACTCCACGAGAGTATTATGTCTTTGTGCATTTGTTTGTAACACCCAAAAGGAAACGAGATAGATCCATTGTTAATTATACCGATCGACTTAGAATCACATTTTAGTCGATTTAGCAATGTCCGTCCGTCTGTCCATCTATTCTTGCAATCACGATACAAGTCGCAATTGTAGACAGAACCAAATGATACTGTGCGCAACGAAGTTTTTCGGGATAAGGACGAACGATATTTCATTTGAAGAAAATCGGTTCAGATTTAGATATAGCCCCCCATAAGAATTTCACTCCCGATTTTACTCTTTCCACTCTGGATACCACATATACAACAGATTTTCTTTAAAATTGGCAAACATCTTATATTTCAACTAGAAACACCTGTGGTAAAAATGTGTTAGGTCGGTTCAGATTTATATATAGCCCCCATAAAAATTTCGCTCCCGATTTGACTTTTTCCGCTCTAGAAACCACATATTGTATCAGATTGTCTTCAGATTTGGCAAAACATCTTATATTTCCACTAGAAACAACCATGGTGACTATAGGTCAGATCGGTTCAGATTTATATACAGCTCCCATAAAAATTTCGCTCCCGATTTGACTTTTTCCGCTCTAGAAACCACAAATTGTTCCCCATTTTCTTTAAAATTGGCACAACATCTTATAATCCAACTAAAAATGCCTATGCGGAAAGTAGGTAAGATCGGTTCAGATTTGTATATAGCCCCAATACAAATGTCGTTCCCGATTTGACTTTTTCCGCTCTAGAAACCACATATTGTACCCGATTTTCTTTAAAATTGGCACAACATCTTATAATCCAACTAAAGATACCTATGGTGAAAGTGGGTAAGATCGGTTCAGATTTAGATATAGCCCCAATACAAATGTTGCTCCCGATTTGACTTTTTCCGCTCTGGAAACCACATATTGTTCCCGATTTTCTTTAAATTGGCACAATATCTTATATTCGAACTAAAAACACCTATGGTGAAAGTGGATAAAATCGGTTCAGATTTAGATATAGCCCCAATACAAATGTCGCTCCCGATTTGATTTTTCCGCTCTAGAAGCCACATATTGTACTAGATTTTCTTTAAAATTGGCACATCATCTTATATTCGAACTAAAAACACCTATGGTGAAAGTGGGTAAGATCGGTTCAGATTTAGATATAGCCTCAATACAAGTGTTACTCCCGAATCTTTAACCAATTTTGCCCAAACTTTACATATTATATTTCACCTATAAACTTTCATGGTGAAAGCGGGTCACATCGTTCCATGTTTTAATATACCCCCATACAGATGTCCCTTCCGATTTAACATTTTTTGTCAAGCACATACATTTATAGGACTCAAAAAGTCCTTCCCGATTTCACTTTTTTACCGAATTGAATTGTAGTGAGATAGAAAGTGGGGTGTATCATATAGTCGGCTCCGTCCGTCATATAGTCGCCCATATGTCCATTCTTTAGTATAACCCAAATGGCTCCCAATCTGCTCTATTACAGCTCTAGAAGCATGAAACATGTTCATGTTTTGGCACAGGGCCTAAGTGTTGTTATAAGCGCCCTTCAAATGTCCGTCCGATTCATCCTATTTCTTTTGTATTGTATTAATTTTCCATATCATATTATATTTACTTTACTCGGAATATCTGCTGGAAAATTGGATCAATTACTTTATTATTTACCATACTCATTAAATTTGACTAAAGATAAGTTTATAGTAACTGTATAATTTAAATGAACTACATAAAATTGCTCCCATGAAATACCTGAGTTTATTAATCAAAGCGAGGTATACAGGGAGTGGCGACTTTAGCCTTTCCTTACTTGTTTAATATTACTTTGTTGAGCTAACATTTTTAGAACAAAAACAAATGAGTAAGTTTCAGTCGGTTAAACCGACTTATACATACATACTACCCTCACTCTTAGATACAAAATCCCGAGCATTTGTTTGTAATTTTTATAGTTCTTAGGGTCGAACCATTTGTGCCACCGGATAGGACATGAACAATTGTGTTGGAGGTAGTAGAAGGGGGTGTGGCAGAAGCATAAATATATATATATATATATATATATATATATATATATATATATATATATATATATATATATATATATATATATATATATATATATATATATATATATATATATATATATATATAATATGTATATTATAAAAACATTTTCAAATATAAATTTGGAACTAAATGTATGGAAGATATGCCAGTTTGTTTTTTACTTAAGCTTACGCCAAATTGTTTAGGAGATACCAGAACTGGCGTGACTATATCGCCCATTCATGTAAGTATAATGAGTATAAAAGCATCAAATTTCAACAGCTGAATCGATTTATCACTGTCTGTCTGTCCGTCTGCGGTCCATTTAAGCTTGTTCGCACTTTACATATCGCAATTGTTGTTCGATTGTCATGAAATTTTGCTGCACAAGGATGATCGGTATTTAATTTCGAGGAAATCGGTTCAGATTTAGATATAGCCCCCCTTTGTAAGAACACACTCAGTATTCTTAAAGGTGTCAGTACCAGATATGCAGCACGCATGAGGCATCCGATTGAGAACTCCTTTAGAAGCTGTTTAAATGAATATGATTCATTATTTACATTTGTAAAGAAACCATTAAACTTTTTTTAATACTAGTATTAGTTAAATTCAGTAACAATTAATTTTCGCTATTGTAGAGCAGTTCTTAAATACGAAATCAGATTCCTCCGGTCTCTCTTCCATCCAATATACGTTTTATATTCATCTCAAACAATCAAGGTTTTCCGAAGATGTGCACTCTATCACTCCTCTCAATATTGGACAGATTCCAATGAAATGCTGAATTGTTTCCTTTTCTTGCAGATTACACAGTGAGCATTGGTCATTGTCGTTTGTGGTCGCTAAATGTTGGTTTCCATTACGGGAAATCAGATCACACCTTGCTTTGAATAGCCACATTATTTCGTTAGGGCGGTACTGTCCATTGAAATATTGTTTACCTCTTGAAAGGTCTAAATTCTTGTAAAAGTAAATGTCATGGACCAATCTAACGTTTCAAATAAAGAACCGATGAGATTTTGCAAATTTTATGCGTTTTTTTTAAAAAAAAGTTATCAAGCTCTTAAAAAATCACCCTTTATATGCGAGAATTGCTTTGTAGAGCCTTTTGTAAATTTTTGAGTCTGTTGGATGTAATTAACTTATCGATTAGAGTTGTTGCCATATAATTCCATTCGTTTTCGGTAATCCTTTCATCTGTTGCAGGAACTTCTGCTTCATTTATAAGTTGGTTTAAGGACTTTGCCCAGAACAAGTTTTTCCTAATTATTTTTTTTTTGTTAGCTGTAGCCATTCATGCTTATATTGAAATATGGTCCTAGAAATATAGTTCATATGCAGTTGTAGCGAATAAATGTGGCAATCTTCAAGATTTGTTTCGATAGTTAATGCATAATTAGGCGTAAATGCTGGTAGTATTAAAACTCTTTTCAGGAAAAAACGCTGGAGTCTGTCAAAATCTTCGAAGTGTCCGTAATCCCAAAACTGCGCTGCATTTGTTTGAATGGATCCCACACACTGTCATATAAAGGTTCAACTTTTGTTGTAAAGACATCTCATACTTTAAAAAAAACTTTGCCAGGTAACATTTAGAGCACTTTTTGCTTCGGTTTTGTATGTGTTTGAGATAATTCATTTGTGGGGTCATGGTAACACCGAGGTAGTTGTATTCGGCTACAATTTCTATTTGTTCTCCATGGAATGTCCATCTATCTTGTTCACATAGTTTTTCGCCATTTCTGAATACGACTATCTTAGATTTGGACATATTAACCACTAGATTCCATTTATCGCAGTAACATTTTAAATTCGATATCATTTGTTGCAATTTGTTCCTGTCATCGGCCAAAATAACAATATCATCTGCGTAAAGTAAGATTCTAAAGTTCATTCCTTCAATGTTCAGACCGCCTTGCAAGAAATCATGCATATATAATTTACATACAGAGCAAATAGCAAAGGTGATAAGAGGCATCCTTGTTTCACACCAGACATAATTGTGAAATAACTAGACAGTTCCTCCCCAGTCCAAACTGCGAACTGTGTATTCTGATAAATGTTTTCTATAATTTTCACGTATTTGATATTTAGATAACCATTTCGTGTAATTTATATACTAATAAGCTTCGGGATACATTATCGAAGGCTGCTTTGAAGTCCACAAAAAATGCATAAACTTTCCGTTTTTCTGCAAGCTTGATGTTAAGAATCGACGCTAAATTATAAATGTTGTCTGCAGTTGAGTACTTCTTCCTGAATCCTTTCGTTGAGTATTCCCATAAATATTTTTGCTATAAAGAATGAAATTTCCCTATAGTTTGCCATATCGTTTAGGCTTCCCTTTTCGTGAATTGGGAAAATTATAGTTCTTGTAAATGCGTCGTCTATCTTACCATTGTTGTACATTATGCTATACATATGCGCAAGTTTTGTATGGAACTGCTCTGTCGCATTTATAAACCTGTAAGGAAAGGCTAAAGTCGGGCGGGGCCGACTATACGATACACTCCACTTTCTATGCAATTCAATTCGGTAAAAAAGTGAGAACGGAAATAATTTTTGTATGTTCCCTACTCATAGGCTAATATTACCTGGTCCAATTTGTCAAATCGGAAATATTTATATCGGTGCTATATCTAAACATTGTGACTATATAGTGACTAACTTTCACAATAAGTGCATCCAATTCAAATATAACGTGTTAAGCTCATTTTGTGAAAATTCGTGCTTTCTGGTGCGGAAAAAGTCTATCCGAAATTTGTATTTGAAATTTTTGGGGCGAAATTTGTATGGAAGCTATATGTAAATCTGAACCGAAGACCCATTTTCACCATGGGTGTTTCCAGATGAAATATGAGATATTTTGAAAGATTTGAAGGAGATCTGTTAAAATATGTGGTTTATAGAGTGGAAAAACGGAATGAAACTTTTGTGGGAGCTATATATAAATTTGAACCGATCTGACCCATTTGCGCCATGGCTGTTTATAGAACAAATATAATATATTTCGCCTAATTTGATGAGGATCTCTTAAAATATGTTTCTTCAGCAGAAAAAGTCAAATCGGGAGCTATAAATAAATCTGAACCGATCTGGCCTATATTCACCACAGGTGTTCCTAGTTTAAATATACGATGTTTTGCCAAATCTGAAGACAGTCTGATACAAAATGTGGTTTCTAGAGTGGAAAAAGTCAAATCGGTAGCGAAATTTGTATGGGGTCTATATCTAAATCTGAACCGATTTAATCCATTTTCAACACAGATGTTTCTAGTAGAATTATAAGGTAATGCAAGGTAATTTGAAGCATATCAAGTGAAATATGTGATCTCTAGAGTGGAAAAAGTCAAATCGGGAGCGAAATTTGTATGGGAGCTATATATAAATCTGAACCGAGCTGACACATTTTTACCACAGGTGTTTCTAGTTGAAATATAAGATGTTTTGTCAATTTTAAAGAAAATCTGTTGTCATATGTGTTACCTAGAGTGAAAAGAGTCAAATCGGGAGTGAAATTCGTATGGGAGCTATATCTAAATCTGAACTGATTTTCTTCAAATTAAATAGAGTTCGTCGTTGTACCGAAAAACTTCGTTGTGCAAAGTTTCATTTGGTTCTGTCTACAATTGCGACCTGCATCGTGATTACAAGAATATATTGGCAGACGGACGGACGGACGGACGGACGGACGGACATTGCTAAATCGACTCAAAAAGTGATTCTAAGTCGATCGGCATAATTAACAATGGGTGTATCTCTTTCCTTTTTGGGTGTTACAATTAAATTTACAAAGACATAATACTCTCGTGGAGTGTATAAATACTCATATGGAATCCTGTCTTCACCCGGTACCTTATTTAACTTCACGTTATGCAGCATACATTTAATTTCTTCAACAGTGATATCTCTATCCAAAGAGTCATTGGTTACTAATATCGGTACGTAGTGGATGATTGTGTTGGAGTTGTCTAAAATATTCCTTGAAAGTCTCGGCGGATAGCTTGTTCCCAATGTTAAAACCTTGGTTATTTAGTTCTCTTGTTCGCTGATCTTGTTGTAGTATATATGTTTGCGTGTTTCACACACATCCTTGTAATTCTTTCTAGCTCTTAAATATGCCATGTTGTCGTCTTGTATATTTGTTTTTCTGAATTTACTCAAAAAATTAAAAGCCTTTTCCAATAAGACATCTGCGATCAAACCTTTTGTTTTTTGGTGAATATATTTGGTTAGCAGTCGCAGACACTGACGACGCAACAACAATATCAGTTAATTCTTTAAGGCAGTTTATTGTTTATTCTTGTAATAACTTAAATAAGTTGGTGTTTAGATTACGTTGATACTGATATTTATCTGAGTCTTTCCACATCAGCTTAGGTAGAAGTTCGAATTTGTTTGAGCAGACTTTGGTCATATCAAAATTCAAGGTTAGTGCAATCGGTTAATGATCAGACCATATCTTTTCTCCAACCGAACACACAAAAGTGAAGTCCATTAAGAATAAATATAAAAACGTGATCATGGCAGAAATCGAGTTATGTGCGCCTTTTGGTGTTAGCTTCCTTGTCCATTGACTTACGTACTTCGGTGGCAGCCGGAAAACATTATCTGTATAACGCAACGATATCTTGTTGTAAATCCCCTATTCGAATATTCAAATCGCCCATAAGTATCGTGTTAACACAGTCTTTTTCATCTATGAATCGTTGCATAATAGCAAAATCTTGATTCCAATTCGCGCTCCAAATATAATGGGGCAGTAATAAATGTTTAACATGGTTTATTGATAAATAAAGTCCATTTATTTCGTTGCCGGAGACGAATTCATACCGTACATCACATTCAGCTATTGACTTCATATTCCCAACATGACTCCTCCAATTGGTCTCCAAAACGACTTATTTTTGTTGCGTTTAACCAGTTTATATCGTATCCCAGAATAATTAAGAGCGTCATGAAATAGTGTTTCCTATTCCTTCATTCTTTTAATTACGAGAACCACAATGGATCGAAGTTAACTCGCCTGTTGTAATCTCAAGCATTGAACCTAACTTCTTCGAAAATGTGAACATTCCTATTTATGAAGACAGATTAGGGTTTGGGGTCCGGGAATTCCCGGAAAAAATTGGACGGGAATTCCCGGGAAAAAATTTTAAATTTCCCGGGAATACGGGAAATATTAAAAAATATTTTATTGATTATTTTGAGCACTAATTTAGTTTTACTGTATTTGGGAAATTATTTTTTATATATTTAATTATATTTTATATATTTAATTATATTTTAAATTCATATATTTACATTATAGACAATAGTAATGAACATTTCCTAATATCATATTACTGAAAAAAAAACTTTTTAAATTCGCTAAGTCGCTATTTTTTGCGAAACACAGCTAGGCGAATACACACTTTTTATTAGAATTTTTAAAAAGGGTGATTTTTTGAAAACTATAGGAAAGTGTATCAAAAAAAAAAAAAACAAGTAAGGAAAGGCTAAAGTCGGGCGGGGTCAACTATATAATACCCTACACCACTCCCTGCGTATGTACCTCGCTTTGATTACTAAACCCAGGTATTTCATGGGAGCAATTTTATGTAGTTCATATAAATTATACTATAAATTAATCTTTAGTCATATTTAACGAATATGGTTAATAATATGGTAATTGATCCAATTATCCGACAGACAAATACAAATTACACAGTAGTAATAGGATGAATCGGACCGACATTTCAAAAGGGGGCCTATAACTACTTTTTGGGCCTGGTCCAAAACATGGGCCTATATATTTCTCATTCACGGTAGGTATTCCTGGTTGAAAAATACCATGATCTGCAAAGTTTGATGAAGATCCGATGTAAGATGTAGTTTCTAGAGCTGTAATAGATCAGAATGGGACCCCATTTGCGTTACACCAAAGTATGGACATATGGGCATCTCCCAAGCAAGTAAGGAAATGCTAAAGACGGACGGACTTTCTATCTCATTACAATTCAATTTGGTCAAAAAGTGAAATCGGGAAGGATTTTTGCATCCTGTAAATGCATGTGTTTGACAAAAAATGTTAAATCGGAAAGGACATTTGTATAGGGGTATATTGAAACCTGGAACGATGTGACCCGCTTTCACCATGTATGTTTATTGGTGAAATATAATATGTAAAGTTTGGCCAAAATCGGTTAAAGATTCGGGAGCAACATTTGTGTGAGGGCGATATCTAAATCTGAACCGATCTTACCCACTTTCACCATAGGTTGGATTCTAAGATGTTGTTCCAATTTAAAAAAAAACGGGTACAATATGTGGATTTTAGAGTGGAAAACGTCAAATCGGGAGCGACATTTGTATGTGGGATATATCTAAATCTGTACCGATCATACCCACATTCAGCATAGGTGTTTCTAGCTAGATTATAAGATGTTGTGCCAAATTTAAAGAAAATCGGGTGCAAGATGTGGTTTCTAGAGTGGAGGGAGTGACATTTGTTTGGGTCTATATCTAAATCTGAACCGATCTTACCCAGTTTCAGCATACGTGTTTCTAGTTCGATTATAAGATGTTCTGCAAATCGTTTCTAGAGCGGAAAATGTCAAATCGGGAGCGACATTTGTATGGGGGCTATATCTAAGTCTGAACCGATCTTACCCAATTTCAGCATAGGTGTTTCTAGTTGGATTATAAGATGCTGTACCAAATGTAAAGAAAATCGGGTACAATATGTGGTTTCTAATGTGAAAAATGTCAAATCGGGAGCGACTTTTGTATGGGAGCTATATCTAAATCTGAACCGATTTTCAATACCGATGGTCCTTGGCCAGAAAAAATAACTTCTGCCAAGTTTCATGACAATCGGACAACAATTGCGACCTGTAGAGTGCGAACAAACTTAGATGGACAGCAGACGGACGGACAGACATCGGTAAATCG
The DNA here is from genome assembly GCA_947397865.1 of Polietes domitor. NCBI lineage: Eukaryota > Metazoa > Arthropoda > Insecta > Diptera > Muscidae > Polietes > Polietes domitor. The sequence goes on from OX377620.1 coordinate 78,293,125, forward strand.
ACTCAGCTGGTGATTCTAAGCCGATCGGTATACTTAAAGGTGGGTCTAGCTCGATTATTTTTTGGTGTTACAAACATTTGGCGCGAAACTAACGAATCTTCTAAATTAAAGTTCTCAGCCATACGAGTTATTGTTTCCAGGCACTTGTGCCTATGATTTAAATTTCCAATTTTATGACGACAATTAGTCTAGAATAAAATATTTGTAAAATGTAAAATATTTTGACAAACACATTCGATTTTAATTTGTTATATGACAGTATTTTTAAAAAGCACATCCGTTACTAAATATTGTTATTTAATCCATATTGGACATACCTAAAATAAATTATAAATAAATAAATTCCCGGGAGTTCCCGGGAAATGAAAAAAGTCGGGGAAACCCCAAACCCTAAGACAGGTAGTTAGTCTCTGGTACACTAAGACTAGCTTAGACCAAGAGTGGTTGGGAAATTCCACTTTCACAAAACTTTTAAATCCAATAAGGTGCTTTAGCACCATCTGACTCTGTAAGTGTTTGTTTAATATTAAGCAATATTAGTACTTTTAAAATTCTCCGCTAAATGCATTAAAGCCACAAACAACACGCAAATGTTATTCTTTTATTACCATTTTTAATTGAATTTTCGTCCCAGCGAAAAAAACATAACTGCGACGAACCACTTAAAAAACATTCACGCTGCCATTCATGCGAACAAAGCAAAGTTCACACTTAATATCGCAACAAGCATCTAGACTACAAAGTAAACCCAAAAATTGCCATTCATGTCTCGGCCACAACACAAAAAACAAAGGACATGCAACAGTGTCCTTAGAGCAGCCATAGGAAATTACCTTAAGCCAATAGCCTAACATTGCCGTTGCCAGCGGCAGCGCCATCAGGCACCAGCCACCGTCTGCCCACGACCACGACCAACGACAGCGAACAATAGCCAAAGTGACAGTGCGGTGCTGTGCCGTGTAGTTACTTCACAGCAAAGTGTGTAAAGGAGATTAATAAAATTGGAATTAATTTGCCTGATAAGATTTAAGTTGTCATACCGAACGCACCAAGAAGAAACATGACACACCAAACTAAACAAGAAAAAAAAGAAAACAATCTACAATGGAATTGAACAAATTGTTTATTTTCCCATCGTCCGCTCGTTTGTTCGTTCGTGTCGTTTGTGTCGCCGTGCGTCGAGATTGTCGCTGTTGGCTACAACATATTGTGGCAAAGCCCGTTCATGCCTACAGGGCAACCAACCAGCAACATAATATTGTTGCAAACACTTAATGCTACATTAGCCATGAATACAACTTACAATGTGGCCTAATACGTACATCCGCCCGCAAGCCAGGCAGGCAGGCAGCCAGTCAGTCCGTCCACTTGTCCGTCTGTTTGTTGCTTTGTTTGTTTTTCTGTCTGTCTGCCCGTGTCTGTGGTGTAGTTGATGGTGGCTGGCATGTCTGCTATTTATTCCTAAAGGCCAAACAATATTTCAGCATAATCTCAATTGTTGCGATATGATGAAGGAGCTAACGGGGGTGGTGTATACAGTTCGGGTAGTAAAGATTATATTAGTTTATATATCACTTGCGTTCGAAGAATTTACGACTACTGTTTCTCTTGATACAGAGGTCGGTGTCGCAAATGGAGGTATTGATAACACTATGCAACGCAAATTTTGTCGAAGGACATGTATAACATTTTCTGATATATTTTTGATTTCTAGAATCGAAAACGACATTACAATCGAAAACGACGCACGGACATGGTTCAAACGACTTAAAAAGTCATGAAACGTATTTGGTCTAAACATACTTAGGGTCTTAAGTCACTCCTACAATACGTTACACCCTCATTCTGTAGGGTGAGGGTATAAATATGATTTTCTAAACGATAACAAAGAACTCTATCAACAATTTCCACTTAAGGTCATATGGGAAAATGTTTCTTGTTTCCCCTCTAGGGGCTGCTGCGGGACAGTTTTTGACGTTTCTTTGAAGAAAGAATATTTGTATCGGGGCTATATCCAAACATGGAATGAAGTGACCCACTTACACAATAGGTTCTTCCAGTTGATGTATAACGTGTTATGAATGTTATTATTTGAAGAAATTCCTAGTTTCTGGGGCGGAAAAATGGAAAAAAGCCGGGAGCTATATATAAATCGGAACAAATCTGACTCATTTTCACCCTGTGTGTTTCTAGTGGAAATATAAGATATTTGGCAAAATTTGAAGTAAATCTGTTCAAATATGTGATTTCTAGAACGGAAAAACTCAAATTAAGAGCAAAATTTGTATGGGAGCTATATATAAATCTGAACCGATCTAACACATTTTCAACACAGGTGTTTCTAGTTGAAATGTAAGATGTTTTGTCAATTTGAAGAAGATCTGCTGAAATATGTGGTCTCTACGGCAGAAAAAGTCAAATCGGGAGCGAAATTTGAATGGGAGCTATATATAAATCTGAACCGATCTGACAATGTTTCACCATACGTGTTCCTAGATTAAATATAAGATGTTTTGCCAAATTTGAAGATAATCTGATAAAATATGTGGTTGCTAGATCGGAAAAACTCAAATTGAGAGCGAAATTTGTATGAGAGCTATATATAAATCTGAACCGATCTGACCTATTTTCGCCATGGGTGTTTCTAGTTGAAATATAAGATGTTTTGCCAATTTTGAAGAAAATCTGTTGTAATATGTTGTATCTAGAGTGAAAAGAGTCAAATCGGGAGTGAAATTCGTATGGGGGCTATATCTAAATCTGAACCGATTTTCTTCAAATTAAATAGCGTTCGTCCTTATACCGAAAAACTTCGTTGTGCAAAGTTTCATATGGTTCTTGCTGCAATTGCGACCTGTACTCTGATTACAAGAACAGATGAACAGACGGAAATTGTTAAATCGATTCTAAAAGAGATTCTATGTCGATCGGTATAATTAACAATGGGTCTATCTAGGTTCCTTTTGGGTGTTACAGACAAATGCACAAAGACATAATACTCTCGTGGAGTGTATAAAAAATATTTTTGGGGGTTGAAGATAGAGGGTAGGTATGTTCCGAGAAAATATTGACTGCACTAGCGGCCACTTTGGGCAATTAGAGCGTTGTGTTCAAATTTTATAAAGAAATATTTTTTGTATGGGAGTCTCCTTGTGGAACATTAATGGGGTCGGTCATACATTTAACCCCTCTGGGGGCGACTAAGAGGCAGTTTTTGTCTTTTTGTGTATTTTTACCCCGTTTCCTATATTTGACCACGATGAGCGCCCACTTACAATCACCCTACTACCCCCATTTTCGGCTTATGAATTTTTTCCAAACCTCACAATATTAGGAGTTCTAACATAACAAAATAGAAAAGTCGTATACATTCCCACCCTTACTGTCTATGTGAAAGTTGAATTCGCAACATTTGTAGCTATCATAAGTTGCTTTATATTTACAAAATGAGATTACAAATATTTTCATTTTTATACCCTACACCACTTCGTGGTCTAGGGTATTATAAGTTAGTTACGCGCCAAATGTTTGTAACACCAAGAAATAATCAAGCTAGACCCACCTTTAAGTATACCGATCGGCTTAGAATCACCAGCTGAGTCGATTTAACGATGTCTGTCTGTCTGTCCGTCTGCTGTCCATCTAAGCTTGTTCGCACTCTACAGGTCGCAATTGTTGTCCGATTGTCATGAAACTAGGCAGAAGTTATTTTTTCTGGCCAAGGACCATCGGTATTGAATTTGGAGGAAATCGGTTCTGATTTAGATATAGCCCCCATACAAATGTCGCTCCCGATTTGACATTTTCCGCTCTAGAAACGACATATTGTACCCGATTTTCTTTAAATTTGGCAGAACATCTTATAATCGAACTAGAAACACCTATGCAAAAATTGGATAAGATCGGTTCAGATTTAGATATAGCCCCCATACAAATGTCGCTCCTGAATTGACATTTTCCGCTCTAGAAACGACATATTGTACCCGATTTTCTTTAAATTTGACACAACATCTTACAATCCAACTAGAAAAACCTATGCCGAAATTCGGTAAGATCGGTTCAGATTTAGATATAGCCCCCATACAAATGTCGCTCCCGATTTGACATTTTCCGCTGTAGAAACGACATATTGTACCCGATTTTCTTTAAATTTAGCACAACATCTTATAATCCAACGAGAAACACCTATGCCGAAATTCGGTAAGATCGGTTCAGATTTAGATATAGCCCCCATACAAATGTCGCTCCTGAATTGACATTTTCCGCTCTAGAAACGACATATTGTACCCGATTTTCTTTAAATTTGGCACAACATCTTGTAACCCAACTAGAAACACCTATGCAAAAATTTGATACGATCGGTTCAGATTTAGATATAGCCCCCATACAAATGTCGCTCCTGAATTGACATTTTCCGCTCTAGAAACGACATATTGTACCCAATTTTCTTTAAATTTGGCATAACATCTTATAATCCAACTAGAAACACATATGCAGAAATTAGGTAAGATCGGTTCATATTTAGATATAGCTCCCGTACAAATGTCGCTCCCGATTTGACATTTTCCGCTGTAGAAACGACATATTGTACCCGATTTTCTTTAAATTTGGCACAACATCTTATAATCCAACGAGAAACACCTGTGCAGAAAGTGAGTAAGATCGGTTCAGATTTAGATATAGCCCCCAAACAAATGTTGCTCCCCATTTGACTTTTGCCGCTTTAGAAACCACATATTGTTCTCGATTTTCTTTAAATTTGACACAACAGCTTATAATCCAAGTAAAAAACCTTACACCATAGCTGTTGCTCCCAAATGTTTAACCGATTTTGGCCAAACTATACATATTATATTTCACCTATTTCGTTCCAGATTTCAATATACCCCCATACAAATGTCCTTTCCGATTTAACATTTTTTGTCAAACACATACATTTACAGGGTACAAAAATCCTTCCCGTTTTCACATTTTTACCGAATTAAATTGTATTCGGATTGAAAGTGGAGTGTATCATAGAGTCGGCCCCGCCCGACTTTAGCCTTTCCTTGCTTGTTTTAGTATCGTTTTCGAGTTCAGAAAACCGAAATACAATACAAGCAGAAATACAAAATACAGGTCCTCAAGCCATATATAGCTCTCGGATATAGTGTCATATATTCAACGTTCTCCTTGTCGACGACATTGGGTCATTGCCTGTTTGTCCACTTAACGCTATGCTGCACATCCTCACCATTGAAATGCACGATGAAGACATTATGTATTCAAAACTCCTAAAATGAGTGGAAGCCATTTTAGGATCAATTTCCTGCGAAGGAAGATATCGGAAATTATATGATACTGCACGGACGGATGTACAAAGAGTTGTAGAGTTATCTCCGGGGTCTTATCGGCAAAAGCTGGTATACCATGCTCGTGTACAGACTTCGTGACTACGCCAGAAAGCAAACATTTGGAATTCTTAGATCAGGGCTATTCACCCCTCATCGGCAGCAACATGTGCAACTCACGAAACTTCTTATTTTACAGACGTCTATACGGGCCAAGTCGTTCAACCACTGAAAGATAGATTAACCCAACTTCACCAAACGTATTCTAGCAAGTGTCTGACAGAAGCATATAAGGTGTTCGACGCTCTCAACCTCCTCCTTGTGTACAAGTAAAAAAATGTAATTCGACCTCGATAGGGTGGGTCGCTTAAAATTTTTAATTTGTACTATCGATTAATGCGACTTTGATAAGTAGAATAACATTTATTTTTATTTTAGGGTTTGTATTTGACATTAGCAAAATGGGACGCTATACGCTCGAACAAAATTGAGAAATATTAAAGTAGTGAGTCTTTCTACTTCCAAAGCAGTGAGTCTTTTACGCAAACTGTGAGAAACGTTTATTTTATGTGAAACATTTTCGAGAAGAGATCGTCTTTCAGTTCAGTTTGTGCGTCAATTTGTGAAGCGAGCTCATGGAAATGGGCCGTTATTGGACAAACCAACTCGTAAACGTTCTCGTTCAGTGCGTTCAATCGAAAACATTGCTGATGTGGCTGAGAATGTCCAAGAGCATCCATCAACTCGTCATCGTTCTCAGGAACTGAACATTTCTCGTACTTCTTTGAGAAGAATTTTCCATAAAGTCCTCGGTATGAAGGCTTACAAAGTTCATTTGGTCCAACAACTGAAGCCTCATGACCATCCGATGCGTTTTCGCTTCGCCCAATGGGCTGAAGATTGTTTTGCAGGAGATGAAGAAATTTAACGAAAAATCTTGTTTTCATATGAAGCTCATTTTCATCTCGGTGGCTATGTCAATGAACAAAATTGCCCCGTGTGGGGTTCAGAGAACCCACACGTGACTATTTAGAAGCCAATGCATCCACAACGAGTCAGTGTTTGGTGTGGATTTTGGGCTGGCAGCTTCATTGGGCCATTTTTCTTCGAAAACACAGCCAACGCAATCATCGACATTTTACGCACTGTTTTAGAAAATCGAATAATTAGCCGAAATTGTGAGATCATGGCCTTCTCGGAGCAGTGATTTGATCACTTTGTGGCGAGCCATTAAGGATAAATGTTACACAAACCATCCAGAGACAATTGAATCGTTGAAACATGAAATCGAAGTTGCACTTGAAGGGATTCGAGCCGGAAATATCGCGACTATACTGAAAAATTGGGTAAATCGGATGAGGTACTGCCGAGCCAGTCGTGTTAGTCATGTTAGTCATGTATTCCATTATTAACTGACAGAGTTCAACCTTTCCAAAAACAACAGAAATTTGAAACAAGTAAGGAAAGGCTAAATTCGGGAGGGGCCGACTATACAATACCCTACACCACTCCCTGCGTATATACAACGCTTTTTTTACTAAACCCATGTGTTTCATGGGAGCAATTTTATGTAGTTCATATAAATGATACAGTATAAATTTTCTTTGACTTTCATAATATGTCTTCTTAGTTGAAATATATGAGGGCTATATCTAAATCTGAACCGATCTTACCCACTTTCACCATAGGTTTTTTAGTTGGATTATAAGATGTTGTGCCAATTTTAAAAAAAGCGGGTACACCATGTGGATTTTAGAGCGGAAATAGTCAAAACGGGAGCGACATTTGTATGGGGGCTATATCTAAATCTGAACCGATCTTACCCAATTTTTGCATACGTGTTTCTAGTTGGATTAAAAGATGTTCTGCAAAATTTAAAGAAAATCGGGTGCAATATGTTGTTTCTAGAGCGGAAAATGTCAAATCGGTAGCGACATTTGTATGGGGGCTATATCTAAATCGGACGGACGGACAGACAGACATCGTTAAATCGACTCAGCTGGTGATTCTAAGCCGATCGGTATACTTAAAGGTGGGTCTAGCTCGATTATTTCTTGGTGTTACAAACATTTGGCGCGAAACTAACTTATAATACCCTAGACCACGAAGTGGTGTAGGGTATAAAAATAAGCAGTACTTTTTTATAGTCGATTCTAAATTAAAATGTGAAATGGCCCACCCCATACTTTGGCCGGGTCATCTTCGCGCTTATGTTTGTTTTTAGACTTGTTCGCCGAAGCTGAAACTTGATGGAACCTGTAGAGTCGTTCCTATTTTGATAACCTCTTCAGCTATACACTTTCCTAGGTTGTTCCTATGCCATCGCTTCCAAATAAGGTAAATAAAAAAGTGATTGTCCATTTTCTGCAGAGATGAGCGGTAATCTATGGCTGTTTTGCGGCAGGTATCGGGTAGCCTACGAGCCAGGGTTCATGTTTGAGGACTCCTGTACTATCTTGCGAAGTCTTCGAAGTTAAGGAAGCATACTAAAAGTTTGCTGTTGTGTCGCCCTTTCACACGATAATTGCGGCACAATACTCGATCAATGCGGCATTTACAACGAATGTGAAGACAATGCCAAGGTCGAGCTTTTCATCTGCGACAGTTGTGATAAACCTGCGCTAGAGAACACATGGGAGGTAATATTTGGAGAAGCAAGTAGTTCACGTTTCTGACGAAATATGGAATGTAATTTGAAATAGGCGATTTTAAAATTTTAAAAATATTTAAAAAATAAAAAGAGTTTTCGCCGTGCAATGGTTCTTTGAACTATCTTGTTATTCCGACGTGCTTTTCTTTATTCGCAAATGCGCAACCAATTCTGATCGTCAAACGTCATTATTCAGAGAATACCTCATCCAGGAAATGAATTGTTTCTGTGGCGGTTGATATGCGGTGGCGTCTTTTTAGCAACCACATGCGCCAACATTCATATTTCGCAATTTATGCCCTATCCATTTTCAAGAGGAATGATCCGATTAAGCATCCGGTACGATGTACATGGCTCAGTCATACACAGGATCCAGTTAAGCTTCGCATTAATCCATTTCATTTTAACAAATTATTAGACTAACCCCCCGACTAGAAACAAATAAAACACCTAAAAACATTCATTCATACGTTGTCGGACATCGAAAAAAAACATAGAAAAATTCCCGAGAAAGCCCAAAGAAATAAAATGGCCACAAAAGGTGTCAAGCAACAAATGGCACGTCGAGAACAAAAAAATCGCACACACACCATTCCGAACACGCAAAACCAAATTATCCATATGGTAAAATAAACCAAAACGAAGATGAATAAAGAAAAAGTATAAACCAAACATAATAAGATGACAAAATGGATTTTCATGAATACGCGTTGGCTGTGTCGTCCGTCTGCCACTTTATGTCACACGATAAAATCTTTTCATTTCCCATTTGAATTTGTTACCACTGCCAGCCAGTACGAACGTACACTCTTTTCAATCTCCTGCCCATAGCCATGTATAGACAGACAGACAAACAGCTGCTCTGGCCTACACTAACACCAAATCGACACAAGACATAAGAGGAATATGTAAAATCGATGGTAACATCGCCTTGGCCGAACTTTAAATACCCTACTTTGGAATATATTATCCCCAATAATACATTGGCTCTAAGGATGGAAATTGAAATATGAAGACGCTGACACAATAATTGGTAGTTATACGGAGCACGTCACCAACGCAGGAGTATTGGATTAGTTTACTTAGATACTGTTTTGAATGAACAAAATCACTTGAAATATCTAGTATATCCAGCCTTAAGGAATGAGATATTTGATTAGATCACTCGTATCAATCTGCAATATCTCTTGATAAAATTGTGTTTATGCAATTTATGCATTAGATTAGGACAGTCGCACAAGAAGTAATCAACAACCTTTTCTTATCTTTCACATGGTTCATTCTTCAAATGGATCTCCTATTGTGGTTTAGAAGAAATTACCTGCCGTATGAATGAAGACGACAATTCAACAGACGCTACATAATTACAAATGACTCTAAAATGAGGGTCCCCAAAGTTGATTCTATCAAGCTCTCATGCACGTTCATTGCCATAAAGGTAGAGTGAGCCATTTTTTATATTTCAGGCATTCTGTATCGATCATGAATTTCCTTAGGTTAGGTTGTGGTGGCAGTCAGAAAGTAATCATCTGACTCACTTAGTCCAGAATAGTACCACTGTGTTACCACTTTTATATTGTGGGCCATTTAAAATATGAAATTAGAAGCACTGATTTTTTTCTTAAAATTTCTAGTTTTATTGGAAAGGTTTAACTTTGTTAATTAATAATGGTACAGAATATCATTTATATGACTATCACGACTGGCTCGGCAGTACCTCATCCGATTTACCCAATTTTTCAGTACATGATGCCGCTAGCCCAAGATCCACAACGAACACTGACTCGTTGTGGATGCATTGGCATTGTCAATCGTCACCTGTGGGTTCTCTGAACCCCATATGTGGTAATTTTGTATATTGAGCTTCATTAGAAAACACGAAATTTTTCCACGTAAATTTCTCACAGTTCGAGTTAAAGACTCACTACTTTGTAAATAAGTTTTTAATATTTCCCATCCATTTTGCAAATTTCAAACTAAAAGTCGGTCGGACTCCACTTTTTATCCAATTACAATTCAATTCTGTAAAAAAGTGAAATCGGGAAGGATTTTTGTATCCTGTAAATGTATGTGTTTGACAAATAAATTTAAATTGGAAAGGACATCTGTATGGGGTTATATTGAAACACGGTGTGACCCGCATTCACCATGTATGTTTATAGGCGAAATATAATATGTAAAGTTTGGCTAAAATCGGTTAAACATTTTGGGAGCAACATTTGTATATACAACTGCGGTCAAAAAAAAATAGCAGCCACGAGATAAAAAAATTTCGACAAAGAAAAATATCAGTTTTACTTCGAAAATTCTAAAAGTTTTTACGGTGATTGAAAGGTGGTATTGTGCCATTCTTAATATGGCTTTAAATAAAAAATTAAGTTTTTGTAATTTTGAGATTAAGCCTTTTGAGTCATTTATGTAAAAAATGAGACCAGTCAAAAAAAAAATAGCAGCGCTAATAAAACTAAAAATACTTTGTTTAAATTCACTTTAATTGAAAACTTTTTTGAATAATTAGCGACATTTTCTTGAATTTAACACTTAGTTGTAATGACATTATTGCTTAATATTGCTACATAACGTCGTTTCTTGGAGTCAACTAATATTTTGAACCTTTCATGCGGTATTTTTGACCATGCCGCTATAATTTCGTGTCAAATATCGTTATCGTTATTGTTTTTCAGTATTGCTAGTGAGACCTCATTTTAGTCATCACACTTAAATTTTTTGATTATTGTGTCTGCCCGAACCATTCCATAACATCGATATTATTGACTTCAAACCACCTTTTTACGAGTCGGCTGGATTTTTCGGAATAATTGACCTGCTAGAAGACTCATTTAAGGGACATTCCATATTCTGCATTCGTAAACATAATATTATGCTGCATTTGATGTACTGGGCGGAGTCCATAGTAGTTCTGGGCCAATGTATTCACCTAACTCCGTAATATGAAACACACGCCCAAGTCATTATGCTTGATTCTTCCTATTTGACAGTTTTGGTACTATACCTGGAGATGTATTACGTGTTCTGTGGACGTCTTACAAACTGTCGAGGGACTGTCCCACCATATAAAGCAATTTTGATTCATTTGACCATAAAACCTGCACCCACTTTTTGGTTGGCTACTGCAGGTGTGTTTTTGCGAATTGCATTTTTTTTGTGACATGTCTTTTATTTTTAAGTGGGACTTTCCTCGGGCTTCTGGCTTACAGATTATGTTTTCTTAGTATTCAACGAACATTTTAAGCTCTCAAAGATGGACAGACATTGTTTTTTATTTCGGTGGCGGGCGTAAGTGGGTTTTTATACTAGACATTATTATTCGGCGAATGGTTGCTGGTGATATAAACTGATTTTTTGACGTGTTTTTGTTTTTCCTCATATAATATCGAATTTCTGATCATTTTAATGGAACACTGGAAAAAATCGAACTTCACTATATGAGTTCCCCTCAGATTTCAATCTTTTTATATGAACTCGATTTTATTCTCCGCAATGCTCTCCTCGCCCTACTTATGAAGAAAAATAAAACAATGATATTTCAAAAATAGCGTACATTTCATAATATCTTATTTATAACATCAAATAGCATTGAAAAAATGAGATAAAATTACTTTTTCATGAGATTTGTTGAATGCTGCTATTATGTCGAATAATCCAAAAAAATTAAATTTCTTAAGCAATTAAAATCATATCACCAAATAAACCATTATTTTGTGTTTGTAACCTCATAACACATCATTTAATGCAGTAGTAGCTATAAGAAAATTATCACAAAAATAAATATATGAAAATGTATGCTACGCTGTGGTGCGCTGCTATTATTTTGACCGCACCTGTATATATGTATATATGTCTAATCAGAACCGATCTTACCCACTTTCATCATAGATTTTTATACACTCCACGAGAGTATTATGTCTTTGTGCATTTGTTTGTAACACCCAAAAGGAAGCGAGATAGACCCATTGTAATTATACCGATCGACTTAGAATCACTTTTTGAATCGATTTAACAATGTCCGTCCGTCTGTCCATCTATTCTTGTAATCAAAGTACAGGTCGCAATTGTAGCCAGAACCAAATGAAACTTTGCACAACAAAGTTTTTCGGTATAAAGACGAACGCTATTTAATTTGAAAATCGGTTCAGATTTAGATATAGCCCCCATACGAATTTCACTCCCGATTTGACTCTTTCACGCTAGATACCACATATTACAACAGATTTTCTTCAAACTTGGCTAAACATCTTGCATTTCAACTAGAAACACCTATGGTGAAAATTGGTCAGATCGGTTCAGATTTAGATATAGCCCCCATACGAATTTCACTCCCGATTTGACTTTTTCTGCTGTAGAAACCACATGTTTTAACAGATGTTCTTCAAAATTGGCAAAACATTTTATATTTCAAAGAAACATCCACGGTGAAAATGAGCCAGATCGGTTCAGATTTAGATATAGCCCCCATACGAATTTCACTCCCGATTTGACTTGTTCTGCTGTAGAAACCACATATTTTAACAGATGTGCTTCAAAATTGGCAAAACATATTATATTTCAACTAGAAACACCCACGGTGAAAATGAGCCAGATCGGTTCAGATTTAGATATAGCCCCCATATCTTATATTAGCATGAGAAACACCCAGGATGAAAATGAATCAGATCGGTTCAGATTTATATATAGCTCCTATACAAATTTCGCTCCCGGCTTGAATTTTCCGCTCCAGAAACCACGTATTTTCATCGAATTACTTCAAATTGAGAACTTGAAGAACCTTTTCTGAAATGGGCCACTTCATTCCATGTTTTGATATAGCCCTGATACAAATATTCTTCTCGATTTGACAAATTGAAATAGGACATATTAGCCTATGATTAGGAAACATACAAAAATTCTTCCCGTTTTCATTTTTTTTTCGAATTGAATTGTTTTCTGATAGAAAGTGGAGTGTATCATATAGTCGGCCCCGGCCGACTTTAGCCTTTCCTTACTGGTTTTAGTTGGATTATAAGATGTTGTGCCAATTTTAAAGAAAATCTTATACAATATGTGGTTTCTAGATCGGAAAAAGTCAAATCGGGAGCAACATTTGTATGGGGGCTATGTCTAAATCTGAACCGATGTAAACCGTTTTCACCACAGGTATTTCTAGTTAGATTATGAGATATATTTGAAGAATATCGGGTACTATATGTTTATGGTTTCTAGAGCGGAAAAAGTCAAATCGGGAGTGATATCTGTATGGGGGCTATATCTAAATCTGAACCGATCTGGCCGATTTTCACCATAGCTGTTTCTTATTCAGTGATAGGATACTGTGCCAAAATTGAAACAAATCGAGTGAAATATGTGGTTTCAAGAACTAAAAAAGTCAAATCGGGAGCGATATTTGTATGGGGGCTGTATCTAAATATGAACCGATTTGCTTCAAATTAAATAGCGTTCGTCCTTGGTCCACAAAACTTACTTGAGCTAATTTTTGTAAGGATCGGACTATAATTGCGACCTGTAATTTGATTACAACAATAGATGGACAGACGGATATTACTAAATCGACTCAGAAGGTGATTCTAAGCCGATCTGTATAAAAACGATGGGTCTAACTCGTTTCCTTTTGGGTGTTACAAACAAATGCACAAAGACATAATACTCTCGTGGAGTGTCTAATAACAAGTAAGGAAAGGATAAGGTCGACAATATGATACCCTCCAATTTATATCCGAATACAATTTAATTCGATAAAAAAGAGAAAACGTGAAGGATTTTTGTATATTCCCTAAGCATAGGCTGATATTACCTGACCCAATTTGTCAAATCGAGAAAAATATTTGCATTGGGGATATATCCAAACTAGGGATGCAAAACCGAAAACCGGTTAACCGCTGTTAACTCCGAAAAAAATTGGCATTTTCGACAAACCGGGGAAACCGGTGTTTTCATGGCGATTAACCGGTTTTTAAATTACAAAACATTTGCATTTCGTGGATATATTCTTGAATTAAAATATACAAGAAAATTTGATAGTATTGATTTGTTCACTAGCTGCGAATATAAACTGAACTGACCTCTTAATACCGCAGGTTTAATTTTTTATTGTTTTATACCTTAAGGAATCATGTCTTATTCGAACCAACATTCACGACTAATAATATCGGAAATCCAATTGAGCGCGAAATTAAAACATATCACTCTGACAGTATAAAAGAAGAGACTCGAGCGCATTGATGGAAGTATAAAATGTACGAAATGTGTATTTGATAATAATATTAACAGTGAATTTGTGAACATCTCCTGTATATTTCCATCAAAAAATTAATCTTCGAATATACGAATTTGCCAATGACATTTATAAACACATATGTCTCATACTGAATTCTGACAGCATCGCTGATTGAGACATTTCGAATATTTTTATGCAAATTTTTGATAAGATGGCACAGCATTCTATAATGTATTTCTTGTGATGTCTAAAAGAAAAATCAAAACAAACTTCACAATAATTTGGTAATTTAAATAAACAAGCTCGGCGATTAAGCGATTTTTCATTTAAAATATGAACATTAAATTAGAAAATATAAAATGTTCCATTTTAGCTTATATGTATATAAACAAGTAAGGAAAGGCTAAAGTCGGGCGGGGCCGACTATATAATACCCTACACCACTCCCTGCGTATATACCTCGCTTTGATTACTACACCCAGGTATTTCATGAGAGCAATTTAATGTAGTTCATATAAATTATACAGTACACTTTAAATCCATCTTTAGTCACTTTCTATCTTATTACAATTGAATTCGGCAAATAAGTGAAATCGGGGAGGACTTTGGAATCATGTAAATGTATGTGATAAATCGGAAAGGACATTTGTATGGGGGTATATTGATACCTGTAACGATGTGACCCGCTTTCACCATGTATGTTTATTGGTGAAATACGATATGCAAAGTTTGGCCAAAATCGGTTAAACATTCGGGAGCGATATCTAAATCTGAACCGATCTTACCCAATTTCGGCACAGGTGTTTCTAGTTCGATTATAAAATGTTGTGCCAATTTTAAAGAAAATCAGGTACAACATGTGGTTTCTAGAGCGGATAAAGTCAAATCAGGAGCGACATTTGTATGTGGACTATATCTAAATCTGAACCGATCTTACCCACTTTCACCATAGGTGTTTCTAGTTCGATTATAAAATGTTGTGCCAATTTTGAAGAAAATCGGGTACAGTATGTGGATTTTAGAGCGGAAAAATTCAAATCGGGAGCGACATTTGTATTGGAGTTATATCTAAATCTGAACCGATGTTACCGACATTCAGCATAGTTGTTTCTAGTTAGATTATAAAATGTTGTGCCAATTTTAAAGAAAATCGGATACAATATGTGGTTTCTAGAGCGGAAAAAGTCAAATCGGGAGTGACATTTGTATGGGGGCTATATCTAAATCTGAACCGATCTTACCCACTTTCAGCATAGGTGTTTCTAGTTCGATTATGAAATGTTGTGCCAATTTTAAAGAAAATCGGGTACAATATGTGGCTTTTAGAGCGGAAAACGTTAAATAGGGAGCGACATTTGTATGGGGGCTATATCTAAATCTGAATCGATCTTACCCATTTTCAGCATAGGTGTTTCTAGTTCGATTATGAAATGTTGTGCCAATTTTAAAGAAAATCGGGTACAATATGTGGCTTTTAGAGCGGAAAAAGTTAAATCGGGAGCGACGTTTGTATGGGGGCTATATCTAAATCTGAACCGATTTCCTCCAAATTCAATACCGATGGTCCCTGGCTAGAAAAAATAACTTCTGCCAAGTTTCACGACAATCGAACAACAATTGCGACCTGTAGAGTGCGAACAAGCTTAGATGGACAGCAGACGGACAGACGGACAGACAGACATCGTTAGTGATTCTAAGCCGATCTGTATACTTAAAGGTGGGTCTAGCTCGATTATTTCTTGGTGTTACAAACATTTGGCGGAAAACTAACTTATAATACCCTAGACCACGAAGTGGTGTAGGGTATAAAAACCCGGTTTGATCGGTTTTATCAAATTTTAAAAACCGAAACCCGATTTTTTTTAATTTTAAATTTTTTAACAAACCGAAAGCTGGTCTCCCGAAGAGGGCCGGTTTTTGACCTCCCTAATCCAAACATGGAATGCAGTGACTCACTTCCACAATATGTTCTTCCAGTTCAAGTATAACGTGTTATGCTCAATTTAAAGAAATTCGGAGAAAATACGTGGTTTCTGAGGCGGAAAAAGTCAAGCCGGTACCGAAAGTTGTATGAGAGCTATATATAAATCTGAACCCAACTGACCCGTTTTCACCATGGATGTTTCTAGTTGAAATATAAGATGATTTGCCAATTTTGAAGAAAATCTATTAAAACATGTGGTATCTAGAGTAAGAAAAGAGTCAAATCGGGAATGAAATTTGTGTGGGGGCTGTATCTAAATCTTCAAATTAAATAGCGTTCATCCTTAACCCCAAGAACTTCGTTGTGCAAAGTTTCATTTGGTTCTGGCTACAATAAATAAAATAAAATATATCGACTCAGAAAGTGATTCTAAGCCGATAAACAATGTGACTATCTCGCTTCCTGTTGGGTGTTACAAACAAATGCCGAAAGACATATTGCCCTCGTGGAGTGTATAAAAATTAATGTTATTTTACCTTTCAAAGTCAAAGTAGTTCAAAGTTCAAATGTTACATGGCCCACCCTATATCATCGCAACATTATTAGGATTTTTTAAGAGAAAACTCGTACTCTGGATGTCCATAACTCGGAATCGGCGGGAGATATTTACAGAAGATTAAAATATGTTTCACTAGCAGTACCCGCTGCTTCGCACGCGAAAAAGCCAGGTATTCGTTATTCTCTCCCCTTAAAAGTATAAATTTTGAAAATCCATTTATGTTGCAAGTTTACGTTGTCAGAGGAATTTACGCACCAAATCTCACGACTATAGCAGCAATATTTTAGTTGGTAATAATTTTTATCAATTTTTGTCCCGCTCATACCTTATAGGTATAAATTTCGAAAAAATCCATTAGGATTTGAGCTTCTACCTTGACAGAGGAATTTACACACCAAATTTCAAGACTATGGCTGCAATACTTAAATTAGTACCATTATTATTCCTTTTTGCCCCTCGTAACCCTTAAAAGTACAAATTTTGAAAAATCCAATTTTACTGCGCTTCTACATGGTCAGAAGAACTTACACATCAAATTTCAAGATTCTAGCTGCAATACTTTAGTTGGTACCATTTTTATCCCGTTTTTGTCCCGCGCAATCCTTAAAAGTACAAAATGCATTTATATTGCGCTTCTATGTGGTGACAAGAATTTACATACCAAATTTCACGACTATAGTTGCAAGAATTTAGTTGGTACCATTTTTATCCCTTTTTGTCCCGCTCACTTCTTATAAGTACAAATTTCGAAAAATCCAATTTTACTGCGCTTCTACATAGTCAGAAGAACTTACATATCAAATTTCAAGATTCTAACTGCAATACTTTAGTTGGTACCATTTTTATCCCTTTTTGTCCCGCGCAACCCTTAAAAGTACAAAATGCATTTATATTCCGCTTCTATGTGGTGAGAGGAATTTACACACCAAAAACCTTAAGGTGTCTTACCTTCTAGTCCGATATATAACTCTTCGATTGTTGTTGTTCTGCGACTGTCTATTTTTCTCCAAGAACAACTTAATCTGACACTAAGCTTCACGTGAGTCGCGCCCATCTCTACTAACAACTCTGACGCTAAGCTAAGAAAGAACCACCTAGAAAAGTTTGTCTACATGTTACAAACGGAATAACAAAACGATTATGCTCTATATAATACGTTGAACGGTATTTCCTGCGGCCAACCAAAAAAATGCTTTGATTCTTGCTATGTGGCATGCCATATTGTGAGAGTGTGTGCGTGCCAGGAGTATGTGCTGTAAGTGTAAAGCCAAAAGAACATAAGTCCACCATGGAATGGTCGGCCATACGCACAGTCTTACACATCCTTTGTGGCCAGATGACGATGGCGGTGACGATGACGATGACAACAATGAACATCGACGACAAAGTAGCTTTTAGTGGCTTTGGTAAACGCTTTTAGGCATTTTAGTCTAACATTAAATGCCTTGGAGCAGCTGTGGCATATGCTTTAAATGCTTTTCCGCATTTCACAAACTCTCTCTCTCCCTGTCTCTGGCAATTGATATTAATTTGTGAATGTTCAAGTGAAAGGAAACTGGCGACAATGTCACACAGATCTTAGATTTAATTTTAATAGATATCATTTTTAGGAACAGGAAATTTCCAGCTTCCGTGACTGGCTCATAATGGGGAAGTAATTATTAACTTATGGAGTCGGAAGACTGTAGTTTCCGCTGTGGTTTATGTGGATGATTGTAACATTCAATGGAGACGGAGATTCCCATGATAAGATATGGCGAATCTTACGGCTGGTTAATTTTTCGTATCTGTGCAAAATGTTTAAGACGTAAACAAAGTCGTTGTGATCATTGAATTAGATTTCTTCTCAAAATAAGTGAATCGATAAGAATAGAATTAATTAATTGCTGGCAATATAAGAGTTTGGTTTTCATAAGTCATGTCCTTTGAAACCGATTCCATGTCACATTTTTTGACACCGGTTCCAGGTTATGTCCTTTGAGACCTTTGTCTTTTGAGGTATGTTCATGTCATGTCATGTGAGACCTGTAGTTTAGAGCATGTCCATGACATATCACAGGGTTTATTCATCCCCTCCAAGGACAAACCCATGTAAAAGACCGGTCACCTTCATATATTTGGGTTAGAACCAGGACCGTTCCTTACCCACCTTGTCCTGAGACAGTTCATTTTCTCGTAGGGATTTATTATACTTCAAGGATGCGACTTTTTGAATGAAAAACCCACCTTGTGGAATTAGAATTTGGTCAAATTTTGTGCCAGACATAGAATCAATGATGGAGAATTTAAATATGCAATAAAAACAATGGCGAATGAGCACATTGGATATTATCACATTGAGGGGACGATGTTATGGTACTTCATGTTCGGCCTCATAAAATTTAAATCCAATTGAGTACACAGTGTTTCTACTGTATTCTTTGAAACACAATTTACATAGTATAGGTTTATGTATGGATAGCACATCGGACTAATGACCTCGATGCTGAAAGAATTATCTTCACAATATTTATGATTTTGTGATAACCTCAGTTAAAAATTGAGAAAAAGGTGAGCCCCTTTGCAATAAATATGTCTTTGACTTAAATCAGGGTGCATACTTATGTCAGAGTTGACAGAGAGAGTAAGTTATGAACCGTTTCAAAAAACCCCGAAATCCTTCATTATATTTATGAAGACACTTCATAACTCAAATATTTTATTGATTATGACGTATTTCATAATATTTAAGGATTTTTTATTTAATACAATGATTTCTTTGATCTTATGAAAGAAATTAATAAAATTTAACAATTGTATATGTGTTTGGAACGTAATACATTCGAATTCCAGCTATTCGATGAAGGTAAAAAACTAATATTTAACAATTTTATTTTATGAAGTATGAAATGTTTTTGAAAATGTTGTATGCAACATTTCATTAAAGTTATGTTTTTCATACATATTACGAAAAGTCTTTTATGAAATCGCTTCATAAATATTATGAGGGAAAATTCTTCATTCATATGTTGTTGAAAAATGTTCAAATTTCAACTGAGGTCATCAAAACTTATATCCATGGTGGATCGCCTTTGATGTATTCATTGATTTGTACATTAATGAAGAAAACAGTTGTTTAGTTTCCAAATGTCCACACTTATTTTGTTAATAATTTATAGCCTTTTGTTTTTCATTACGATTGTTTTCTTTTTAGTCTTGTGTTTGACAGCCGAGTGAAATTTTTGTATTCGTTTATTGTAACAACTAATTATTGTTTGTGCGAGGTTTTTGCGAGTTTGTAGTGAACTTCGACAAATGAAGTTCGAAGAGTTGATATAAACATATTTCCTTTCCCACAAAAGACTTTGTTCATTTACTACAAGTGATTACATGATTACTGCAAACAAAATAACGTTATCCACAAAAGAAGCACACAAACGAAAATTATGTGTCTGAAATTTCGGTTCTGCGTAATGAGTTTCTTCTTTGATATAAACATATTTCCCTCGCAAACGAAGTTCATTTATACCTAATGAATTTCCTTTCTGGGTGTATTTAAACGAAATTAAGTCCACAAAAATTAATTCAAGATTATAACTGGAGAATATTTTAAATTTATAACTTACCATTTGCCGTTATTCAAATAAAATTTTGTGAACAATATATATTTTTTTAAATTTTTATTTCTTTTTATGTCTTTTTATTTAGTTTCTTTATATTTTCTATAGTATTATTCAATCATAAACCAACTCTTAAATTAATACAATTTCTTTTGCTAGAACTCAATAATCTTTGGTTATACTTTGCTTGTTTTTTTTTTCACTATACATTCCATTCGCTCTTTTGCTAAATATTTTATTTATTTATTCAATTATTATTGTTATTTATAAGTTTTGCAAGCTGTCTAGTGGTAAATATATTTTAGGTTTTTATTCTATCTTCTGTGTTGTATTATACAAATTTATAATGAATTATGTACTATATTTATAGGCATACGTATATTTTTGTTAGTACTTTACTTTATAAATAAATATGATGATCTATATATGAATATATGCAACATATCGTTTGTAAACATCATATGCACGAGTAGCTGCTACTGTCTGTTCGGCAGTTTCATTACTTTGCTTTGCTTTGTTTTTATTTTGTTTTCAACAGTAATTAACAAATTCCGAAATATTGTATTTCGTTCGCTTTAATGGAGAGAAAATAAGATGGAAACGAAAAAAAAGAACTATCTTTGCTAAGCAATCCATATTTATCTAAGACGATGTTCTGCTATGCTATGTTTATGTATATATTTATATATATATATATATATAGTATGTATAGTTTATTATATTATTTTACTTAGCATACATATACTAACAGATATCCGGATTATGTTTTATACACTTCAGTTTTATTTATATTCATTCAATTTACAATGTCATTATTGACTTTTAGTTTGGATTTTATTTTCAATTACTCTACACATAGTTTTATGTTTTAATTTGCTTTCTAAGTTTTTTAGGTTTTTACATGTTTCTCTTTGCTTTGTTTCCGATTCAGATTCCATTTCTTCGTCTGTGTGTTTGTGAGAGAGAGTTTAAGTTTTATTTCATTTTTATGGAGTTCTATTGATATTTGATACATTTGTTGCAGAAACGAGTATTTGCAAGAAATATAAACTGAAATATGAAATGTATTAAAGCAAGTAAATAAGTTTGAGTGTACATTAGGGTGTGCTGAAAACACTATGCCAAAAAAGAAAAACAATTTGTATTGGGTATCTAAAAATGTATTATTTTGTGTGCCTTGAGTCACATAACAATCGAAATCCTACAAAATCCAGGCCATCTCCTCAGTTAATTTCCCGGATGCTTATCGCAAATTATGTTTCACACAGTTTGCACAACCTGCTGTGTAACACTTTAAGCAAATGCCATTAATTATTACACGCACACTTAGCACTTTGCATTTAGCAAACATTTGGTCTGTGGAATATGATTATGTCTCTGATATTTAATAAGCCATCGTAGCGTATGTGTAACAGCGAGCGAGCGAGACATACAGACAGTCAGTCGTGTTTGTTATGCTCCATATACGCACTGCCCTGTGTTGACCATTAAACTGTGCCACGGGCAACGCTCGTCGTACATTTGAAGTGTTGCAACAATTTGTTACAGGCATAACGTTGAGTTGGGAGTGATTTGGGTTGGATTGTGTTGTGTTGCGTTGCGTCGAGTCGCGTTGCTCTGTGCTCAGTGCTGCTATTCCATACATCAGATGTTAATTTATAGAGTTCAAAACATGAAACTTTATTTGTTTTTGGTATGGCGGGGCAGAAGGCAGAGGCGTCGATGAGTTTTATGGGGAGGGAATTTTGCCAATGCTCATCGGAAAATAAAACAAGTAAAAACGGTGTTAAGTTCGGCCGGGCCGAACTTTATATACCTTCCACCACGAATTGCATTCCACAGAGGCTGTCGACTTTCGTAGAAGTGCCGTAATATACCAGGAAAATATATTTTGTTTAATATAGCCAAACCAAAACGAATATTGAAAAAATAATTTTATAAATAAATATAATATTTTAATTATTTCAAACCACGCTTATAAGGCAAGACTACCAATACGTCAATTCAAAAAATAAATATTCTTATATTTATATTTTCAAAAAGCTTAAATACCATAAATATTGGCAGATAGTGGGTGCTACAGTCGATTGTATTTCCATTCTATTTTAATTCCAAAAGTACAAATTTTTAAAATCCATTATGTACGTCTATATAGTGCAATATAACCTAACTTCATGAGTCAACCAATTTTTACCGTAAAAGAAAAAGTACGAATTTGAAAAAAAACTTTTTATCTTGCGTGTATATGCAGTCAGAGGAATATATACACCGAATTCCATGATTCCAGCTGCGGGCATTTGGTTGGTACCATTTTTATCCACTTTTTCCAATTTCTAGGTGCAGCCGTTAGGTTGGTACTATTTCTATCCCTCTATCCCCATTTAACCCCTTAAAAGTACGAATTTAGAAAAAATACTTTTATATTATGTATCTACTCTATTAGAGGAATGTATACACCGAATTCCATAATTCCAGCTGCGCCCATTTGGTTGGTACCATTTTTACCCCCTTGACGTTTCTACGCAATTAGAATTTCATCATTCTAGCTGTAGTCGTTTAGTTGGTACTATTTTTATCCCTCTGTACCATTGTATCCCTTGAAAGTACGAATTTCGAAAAATTCGTCTATTTTCCGTGTCTACGCAGTCAGAGGAATGTATACTCCGAATTTCATGACTCTAGCTGCGGTCATTTGATTGGTACTATTTTTATCCCCTTTTTCATTTTAACCCAAAAAAATACGAATTTCGAAAAATCTGTGTATTTTCCGTGTCTACACAGTCAAAGGAATGTATACTCCGAATTTCATGACTCTAGCTGCAATCATTTCATTGGTACTATTTTTATCCACTTTTTTTCATTTTAACCCCAAAAAGTACGTGTAAGTCCGTGTATTTTACTTTTCTATGCAATCAGAGGAATGTATACAACGAATTTCATTATTCTAGGTACAGCCGTTAGGTTGGTACCATTTTTATCCCTTTATTCCTATTTTACCCCTTAAAAGTACGAATTTAGAAAATATACTTTTATATTATGTATCTACTCAATTAGAGGAATGTACACACCGAATTTCGTATTTCTAGCAGTTGTCGTTTAATAAGTACCTTTTTTATCCCTTTTTTGCGCCATTTCACCCCCTACAAATAAGAATCGCTTTATGGTGCACGTTTTTGTTATAAGGGGAATGCGCATACCAAATATAAACAGACATATTCAAAAAGCATGTTTAAATACGCTAAAATATTAGGGGATATTATGGGTATTTTTAGTCCTTGTGAGGAAAATTTTTTTCCCTTTGGACCGATTTCGCCCCGTTTCAATCCCAACCGATCTACGACTATAAGACGCATTTGTGGAAAATTTGATCGTTCTAGCTCCTTTTGTTTAGATGCTAGCGTGCTTTCAACAGACGGACGGACGGATGGACTGGCATGGCTAGATCGTCTTAGAATTTTAGGACGATCAAAAATATATATACTTTATAGGGTCTCAGGTCTATATTTCAAGGTGTTACAAACGGAATGACAAAGTTAGTATACCCCCATCCTGGAGGTGGAAGGTATAACAATTCCAATTCCGCATATATTTTTTATATTTGAGTTATGATGGCCATGATTTCGATATTTGTTTACTATAGAAAGCTAACACGCCCATTTCTGCTTATTATTTTAAATGCAATGTGACTTTTCATTAGTGAAATATTGGAAAAAGTAAATACATTTAAAGACCATGCCCACATATACATTCGTATCAAAATAACACTTTAAGTTTATTCAAAATATGGATGTAAGGCAACATTTTCAACAAAAGTTTACTCAATTACCCTTTGAATGCTATAAAGCTATTCGATTCCAATTAGACATTACCAAATTTAAATGAAGTCTTTTCAAAACAATCCTGACCCAGGACATCGTTCAATTTTTGCCCTCCCCTTTTTTCCCCTCACAAAAGGGTTTGTGCGACCGACCATGGTCGCTCTGTTGCAGGCGAGATAATGCTGTTGGTGTTGTGGTGGTGCTGGTGTGCGGTTAGTTACTGTTGTGATGTTGATAAGTAGCAAAACATGAGGTCATTTGTAATTATAGCAAAGTTGCAAGTTAATTGCAATTGTGTGCAAATGACGGTCGTAAGATTAATTAAATTCATCCATGTATCACACAGACCAATACACTCACACACACGCACACAGACATACACACAGATATGCAAACGCACACACATACACTCACGCAGGCGGTGTTAGATAAACCAAATGGACGCATGTTTCAATGCATTGGTGACCGACCAGAATGTTCGAATAGTGGCAGCAGAAAATGCAACAACACACACAAAAAACCCCAAAAACAACAACAGCAACAATGCTGCGAGCGAACAAGCGACTCGAGTTCGAAATACACCGAGGAGGACGCAACCGAAACACATACAACAAATCATGGCGTTGCCATATTTATGTGTTAATGTAGATACTTATTAACTGCGTATAAAATACATGCAGGCACACACACACACAAACGGGTGGTGTTTAAACATGAGTTGTGCTTAAACCAGAGCCTGCATTGGGACGACCACCACTTCAGCTACAATTTTATTTGAACATTGAATGTCACTCACACAAGCACACATCATACTGGTGTGGAGTAATATATCAGTTTTTGCAAAATGCTATTCTTTTATGGCATTCCAGTTTCATCCTCGTGCTCGTCATCATCATCGGTGCCATTGTGATTAGGTCCGTCCTGTCTGTTGTCATATTTAGAACGGGTAGAAAGAAGTATGCCAGTATGTGTGTGTGCGATGGTATTTATGCGGAGCTTTGAGTTAGTTAAAATGATTTATTGTCATAAAATGGCCATTATTATAAATTAATGATGCCATAATTAGGTGTTGAAACTCATGTATTTACTTAAAGCTACTACTACGTAAAATGTTGTTTTTAAATTATTCATTCAATATTTTTTGATCGTTTGCAACTGACTTTTAAACACATTAATAGTGGGTTATTTTTAGTCAAAATCAGGTATCCCACAAATGAATACGCTGAAAATGTCATTAAAATCTGGCAAGTACAGTATGAATTTAATGATCACAGGGTATGTTATAACACCAGTTATTATACACACAGTGGTAATATTACTACAAATTGGTCAAATATCGGGAATCAAAACAAATGTCTATCCAGCTGTCAGTACATCAGTCAGTCTTATCATCCAGTTGTCCATCCCTATATCTGTCAGTCCAACACTCAGACTGACACGAAAATTTGGCCAAGAGCAAAATGTGTTAAACAATTAAAAAACTTCCAAATTGAAATTAGGCCCAAAAAATATATGCAAACTTCACCAAATGAAAAGAAAACAAGTAAGGAAAGGCTAAAGTCGGGCGGGGCCGACTATACGATACACTCCACTTTCTATCCGAATACAATTCAATTCGGTAAAAAAGTGAAAACGGGAAGAATTTTTGTTTGTTTCCTAATATGACCTGGTCCAATTTGTCAAATCGAGACGAATATTTGTATCGGAGCTACAATGTAGACGCTACATCCAAAAGTGACTCACTTTCACAATAAGTTCTTTCAGTTCAAGTAAACGTGTTTTGCTCATTTTGAAGAAATTCGGTGAAAATTCGTGGCTTCTGGGGCGGAAGAAGTCAATCCGGGAGCGAAATTTTTATGGGAGCTATATGTAAATCTGATCTGACCCCATGGGTGTTTCTAGTTGAAATATAAGATATTTTGCAAGCATTTGAAGAAGACCTTTTAAAATATGTGGTTTATAGAATGGAACAAGTGAAATCGGGAGTGAAATTTGTGAGGGAGCTATATAAATATCTGAACCGATCTGACCCATTTTTCACCATGGGTATTGCTAGTGGATATATAAAATATTTTGCCAAATTTGAAGAAGATCTGTAAAAATATGTGGTTTATCGACCGGAAAAGTCAAATCGAGAACGAAATTTGAATGAGAGCTATATACAAATCTGAACCGATCTGACCTATTTTCACCATAGGTGTTCCTAGTGTACATTTAATATGTTTTACCAAATCTGAAGACAATCTGATACAATATGTGGTTTCTAGAGCGGAAAAAGTCAAATAGGCAACGAAATTTATATGGGAGCTATATATAAATCTGAACCGATCTAACACATTTTCACCATAGGTATTTGTAGTTAAAATATAAGATGTTTGCCAATTTTGAGGAAAATCTGTTGAAAAATGTGGTATCTAAAGTGAAAAGAGTCAAATCGGGAGTGAAATTCGTATGGCGGCTATATCTAAATCTGAACTGATTTGCTTCAACTTAAATAGCGTTTGTCCCTGATCCACAAAACTTACTTGTGCCAATTTTTGTTAAGATCGGACAATAATTGCGACCTGTACTCTGATTACTCGTTTCCTTTTAGGCGTTACAAACAAATGCACAAAAACATAATACCCTAGTGGAGGGTATAACAAAAAGTGGGAGTAAATTATTATATCAATAATCGCCCAAAAAGACAAAATTATCGTTTATGGGAAAAAACGTATTCGATTTCATTTTTGGGATTTATTTTCCCCGTTTTGGTAATTGTGTTTTAGAAAACACAACTGTCCATGTGTCCGTCTGTTGAAAGCACCCTAGCATATAAACAAAAATAGCTAGGACGTCCAAATTTTTCATAAATATGTCTTATAGTCGTAGATCGGTTGGGATTGAAACTGGGCGAAATCGGCCCAAAGGGAAAAAAATTTCCCTCACAAGAACTAAAATACCCAAAATATTCCCCCTATAATAAAAACGTACACCATAAAGTGATTTTTATTCGTTGGGGGTGAAAAAGCGGCAGATAGGGATAAAAATGGTACATATTAAACCAAAACAGCTAGAAACACGACATTCGGTGTGTATATTGAGTATATACATAATATAAAATTATTTTTTCCAAATTCGTACTTTTAAGGTGTAAAATGGGAATAGAGGGATAAAAATGGTACCAACCAAACGACTGCATCTAGAATATTGAAATTCGGTGTATACATTCCTCCGATTGCGTAGAAGCGTAAAATAAACGGATTTTTCGAAATTTGTACTATTCGGGGTTAAAATGGTAAAAGGAGATACAAATAGTACCAACGAAATGACCCCAGGTAGAGTTTGAAATTCGGAGTATACATCGTTACAATTTAGCGAATTGTGGTAACTACTATAAAAATCCCACAAGTCATAGTATGGGGAAATAATTTCCACAAATGTGTTTTTTTAATAACCATCATTCTTTCATTTCAATCATGGCGGAGTAGGAAAAATATGAGGTCCTCTTTGCTTTATTATTGAAAATATTTGTCATATTCACTCTGACTAAAAATTAAAAAGGACGTTAAGTTCCGGGTTGGGTCTTATATATCCAAAATTAGGATAATTATGAAAATTGTTATACTGTTACGTGGTTGGTACAGGCCTTAAACGTACGAATATCAAAATATCTCTGTTATTTTTCGAGTCTACCCAGTCAGCTGCTTCAGTTTGGTTGCTACCAAAAAAAAAATGTGCAAATTTTGAAAAAAATTTCGACTCGTTCAGAAGAATGTACATCAGAACGAGTCAATTTGTATGGGTGGGTCTAAGATGAATTCCTAGTCCTAGGAAATCGACTTCAAAGTCTAAGACGATCATGTCTAGTGAAACCAGTCTGTGTGAAACCAGACTAAAGGTCACAAACTAGGTATCTGTAATTTTGCAGGAATATGTGTTATTGTCCTGAAACAGTTGGTATTGCAATTGTCAAAATCGGTCAAGGATTTAATGATTTTTTTCCCATACAACGATTAAAGGAAGGTCGGGTAAAAAAAAAAAAATTTCTGCGTTATATCATGAATTTAATATTTAATGTGATCTCAAATTTGAGGCCGATTTCCGAGGGCGAGGAGTTCATATTAGTCCCATGGTTTGATAGAAAAATGTTCTTAGAGTTTTCCATAGATTTACTTTTTTGACTTACGCTTTTGTGAGAAAGAAGTGGCTGCAGTCCGTTTACCCATCCCTTTAACCCATTTTCATGCCAAAAGTATGAATGTCGGTAGATCTCTCATGTTTTCGCAGCTAAGCACCCAGAATGAAGTATACACAATTTGTTTCCACCTGCATTCGTTCGATTGGTACCATTTTTATCCCCGAATTTCTTGATTTCGCTTTCATCTTTTTTCCATTTTACCCGCTACAAGAACGAACTTCGAAAAATCCATTTATGTTACGTGTCTATGCAACTAGAGAGTTATAGCTACTGGCGTTTGATTGGTACCATATTTATCCGTTTTTTGTACATTCTATAGCCCTCTACAACTGCTTTAAAGCTACAAAGTTTAGGTGTTATTTGGGATATTTTCTCTCCTTATTATGGCTTTCCCTCTGGCCGATTTCGCCTTTTGCACCACGAACCGATCTACAACTATGAGGCATATTCTTGAACAATTTGAACTTCCTACCTCCTTTCGTTTAGATGCCTACGTGCTTTCAATGAAGTGGCATTGTCGATTTTAAATCCCAACAAGATATGATGATTGCTTATACTTTTCTTAAAACAGATTTTCATGGCAAATAAATGTAGTTGCCTTCAAATTTTGGAATAGGAACAGATATATATTTTGTTTACTATCATTTCATTATACCCTCCACCTCCAGCATGGGAGTACACTAACTTTGTAAAGTATATATATTATTGATCGTCATAAAATTCTAAGACGATCTAGCCACGTCCGTCCGTCTGTTGAAAGTACGCTAGCATCTAAACGAAAGGAGCTAGAACGATCAAATTTTCCATAAATGCGTCTTATAGTCGTAGATCGGTTGGGATTGAAACGGGCCGAAATCGGCCCAAAGGGAAATCTGCAGGGCCTAAAAATACCCATAATATTTTAGCGTATTTAAGCATGTTTATACACTCCACGAGAGTATTATGTCTTTGTGCATTTGTTTGTAACACCCAAGAGGAAGCGAGATCGACCCATTGTTAATTATACCGATCGACTTAGAATCACTTTTTGAGTCGATTTAGCAATGTCCGTCTGTCCATCTATTGTTTTAATCAAATTACAGGTCGCAATTATAGTCCGATAGTAACAAAATTGGCACAAATAAGTTAAGGGTGATACTTTTTCAATATTTGTATTTGTTTTGGTTTGGCTATATTAAAAAAATTATATTTTCCTGTAATATTACTGCACTTCTACGAAATCGACATCCATATTGGCAGTGCCGAACATAACGCCGTTTTTACTTGTTTTTACTTTAAGTATATAAAGGGTGTCCCAAGAAGAGCGCAATTTTTTAATTTTAAATAAAACACAGATATTTAAGAAAAAATCGTGAAACTTTATTATATCGTAAAGTAGACAGAATGAGGTTATGTATGGAACAATATATCGTGCAGATGGCCGCCGCGGCTTTGCTG
The DNA here is from genome assembly GCA_947397865.1 of Polietes domitor. Taxonomy (NCBI): domain Eukaryota; kingdom Metazoa; phylum Arthropoda; class Insecta; order Diptera; family Muscidae; genus Polietes; species Polietes domitor. The sequence goes on from OX377620.1 coordinate 78,322,854, forward strand.
GCATGCACGCGATCTTTTAATGAAATTTTCAATGACCGTTTTGCATAAATGCTGCGGTATTTCATTAATGCAGCGTCCAATTTCGTCTTTTAAGGCTTGAGTCGTCGTCGGCTTATTCGCGTAAACCATCGACTTCAAAAAACCCCAAAGAAAAATATCTAATGGTGTTAAATCGCACGATCTAGGCGGCCAATTCTGATCTCTAAAACGCGAAATAACACGACCGGGAAATGACTGATGCAGCAATTGAATTGTTTCTCTGGCTGTATGACATGTGGCGCCGTCTTGTTGGAACCACATGCCCTCCACATTCATTTCTTCAATTCTAGGCATGAAAAAACTGGTTATCATTTCACGATACCGAACACCATTGACTGTTTGCGCTTGACCTGCCTCATTTTCATAAAAAAAGGTCCAATGATTCCTCCAGCCCAAAAACCACACCACTCAGTGACACGTTGAGGATGCATTTGCTTCTCGTGAATCACTCAAGGATTTTCCGCACCCCAAATGCGACAATTCTGCCTATTGACGAAGCCATCAAGATGAAAATGGGCCTCGTCACTGAAGATGATTTTATCGGCAAAATCAGCATTTTCATGTTGTCTCTCCAATACCCAATTAACGAACTCCCTTCGCTGTCCATGGTCAGTTGGCTTCAGTTCCTGAGTCAATTGAACTTTGTATGCATGAAGATGCAAATCTTTCGTCAAAATTCGCTGCAAAGTGGATTTGGAGACACCAATTTGCTGAGCTCGGTGCCGAATTGAGGTGGATGGAGTTTGAGCGACATCATCACGTACAACTGCGACATTTTCGGTCCTTCGACCTGGTCGATGGCGCGTTGCTGTCTTTACATCACTAACAGACCCAGTTTCGGCAAATTTATCCATTAATCTCTTTACAGTTGACTCTTTTGGAGCATTATTGTGACCCCAAATTGATCGCAATTTGCGAACTGTAGCCGCAAAACTTTCACCATTTTGGTAAAACAATTTCAAAATGAGAATGCGTTGTTCGTTCGTGTAGCGCTCCATTTTTACTAACCTCGTACCTTCTACTAACAAACAATAACAATTGTTCAAATGTCAAACAATGACACTTCGAATGTTGCCAGATTTAAAAATTGCGTTCTTCTTGGGACACCCTTTATAACTCAAAATGTGTGATTTATCAGTTTATGGTTAATTTTTTTTGCGACTACTTATTTTATAAGATGGATCTTTAAAAAATATAAGTTGATTTTAAGCATAAGGTCTTGTTTATGTCATAAACTGTGTACCAGCTTTAAATAAAAGTAAACAAACCAGAAAATGACAAATCGCACAATTTGAATTATATAGAAATAATTATACTTGACTTATGGCCCATGATGAGCATTTCATTTTGTTGTGAATCGATGTTAATAATCGCTTGTGGTTTCGACACAATGCAACACATCCACCCACCCTGATGTCGGATAAACTATTGCAAAAACCTTCGATAATAAATTGTTATTTTTGCTGTTTTCATTATTTGTTCACAAATATTTTGCATCAGATGTTTACGTTTTAATTACGAGCCATGTCTGCGAGCGTGTGAGTGAGTGTGTTCATATTTTTACAGCCGAGCAGCAGCACAGCAACAAAACCATTTGTTTGTGTTTGTTTTACAAATGTTGTTAAGTAAATTTATTTTTAATAGTTTTATGTCCTTTTCGGAGTGCGAGTGTGAGATGGCTGTGGGATATATGACAATGTTCCGCATAAAATATACATGTGCCTAAGTAATGTTTTCATAACCGGCTTTAATCCATTTCATGTATAATGCAATATTTAAAAATGATGTGATTATATCGCAGGACAAATATATTAACTCCATTAAATGCTAATGCAAATTGATTTGTGTTAGGGCTTCCTTTGCGTTAGGGCATCATTATGGTATCTTCTGAAAAATTGAATATTCTCCATAAATTAGCAAGAGCTTGACCAGTTGATTAAGATTCAAACTAAATACGAATGCACACAAAGAAGAATAGACGACTATTGCCTGTTTGTTAGGCTCGAAGGCTGATTCGCCGATATATTACTGTAGCATATATACTGGAGGATCTCGATAAATTTTGTAAAATTCCACAATTTCGCAAAGTACAAAAATAAATTCGCAAAGTCTCATCGCAATAATTAAAATCACCAACTCTACAGCTGTATTGGTGTGGAAATTCATCGAAATCGGTTAAGCCATTTAGTTAGTAGTGCCATCATTATTTTACGACATCCTTGCAAATCGTAAATGCTCTGACTATGTGTTTCGAACATTGTTTTCTATACGAAAAACGCTTAGTGCGACTTAATAACATTCTACTTCATAACGGCAATTAGTCCGCCAATAAATTTAATCCTAAAAAAAATATTCTAAATTGTGGTCACATTTGCAGTTATTTGCGCGTGACCTTTATATCGTATTAAAATATTAAATATTGACATAAAAGTAAATCGAAAACATTATTATTCACGGCAAAACCTATTTGGGATTTGATAGCAGTCATTGATGCTTAATCAGACAAATTTAAATTTGGTTTGCAAACCAAATTTAAATGATGTTGGAATATGTTGAACAGCACGAGTGACTTGAGTGAGCAATAACACTAAAAGCGGAATATGCCACATGGGCGGATTGAAACAAAACTTAGGAGTAGAAGATAGAGTTAATGACAGTTTTGAAAGCTAAAAAACACAAAAATCCAAAATTTGTATATGAATAGGTCCATAAATAAATTATAAATCAAATATGAAGCGGATACAAAATTATTTATTTCGAAATCTCAATCGTCTCCACTCCTGACACTGAATTCGAGACAGTTGACATCTGTCTAAATTGAGTATTTTCCCTTGACAGTACTTCACTTTGTTGGTGTGATCATTGCCATAGTGATGTCAAATTCCTAGAGTACACTGACATTGTAAGCAATTGGAATACTGGTTGAAAATCGATTTATTTTGCTCCATAAAGTTTCACACAAGGTTAGGTTAGGGCTTTATTTTCCTCACTTTAGCAATTGTGGGACTTTGATTATAGATGTGTCAAAAATGTGGGTTTGCATCATTTAGACGAATAGGGTTATAATTTCGTGACCCTTTTTTATTTATTTTAAAGTTACAAGACTATAGATTCTTGCACTTCTATTTTTATAGAGAATTATAATGTGGAAAAATGATTTGGGGACATAAATTTGACTCTTATAATGAAAGTTATAAATTAAGGATCTGTATAAACTCAAAAGTTTGACAGGGTTGTAACAGCTGAGCAAGATTTTACTCAGGAGCAGTTTGCTTAATAAACTATTTACAAAATGTTGTTAGGAACACCTATTTTGAAAGCCAGTTATATAGGTCAATGTTTGGGTATGTATAGCGCCCATACAAATGGGTCCCCAATTTACACTATTATCGCTCCCACATCTTACATTGGATCGTGATAAAATCATATCGTGCATATCATGTTATATTTCAATTAAGAATACCTACTTTGAATGTGATCTATAAGGGTCCCCTTTTTAATGTAGCGCCCTTACAAATGGGCCCCCATTTTTATTATTACAACTCTAGGACCCACATTTTACATCGGAAGTTTATCAAATTTTGCATATTATATTTCATCTAAGAATACATTCTATAAAAATCAAATACATGATTCCATATTTTGGTATAAGCCGCATACAAATGAGGCCCCATTCTACTCTATTACAGCTCTAGAACCCACATCGTGCAGTGGGACTCGATACATTTTTGCAGATCATGTTATATTTCCACTAAGAATACCTTCGTTGAAAGTGATCTATATGGGCCCATTTATTAATGTAGCTCCATTTTATTAGTACCCATCTAGGGCCCACATTTTGCATCGGAAGTTTTCTAATTTCATATTTTTAAGAATACATACTATGAAAGTCAAATATATGTGTCCATACTTTGGTATAACCCAAATGGGCCCCATTCTACTCTATTACACCTCTAGAAACTACATCGGATCTAGGAATACCTGCCGTGAATGAAAACTATATAGGCCATATTTTGGCACAGGCCACAAGTTTTGTTATAGGTCTCCTTCAAATGTCCGCCCGATTCATCCTATTACCGTTGTATAATCTGCATTTATCATTGTATCTTCATCAATTTTATATTTACTTTACTCAGAATATCTGACGGAAAATTGGAACAATTACCATATTCGTTAATAATGTATAATTTATATGAACTATATAAAATTTCTGCCATGAAACACCTGGGTTTAGTAATCAAAGCGAGGTATATACGCAGGGAATGGTGTAGGGTATTATATAGTCGGCCCGCCCGACTTTAGCCTTTCCTTACTTGTTTTAAATATTTTGGTTATTGTATACCAACAACGCAATTGAATATGCATTTGTAATATGTTTACGAAATTGAATCCAAAATTGCCTGTCTAGCAACTGATTTGATTTTACTAATCATTTCTTAAAGATAGTTTGGCTTCAATCATTTAGAATGCAAAGTTCTTTACAAATGATATGGCTATTTAAGTAGATGGATATTTATTATGTTAGTGCATTTAACTTGCCAAGATTTATTTTTAAACTTGGTGTGCATACCGTAGAATCTAACTTTGAAAATAGGTACTCATTTCAGCTAACATTTCTGAACCAAATACCAGCGCAGTCTGAAACTTGGAAATCTTGTAGAGAATATTATAAGCTAAAAACATAAATAAAAAATAACAAGTAAGAAGGCGTTAAGTTCGGCCGGGCCGAATCTTATATACCCTCCACCACGGAGTGCATTCCACAGTATTACCAGCAAATTAAAGGAAGTCGACTTTACATAGAAGCACAATACCATATTACGAAAATTGTGATATTTTTATGCACATTACTATATTTGTGCGCACTGTTTAAAATCGACTACTATATATAAATAAAATGCTGAAATTGTGAAAGTGAACATGCCGAAAATATTAGGCGATTGTCAGTCGCCATTAGGAAGAAGCATTTTCAGATACAGACAAAGTGACTGCATTATTTTGATAAGAAAAGTACAAATTTTAAAGATATCTCCATTCGCCCCGATCTCCGGCCAAATGTACAAATTTGGAAAAAAATTTTTGTTTCGAGTCTTCATAGTCAGAACACCGAATACACACCGAATATATACACCGAATTTCATAATATCAACTTCAGCGGTTTGGAAGTTCCCATTTTTATCCCTCTTTTTCAATTATATCCCTTAAAAGTACGAATTTCGAAAAATCCCTCTATTTCACGTGTTTATGCAATTAGAGGGATGTACACACCGAATTTCATGATTCTAGCTGTTGTCGTATCATTGGTACCATATTTTATGCATTTTTGTCCCATTTCGCCCGCTAAAACATTTATTTTTTTTGTGGTGCTTCCAAGCTACAAGAGGAATGTCCGCAACAAATTTCAAATGTATGAAAATCAGAAATTTAATTTGAAAATCAGCCAAGTCTACCAATATTTGTATACTATGTATATATATAATGGGAATAATACTTCAATTCATAAAGTAAATATAAGGTAGCAATCATAAATACCATAAATATTAGGGGATAGACAGTGTATTTTTAGCTGCAGTCCTTTGTTTTTCCATCTATTTTAAATTCAAAAGTATACATTTTGAAAATACCGTATCTCTCACGTACGCAGTATAAGACAACTTTATGATTCTACCATTTTTTGTCGTAAAAGCAACAAAATAAAGTACGAATTTGGAAAAAAATATTTTACGTGGCTATGCAGTCAGAGGAATGTATCTAGCCAATTCCATGATACTATCTGCGGCCATTTTGTTGGTACCATTTTTATCCCCTTTTTCGCATTTTACTCCTTAAAAGTACGACTTTCGAAAATTTCATCATTCTACACTCAGAAAAAAGTATGCCACGGATTAAGTAAATATGTACTAAAACTGAGGAAAATTGAACTTCGTATAGCGCTAAAGCAAAAAATCTCACATCAAGTTCAAACTTTTCCTTGAAAATAAGACATGCTTTGAACTTGATCCCAGTTCATCTTTTCCTCAAAGCAAGTAAAATTTACTCAAACTGAGGACAATTTTTCTTCAAATCAAGTAAATCTTTACTTAATCTGAGGAAAAATTTTAAGAAATTTTACTCAAATCAAGTAAATTTATATTCAAACTGAGGAAAATATTCCGATTTTTTTCCTCAATCCCAGTAAATTGTTACTCAAACTAAGTAAATTTGTAGTCATGCCAAGTAATTTTATACTCAATCTGAGGACAATTTTCGGAATTTTTTTCCTTAATTCAAGTAAATTTGTACTCAGCCTGACTACGACTATACTTGATAATTGAAATAAATTTTTTCGCTTCAGAGTATGCAACACTTATATGAAAATTGACAACATGGTATAGTTCTCAAACGTTTCATCTTACTTATACCATAAAGAGGTGAGATATTTCACCATGACTGCTGCGGAGGCTAGGTAGGCGCGTTCGCAGTGATTGTTTAGAGTAATATTTGAAGTACTTATGAAGAAAGTCTCGGCTAACGAACGAGAATTGCTTCTTAGACTACTATTCATGTATTTTTCAAAACACTCTGAAGTATTTTTATAAGTTCATTTATACTTGAATGTATGAGGAACATGTCATAAATTTAATTACATTTATTTGAAGTAATAAACACATTGTTAAGTAAAAACATCCTAACTGGAATTTTTCCATACAAAAAATTCTGCATTATTTTCTTTCTTAAACGCTAGTAAATTTTCTTCGGAACAAGAATGAATATACATAATTGTAAGAAGTTTTTACTAGATCCAAAAAAATGTTTTTAAGTAAATCTACTACACTATTTTGAGTATATGTACTATTATTTCTGGCTTTGAAATAAGGAAAGTGTACTCATATCTATTTAATATTCCTTCTCGTAAGGAAATTTTACCTAAACTGGAGTAAAATTGTTAAACTAAATTGGAGTATGGATTTTACTCAGATTTAAGAATGCTATTTTTCTGAGTGTAGCTGTAACCTTTTAGTTTGTACTATTTTTATCCCTCTGCTCCCATCGAATCCCTTGAAAGTACGAATTTGGAAAAACGTTTTTTTTTCGTGTCACTCAGTCAGAGGAATGTATACAGCGAATTTCATGGTTCTGCAGCTGCATCTATTTGTTTGGTACAATTTTTATCCCCTTTTTCCATTTTACACAAAAGTACGAATTTTGGAAAGTTCTTTTATTTTACGTGTCTACGCAATCAGAGGAATGTATACACCGAATTTCATTATTCTAGGTACAGCCGTTTGGTTGGTACCATTTTTATCCCTCTATTCACATTTTACCCCTTAAAAGTACGAATTTGTGAAAAATACTCTTATACTACTACTCTATTAGGGGAATGTACACGCCAAATTTCTTGTTTCTATCTGTTGTCGTTTGATAGGTACTACTTTTATCCCTTTTCGTCCCATTTCGCCCCCTACAAATAAAAATCACTCTATGGTGTCCTTTTATGCTATAAAGGGAATGCGAATTGCAAATATCAAGTAAATACATTATGTTCGAAAAACAGGCTGAAATACTCTAAATATTAGGGTTATTTTCAGTCGTTGTGAGGGAAAAATTTTTCCCTCTGGGCCGATTTCGCCCACTTTCAATCCCATCGATCTACAATCATAAGACACATTTAGGAAAAATTTGAACCTCCTAGCTCATTTCGTTCGGCCGCTATCGTGCTTTCAACAGACAGACAGACGGACATGGCTATATCGTCTTCGAATTTTACCACGATCCAGAATATATATACTTTATGGGGTCTCTGATGAATATTTTAAGGTGTTACAAACGGAATGTCAAAGTGAATTTACCCCCATCCTGGAAGTGGAGGGTATAAAAAGAAAGTAAAACATATGTTTGTCAGAATATTTGAAAATTAAATATATTTTTAGTTTTTGTGGTCCCCGAACTAAAATGATCTAAAAGTAGATATCAGACGCTACAAATACCGCTAAAAATTAATGTCGCGTTCAGAAGTTATTAAATCATTAACAAAGCTATTCCCTCATAATATCGCCAATTTTAACCCGGATACAATTTCCTTTTCTTTTCCTTTCGTTTGATAGTGCTATTTTCATAACCCTTTCAACTTGACAGGATTTTCTATTTACCACAAATCTATTTAGCAGTTCATACAGCATAATAAACTTATTGACGCAGTAGCATTAGACACAATTATAATATGTATGATCTTAATCCATACATCATCGAATTTCATATCAATTCAATTCAAATCAAAACAGACATTTAACTTGGATTTGGCATAACCAACGTCTTGGGAAATTAATTAAATGTCTGTTAATTGAAAAGCACACAACACAAGAAAATCGTACAAACACAAATCAATTAAAGTCATGTCTGTGGAAAACTACTACATTCCAATGTTGACATCTGAATCCTTGCCGAGACTGAGACTGAGGCTGAGATTTGATTTAAGCACCGGAATGGAATCATTAAGAGTGGCCACAGTGGCCAGTGGTGGTCGGTCGGTCGGTTGTCGTTAAATATGTCTGGTTGCGGTGGTTGCAACTATCGGCTCAGTTGATTTATTAGGACTTTAATTAATTAATTGTCATTTGTCGCTTTTAATCTCATCTAATATTTATAAATATCTTCAGTAGCTACATATATATATATATATATAGTTTTATGTATGTATATGAAATGTATGTATTTATAATATGTTAATTAATAGTAGGTATACCTCGGTGTGTACGTATGTATATATGCATATTTATATATATGGTTATCCATTGTTTTTAATAACTAGTTTCATTTAATTATAGGTTTCTAGTATTTATATGGGGTCTGTGTGTATGTCTGTATAAATTTAATACTAATCCTTACTTCCTTCCTGCTGGGTTGTAGGGGGTTGTCTTTGTTTGTTTTTCTCATCTTACCAAATATAGAATCTGTTTTATGTTTTTGTTATTGTTTTTTCATCATCATCTTCTTCTTCTTCTAGTTCTTCTTCTATATAAGTTTTATTATTTTTAGTGGAAGCTCCTGTTACACGCTGTTTATTATTATTATTATTTCGCAAATATTATCAAACATTTGTTCTTGACTCTCCTCTCGTATCCTTTGATTGCTGCTTTCATGTGGGTCGGTATAAAAAACTTTTCGAGTTTTAATGTTGTTTCCAACTTGTGGCTGAAAAAGATACAAGAAAGTTGGTGTGTTAATGGTTATCAGTTGCAAACAAGACAGATTAGGATATATTTGATATTTTTAATAACAAATTGAGCTGTTTTAGTCCAGCTGAAATATTAAGGATTAGTAGAAATGTGTATAAAAATTAAAGCAATAAACAATAAACAAAAAGGCGGATTTAGTTGCAAGGTTTTCATTCTCTTCTTTGAAGGTATTGGTGATATTTAAGGATTCGCTGGGTATAGGAATGAATGCAATCGTACACCAACATCCCGTTTATTTATAAACAAGTAAAGAGATCAAACTAAATGTAATGGATTTTGAAATTTGTGGGCTACCTACGAGTGATGATCATATACAATAGGCTGGGTCGTCTTTAGAAATGTTTTCAGGAGGGTTTTAGCTCGCAGGCGGGATAAATGTTGGCTGTAAAGTGAAAAATTGTGAATCGCGCAAACGTTACAAAACAAAAATGTCCTGCATCGAAATGATTTTAGCCATATCTCCCGCGAAAATCAAAATTTTGCAAATTTGAATTTTTTGTTTACCGTGATCTACCGAAATACCCACATTTTTTGTGTAATTTTGGCGTGTAATTTTTAGGAATGTATCTACACATATTTTAGTTCAAAATTAATAAATGGAATAGTTCTCATAAAAATCTTTATTATATTCTTTTTTGAGTAGATTTTTTCTAAATAAAATTGCTACCTTGCCAGATGTGAGTGTCCCAATTTTTATACGCTCCAACGTAGAACGAGGGTGTTACAAGCGGAATGACAAAGTGTATATGTTTGTATCCTGGTAAAATTCTAAGACGATGTAGCCACTTAGCCATAGGCTGCCGAACGAATTGAGCTATGAGGTTCAAATTTTCCGTAAATGTGTCTAATTGTTGTAGATCGGTTGGGATTGAAAGTGAAAACGGGAAGGATTTTTGTATCCTGTAAATGTATGTGTTTGACAAAAAATGTTAAATCGGAAAGGACATTTGTATGGGGAAAGGACATATATTGAAATCTGGAATAGGTGAAATATAATATGTATATTTTGGCCAAAATCGGTTAAACATTTGTATTTCAGCTATATCTAAATCTGAACCGATCTTAGCCACTTTCACCATAGGTTTTTTACGTGGATTATAAGCTTTTGTGCCAAATTTAAAGAAAATCGAGTACAATATGTGGTTTCTAAAGCGGCAAAAGTAAAATCGGGAGCGACATTTATTTGGGGGCTATATCTAAGTCTGACCCGATCTTACCCAATTTTTGCATAGGTGTTTCTAGTTGGATTATAAGATGTTGTGCCAAATTTAAAGAAAATTGGGTACTATATGTGGTTTCTAGAGCAGAAAATGTCAAATCGGGAGCGACATTTGTATGGGGGCTATATCTAAATATGCCTCAAGCGTTCGTCCTTGATCCACAAAACTTATTTGTGCCAATTTTTGTTAAGATCGGACTATAATTGCGACCTGTAATTTGATTACAACAATAGATGGACAGACGGACAGACAGACGGACATTGCAAAATCAACTCAGAAAGTGATTCTAAGTCCATCGGTATACTCAACAATGGGTATATCTCGCTTCCTTTTGGGTGTTACAAACAAATGCACAAAGACATAATACTCTCGTGGAGTGTATAAAAAATAAAATTTTTTGCGGGCCAAATGAGACGAAAAGGGATGGTACTAACGATACGATAACAGCTAGAAACATGAAATTTGGAAAGTATATCTCTCTAATTGCGTAGAAAAGAAATTTGTTTTTTGATTCATGTGATTACAAAAAAATAAAGAGAAATGTTAGTTTTTATGTGTACTTTCAATCTTTTTGAGGGAAACTTTCTGGACTGGTTTCGCCTATTTGCAGCTATTTGAAATAGACCGACGAAAGATAGTTATTACAAGCTCGTCTTAGGATTTCGAGACTATCACGAATATATACGACTAATTTATTGAGTCTCTTGTTGGCATTTGAAGGTGTTATGAATGGAACGACAATCATATTACTTCTATGGCGGAGGCAGCCCTAAATAAAAAATGCTTAAAAAAGTCGCTCAAAGAGGAGAGAAATAACACATCGGAATTTTGTTTTATAGGCGATTAATTTTTCCAACTCTGGCCTTTTCTTGCAACATATCGGTGTATAAAACTATGTTTTCTTTACACCTGCTTTCCCAAAATAACGGGGTTCTGATAATAAATTCTGAAAGAGGAGAATAAAAAACAAGTAAGGAAGGTTAAAGTCGGGCGTGGCCGACTATATGACACCCTACACTTAATCATTACACCCTATGGTGTAGGATATAAAAAGGTCATTACATTTGAACCGGGTGATATACGATGCAGCTATAAGAGGAGAATAAACTACAAATTCAATACTTCTATCTGTATATGTAAGAAAATTTTAACACAAACTTTGAATGGGAGCTATATACAAATCTGAACCGATCTGACCCATGTTTAGCAAAGGTTTTCTAGTTGAAATATTAGACGCTTTCCCAAATTTGTTAAAGTGTTAAATATGTGGTTTCTAGAGCGGAAAGAATAAAATCGGGAGCTATATATAATCTGAACCGATGTGACCCACTTTCGCTATAGTAATTTCTATTTGAAACATTAGCTGACGTGCCGAATTAGAAGAAAATCTGTTCAAAAATGCTATTTCTAGAGCGGAAATAATCAATTCAGTAGCGAAATTTGTAATGGAGCTATATAAAGGGTGATTTTTTAAGAGCTTGATAACTTTTTTAAAAAAAAAAAACGCATAAAATTTGCAAAATCTCATCGGTTCTTTATTTGAAACGTTAGATTGGTCCATGACATTTACTTTTTGAAGATAATTTCATTTAAATGTTGACCGCGGCTGCGTCTTAGGTGGTCCATTCGGAAAGTCCAATTTTGGGCAACTTTTTCGAGCATTTCGGCCGGAATAGCCCGAATTTCTTCGGAAATGTTGTCTTCCAAAGCTGGAATAGTTGCTGGCTTATTTCTGTAGACTTTAGACTTGACGTAGCCCCACAAAAAATAGTCTAAAGGCGTCAAATCGCATGATCTTGGTGGCCAACTTACCGGTCCATTTCTTGAGATGAATTGTTCTCCGAAGTTTTCCCTCAAAATGGCCATAGAATCGCGAGCTGTGTGGCATGTAGCGCCATCTTGTTGAAACCACATGTCAACCAAGTTCAGTTCTTCCATTTTTGGCAACAAAAAGTTTGTTAGCATCGAACGATAGCGATCGCCATTCACCGTAACGTTGCGTCCAACAGCATCTTTGAAAAAATACGGTCCAATGATTCCACCAGCGTACAAACCACACCAAACAGTGCATTTTTCGGGATGCATGGGCAGTTCTTGAACGGCTTCTGGTTGCTCTTCACTCCAAATGCGGCAATTTTGTTTATTTACGTAGCCATTCAACCAGAAATGAGCCTCATCGCTGAACAAAATTTGTCGATAAAAAAGCGGATTTTCTGCCAACTTTTCTAGGGCCCATTCACTGAAAATTCGACGTTGTGGCAGATCGTTTGGCTTCAGTTCTTGCACGAGCTGTATTTTATACGGTTTTACACCAAGATCTTTGCGTAAAATCTTCCATGTGGTCGAATAACACAAACCCAATTGCTGCGAACGGCGACGAATCGACATTTCACGGTCTTCAGCAACACTCTCAGAAACAGACGCAATATTCTCTTCTGTACGCACTGTACGCATTCGTGTGGTTGGTTTAATGTCCAATAAAGTAAACTGAGTGCGAAACTTGGTCACAATCGCATTAATTGTTTGCTCACTTGGTCGATTATGTAGACCATAAATCGGACGTAAAGCGCGAAACACATTTCGAACCGAACACTGATTTTGGTAATAAAATTCAATGATTTGCAAGCGTTGCTCGTTAGTAAGTCTATTCATGATGAAATGTCAAAGCATACTGAGCATCTTTCTCTTTGACACCATGTCTGAAATCCCACGTGATCTGTCAAATACTAATGCATGAAAATCCTAACCTCAAAAAAATCACTCTTTATATATATATGTACTCATCTGACCCATTTTCACCAGAGCTATTTTTAGTTGAAATATAAGTTGATTTGCCAAATTTGAAGAAAATCTGTCAAAGTTTGTGGTTTCTAGAACGGAAAGAGTCAAATAGGAGGAGACATTTGTATGGGAGCTATATAAATCTGAACCGATCTATACTATTTTTACCAGAACTGTTTTTAGTTGAAATATAAGTTGTTTTGCAAAAAGAGTCAAATCAAATTGTGTGGGAGATATAAATAAATCTGAACCGATCTATCCTATTTTTACCAGAGCTGTTTCTGGTTGAAATATAAGCTGTATTGCCAAATTTGAAGAAAATCTGTTGAAATATGTGGTTTCTAGAGCGGAAAAAGTAAAATCGGAAGCAAAATTTGTATGGGAGCTATATCTAAATCTGAACCGATTTGCTTCAAATTAAATAGCGTTCGTCCTTATCCCATAAAACGTGGTTGTGCAAAGTTTCATTTAGTTCTAACAACAACTGCGACCTGGACTTTGATTACAACAATAGATGGACAGACGGACGGACATCGCTAAATCGACTCAAAAAGTGATTTTAAGTCGATCGGTATAATTAACGATAATATCTCGTTTCCTTTTGGGTTTTACAAACAAATACACAAAGGCATTATACCCTGTGGTGTAGGGTCTAAAAATATACGTATGTCGGCGTTTTGACAGATCACATCGGAATTTCATTTTATAAACGATATAAGTTTCCCAGCTCTGGCCTCTTCTTGCAGCATATCGGTGTATAAAACTATGTTTTCTTTACATCTGAGGCATAGGGTATGTTCAGCAACTTTGTAGATAATGATATGGCAAATATTTTTGTAGAACATAATAACCCTCTAAATACCCCTCATATCGGCATTTTTTGGCTTTTTTAACAAATGTTCTACAAAAATGTTGGCCATAAAATTTTACTATATATGTCAGAACACACCAGAACCCAAAACTTAACGCCAAAAGTCAATCAAATTCAAGATTGCCCATTAAGGGTTAATTTAGTTATTGTTCAGTAGGGGTGGGATAGTGCACGACTTTTGGTTTTGGATATGTTAGAACCCCCTATTTTGTGAGGTTCGGAAATAAAATTCATGAGCCAAGAAATGGGGGTGGCAGGGTGAGTGTGAGTGAGCGCTTATTGGGGGCGACGGAAAGTGGTAAAATTACAGGAAAAGTCCCAAAACTGCCTCGGAGTCGCCCCCAGAGGTGTTAAATGTACGACCGACCCCCATTAATTTTCCCTCCCCGACATTTATTTCGACCCTCTATCCCCACTCGTTAAGGGGGCTCCCATACAAAAAATATTTTTTTTTATAAAATTTGTCCCCACCGCTCTTACTGGCCCCAGGAGACCACTAGTGGGGTCAAATGTAAGATCCACCCCATATATTTTTTTCAGAACACACCTACCCTTCACCTGCAACCCTTAAGGCGGCCCCCATACATTTGTCTATTTTTTATATTTTTTTATGAAAGAAAGGCCCAAAACTGCCCCGCGGTAGACCCTAGAGGGGAGAAAAATTTCTTTAAAGTTAATTTATCATTATTTCATTTTTATACACTCCACGAGAGTATTATGTCTTTGTGCATTTGTTTGTAACACCCAAAAGGAAACGAGATAGACCCATTGTTAATTATACCGATCGACTTAGAATCACTTTCTGAGTCGATTTAGCAATAGTCTGTCCGTCCGTCCGTCTGTCCATCTATTCTTGTAATCACGATACAGGTCGCAATTGTAAACCTAACTAAATGAAACTATGCACAATGAAGTTTTTCGGGACGCTATTTAACTTGAAGAAAATCGGTTCAGATTTAGATATAGACCCCATACGAATTTCACTCCCGATTTGACTCTTTTCACTCTAGATACCACATATTACAACAGATTTTCTTTAAAATTGGCAAAACATCTTATATTTCCACTAGAAACATTCATGGTGAATATAGGTCAAATCGGTTCAGATTTAGATATAGCCCCCATACACATGTCGCTCCCGATTTGACTTTTGCGCTATAGAAACCACATAATTTTCCCGATTTTCTTTAAAATTGGCACAACATCTTATAGTCCAACTAAACTAACCTATGGTGAATGTGGGTAAGATCGGTTCAGATTTAAATATAGCCCAAATAAAAATGTTGCTCCCAAAAGTTTAACCGATTTTGGCCAAACTATACACTTTATATTTCACCTATTTCGTTCCAGGTTTCATTATATCCTCATACAAATGTCCTTTCCGATATAAAATTTTTTGTCAAACACATACATTTACAGGATACAAAAAACCTTCCCGTTTTCACTTTTTCACCTAATTGATTTGTATTCGGATAGAAAGTGGAGTGTATCATAGAGTCGGCCCCGCCC
This sequence comes from Polietes domitor, assembly GCA_947397865.1. Classification (NCBI taxonomy): domain Eukaryota; kingdom Metazoa; phylum Arthropoda; class Insecta; order Diptera; family Muscidae; genus Polietes; species Polietes domitor. The sequence goes on from OX377620.1 coordinate 78,338,489, forward strand.
GAATTTAGCCTTTCCTTACTTGTTTTTTCTATTGGGGTGATTTAAATTTTAATCATGGAAATCATTTGCGTATTAAATATGATTTTAGTGTTTGTGTATGACTGTAGGCAATCTGTTAATGTATTTGCGGATATTCCTTAAGTTTAAGTTTTTGGTTTCAGGAATTTTTTGAGAGTACCGACTACATATTAGAGTACCTCATAAAAATTGTCACATAAATACCACCAGTTTCATTAAGCAGCGAATTTGTTAGCTCTCATAGTTATCTTTGAATTCACCAGATCGTATGATTTTATTTAAACAAATACTTTCCCCGTCGAAATGTCATATTAAAAATGATTCGAACTTGCCATTCTTTTTGCATTTATATGTTATTGAATGCAAATTGATTTACAAATGGAATGACTTCCCGCTACCTTTAACATGATATCTTGTTGGTGGTGACCGTCTTAAATCTTAAGTTTACTAATTTGTCAACAAAACACTTACATAGACATAATTAATATTAGTTATATTGAATTACTGAGCGCATCTGCGATACACTGTGCTGGGTTCTTACCTTTATAATAAACTTCTCTGTACATGGTGGGACAGGCGGCTTTACCATTGGCTTTTGATGTCTTAAAATCAATATTGGTGCGTATGGGCCGGTGCAATAAAGGTTGTGGCGGTCTATAGTTATTACCCAAAGGAGCCTTGGGATGATCCGGACTGCCCTGCATGAGGCGTCGTAAAGCGTGTAACTGAAAGTGAAAAGGAAACACAAAGTTAACATTACATTGTTCCTACACATAAATATTACAGAAAAAACACAGAAAATAATTCAATGTAACCTTCGCTAAAGCATTGAGAATTTCTTTAAATACATTAAAGTAACCTTCAGTATGATTGCAACAAAATGTTGGTTTAACATGAAAACAGAAAAAAAATCGCGTGAATAATCTTTCCGTCTGACTGCCTGTTAAACGAACGTTATCGCTCGAGCATGGCTCCAGCCATTAGCCGAGACAACATTCGTGGCAGTGGCAGCCTTAATGCAACAACTTAATACCTCAGAATGTTAACCGAAATGTACGCGGAAACGTTAATTATCTGTGACATTTAAGTTAACCCTAGCACAGATATTTGCACTTGCAACACTGTGTATGTGGCACACCCAGACACATCAGGACTTCCTGTTACACTTACCGCACACATGCAGCGCAAATCATCATCAAAGTGTGCATAAAGTTTACTAAGCTCACTTAATGAGTTCAATGATATCCTTCCAACACCACCAACGCCACCGCCACCACCCTTTTCCAATGCCAACGGAAGACGACCACACAAAAAATGCAGCCCGAAAAAAAGTCGATGCTAGAGCTCAGCACACTCTCAGTTGGGTCCCAGAAGTTGTTAATTTCAGACACTTGGTTACACAAGAGCATACTTACAGCTCTCTCTACTCATTTGTCCCAGCACGGATATACATTCACGTACACATACTACATTGGTTTAATAACTGCACACATACAGATTCTCAATTTTGTTTGGAGAAATAAAAAGAAATGAAAAAATCTACTATATATCTGTGTGATATTGGCGTGTGCAACGACTTTTATCTGCCCCTAATTAAAGTGAGAGCTGAGAAGGCAGAGTATTTGTGCAGAAAACATCCCTATGGTGGACATACCATTTTTATACTTGAAAATATTATGTTTAAATCTTTATTTTATTTGCAAAAGTTAGTACCATATGAATTGTTAAGCTCAAGTTTGGTCCACGCAAAGAGTCTATCTATGTTCAGTAAAGTTCTATAAATCCCCTAATTTTTCTATCATTTTTTTTTGGTTTTCATTGTGCAAGGTAGAAGTAATCTTCAAACTCATTTAATACACACCGATTTCTTAGGTTTTCTTAAAAAGAAATGCTATATTCGAAAGCTTCAGCTTTATTCCTTTCAAATCCGATGTTAAATCGGCTTATAACCAAGTAAGTTGCAGGCGTATAAATGTTCAAAGGTACGAAAACCGTTTTTTAACCGTAACTCAAGATTTTTGGGGTGTCTGGCAAATTTAAAATGCAGATTTGTGTTGTACTCGTGAATATCTACCCGAAAAATACTATCACTTCCCAAAGTTGTCTAGTTCATTCTTTTTTTGTAGCACTGTGTTATCTAAGAAATTTTATATGAGGTGCCACAGAAATGGGTTTTGAAAACAAATACAGAATTTCTAATATAAAATCCCACAAATCCTAAAAAGGGGATAAAAATCTCAAAATTTTTTTTTTAATATAGCCGCCATAATTGATCAGAAGAAAACATTTTATTAGCGACCACGTCTGTGGATAATGTATAATTTATACTTTTGTATATCGAACTGTATTACAGGCAGATCGGAGGACGTTGTCTGAAAATTAGGTTGTTTTGATGTAAATTTAAAGTCCACTAAATTTTGTAGGCAGAGACTATTAAAATGTTTAGCCAGCGTGTTATCGCTACATACCAAAATAATACTTCAAGTGCATTCAAATAATGTGCTTAAGTACCCTAACCGTTTGGGGTTATTTGGGGTATTTTCTATACTTGTTGAACAAACTTTATACCTCCATACCCATTTAAAATCACAATCATCCACACTGTAAGAGGAGCCTACACACTGCATTTCATTATTATAGCTACAGCCGTTTGGTTGGTACCATTTTTATCCCTCTTAGTCCCTTTTAACCACATTATAGTCTAATTTTTGTAAACAACCTTTAAAATTTGAATATGAGATGAGAATTACTTGGGATAGTCACAATAACCGAGTCAAATAAGTTATACAAATTTCTAATATTAATTTATACTTCAGACATTTGCGAATGAAAATAAGATGAAAATGTATACATTAATCTAATGTAAAATAAGTCTACATGAGAAATGTATTCAAAATTTGTTTTGTAAATTTTTAATTAAAACATTTTTTTATTTCAACAGAAAAAATACACTTTACTTATCGGTTGATTATAAGATGTTGTGCCAAATTTAAAGAAAATCGAGTACAATATGTGTATTCTAGAGCGGAAAATGTCAAATCGGGATCGACATTTGTATGGGGCCTATATCTAAATCTGAACCGATCTTACCCAATTTCTGCATAGGTGTTTGTAGTTAGATTATAAGATGTTGTGCCAAATTTAAAGAAAATCGAGTACAATATGTGGATTCTAGAGCGGAAAATGTCAAATCGGGAGCGACATTTGTATGGGAGCTATATGTAAATCTGAACCGATCTGACTCATTTTCACCCTGGATGTTTCCAGTGGAAATATAAGATATTTTGCCAAATTTAAAGAAAATCTGTTAAAATATGTGGAATATAGAGTGAAAAGAGTCAAAACGGGAGTGAAATTCGTATGGGGACTATATCTAAATCTGAACAGATCTGACTCATTGTCACCACGAGTGTTTCTAGTTGAAGTATAATATATTTTGCTAGATTTGAAGAAGATCTGATAAAATTTGTGGTTTCTAGAGCGGAAAAAACTCAAATTGAGAGTGAAATTTGTATGGGAGCTATATATAAATCTGAACCGATCTTTACTATTTTTACCATGGGTGTTTCTAGTTGAAATATAAGATGTTTTGCCAATTTTGAGGAAAATCTGTTAAAATATGCGGTTTCTACAGCAGAAAAAGTAAAATCGGTAGTAAAATTCGTATGGGGGCTATATATAAATCTGAACCGATTTTCTTCAAATTAAATAGCGTTCGTCCTTATCCCGAAAAACTGTGTTGTACAAAGTTTCGTTTTGTTCTGGCTATAATTGCGACCTGAATCGTGATTACAAGAATAGATGGGCAGACGGACATTGCCAGATCGACTCAGAAAGTGATTCTAAGTCGATCGGTATAATTAACAATGGGTCTATCTCCCTTCCTTTTGGGTGTTACAAACAAATGCACAGAGACATAATACTCCCGTGGAGTGTATAAAAAGGGAATGTCCCATTATTTTATTCCCTCAAATACCACCAATCCTTTTTCTTCAGTGTTAATTTATATTAGTTTAAGCTCGTAAAAATTAATTAAAAATACAATTTCCAGATTTCTTGTTCACAAGTTATTTTTAGGATTTTATGTTGGGTTGCTGTATTTAATTCATAAATTTGCATAGAATTGTAGTCCATCTTCTGCGAGCTCAGGACTATTTGAAAACCGTGTGTTAATTATCGTCAACGATTTTTAATAACACAGTGCGACAAATTGCAGTTTAATCTCTGGAATTCAAACACCACTATGACGGTTCGTTAGTGTATCCAAAATGATGACGATTGCCTAAAGGATTTTTTTCCTGAGGTACCCGTTTTCGCGGGACGCCCTGGCGCGCTCCCCCCACCCACTTTTCTTATCTTATGGTCTTTTGTTTGTCATAACTCGAGAACGGCTGTCCCGATTTAGGTGAAATAAATGTTGAAAAATTAAGAATTATAATTCCTTTAATCTATTCCTATGTTCTTTCTCGATATTTTAAACAGTTTCGCAGATATAAATAAATTTATGAAAAAAAATTGCGGGACTGTTTCTTTTAATGTTCAGTCTGACTACATTGCGTATGAGTGATATTACCCTCAATAACCATTAAGTATACGTTACCTACATACACTACATTATTTTTCCATGCTTTATATAAGGTTACTTTCTATATATGTTTGTGTGCCACAAAATTTGAAATCAATTTTTGAAAGCTTTTTTCTCAACCAATTTTGCTCAAATTTTGCACACTTAATCATTTTCGATGACAATACAAGGAAATGGAAAAAATTGACCAATTGGACAAAGGGGCGTGGCACCTCCCATACAAAGTTAAAACCTATTATTGAATATTGTCAGTTCTATGACACCTAGAGTGCTGAAATTTTGTGTAAGTGCATCTAGCATCAATGTGCATAGCTGTGCCAAAAATGGGCGGTATTGGAAAAGTGGGCGTGGAACCTCCCATACGAAGTTAAAACCTATTATTGAATATTGTCAGTTCTATGACACCTAGAATGCTGAAATTTTGTGTAAGTGCATCTAGCATCAATTCGCATAGTTGTGCCAAAAATGGGCGGTATTGGAAAAGTGGGCGTGGCACCTCCCATACGAAGTTAAAACCTATTATTGAATATTGTCAGTTCTATGACACCTAGAGTGCTGTAATTTTGTGTAAGTGCATCTAGCATCAATGTGCATAGTTGTGCCAAAAATGGGCGGTATTGGAAAAGTGGGCGTGGAACCTCCCATACGAAGTTAAAACCTATTATTGAATATTGTCAGTTCTATGACACCTAGAGTGCTGAAATTTTGTGTAAGTGCATCTAGCATCAATTCGCATAGTTGTGCCAAAAATGGGCGGTATTGGAAAAGTGGGCGTGGCATCTCCCATACGAAGTTAAAACCTATTATTGAATATTGTCAGTTCTATGACACCTAGAGTGCTGAAATTTTGTGTAAGTGTATCTAGCATCAATTCGCATAGTTGTGCCAAAAAGGGGCGGTATTGGAAAAGTGGGCGTGGCACCTCCCATACGAAGTTAAAACCTATTATTGAATATTGTCAGTTCTGCTTGCATAAAGCATGGATTTGAAAAAAAAATTTTTTTTGATTTACTAGTTCTGTCTCTAGAAAGAGTATCATAACTAGGGTATCCAATTATTCCGACTTCTAAGATATTCGATTAATTGTTTATTCGAAAGCTAAGAATTTCCAATTAATCGAATAAACGCCTGAAGAGTTAATCATGAAATAATTGCTCAACTCATTAAAACATAATTAATATAGGTTAAATAGCTAGAACATTTTATTTTAATGTTAGTCACTACTTTTTCATATTTATGTGTAAATACATTTCGAAATAAAACAAGTGTTTGCGGGCATTCCTTTTCTATATGGTAATAAGCCTTGACATATTTTTCTGTTTTGAATTTTTATGATTTTTAAAAACAAAAAATTTAAATTTTTTAGGGATTTTTTTTTCATAAATTTATTTATATCTGCGAAATTGTTTAAAATATCGAGAAAGAACATAGGAATAGATTAAAGGAATTATAATTCTTAATTATTCAAAATTTATTTCACCTAAATCGGGACAGCCGTTCTCGAGTTATGACAAACAAAAGACAATAAGATAACAAAAGTGGGTGGGGGAGCGCGCCAGGGCGTCGCGCGAAAACGGATACCTCAGGAAAAAAATCCTTTAGGCAATCGTCATCATTTTGGATACACTAACGAACCGTCATAGTGGTGCTGGAATTGCAGAACCACTGTTGCACTGTGTAATCCAGTCACGGTGAATATTACGGTCGCGATAAAATTTCAATGTCGTAAGTCTAAAACCAATTATAGACAACGTGAAATTTATAGATGGTAGCATTTTTTTGGGAAAATTAAGTGAAAGGAGACCTTGATAGCTGACCTTGAAGTCAACAAAGACTTACTCCAAAGTCTCTGTAATTACCTCTACGAGCCCAAACCACTATTAATTCGTACAGCAAGCACTTTTATGCCAATGTAACATGTAAGGATACATATTTTATTAAATAATATTGACAACACCATTAAATTTATACTTTTCTGAAAGTTTGTTTTATTATCTTTAATTTCATAAACAAATATGTGCACATATCATGATGAAAAGGTTTGAAAACAGAAACTAACGGAAAGTCCATATATTTTGATAAAAAAAATTTGACCACTATTAATTCGTACAGTGTATAAATTCAGCTAAAAACAACTCTGAAAATTAAAATGTAAACAAATAATGAAAATTTACCGTTTTATTAGAGTAAAGAAATGCAATTGATCTTTTCATGTTTTTTTTTCATTTGTGATTAATTGTTCAACGATGGCACGTGGTAAGCCAGTTTGTGAAGAAATTCGTTTATTAATTATTGACAAAGTCAAATCGGGAAAAAGCTATAGCGAAATATCGGTTGAATTAAAGCTTCCCAGATCAACAGTATCAAGTACGATACAACTCGATAACTGTTTCACACATTTTTGCCAGTGGGTTCTTAAAGAATATTTTTTGAGATAATTAAAATAAAAGCCTACAATGTTGTTTTTATAAAAAACGTTGTTTTATATATAAAATAAATAAAACAATTCGTATATAATAAATCGACATAAAACAATTTTGAATTCATTCCACCATTTTTCGTTATTAAGTTCTTCATAATGTCACATCACAGTTCATTAACATCATCTTCCAACATTCATTTAACTGGGATGTATGTCCTCAAAGGGTGTCGGTCAGCTTCACTTTATTAATGGAACAGTAAATGCAGAAAAATATATTAATATATTGCAACAACATCTCATTCCGTCCGTACCAAAGCTAGCTGACTGTGGCGAATATGTATTTCTACAAGACGGTGCATCATCCCATACAGCAAAAACAACAAAAAAATGGCTACAAGATAATGGTATTAGTGTTCTGGACTGGCCATCATCTAGCCCGGACTTTAACCCAATCGAAAACGTGTGGGCACTCATGAAAAGGAAGTTACGAAATGACCCACAACGCACTCTTAGCGGATTAAAAGCTAAAATTCAGGAAATTTGGGACTCTATAACCCCTGAAGAGTGTACAAAATTAATAGATACAATGCCAAAGCGAGTAGAAGCTGTTTTAAAAAGCAAAGGGGGCGTTACACAGTTTTAAATTAGAAAATGTTCCCCTGTACGAATTAATAGTGGTCAAATTTTTTTTATCAAAATATATGGACTTTCCGTTAGTTTCTGTTTTCAAAACTTTTCATCATGATATGTGCACATATTTGTTTATGAAATTAAAGATAATAAAACAAACTTTTAGAAAAGTATAAATTTAATGGTGTTGTCAATATTATTTAATAAAATATGTACCCTTACATGTTACATTGGCATAAAAGTGCTTGCTGTACGAATTAATAGTGGTTTGGGCTCGTAGTTATTTGCTCATTCACAACCAACCAAAGTAGAAGCGTCATAGTTGAATATGACACCTCAGACCATTACTCCTCACTTTCTCCTATGATATATACTAATCTCCCTATTTGCGTAGTTATTGGGACCGAGAGAATACGATACAACTCGATGACTGTTTCACACATTTTTGCCAGTGGGTTCTTAAAGAATATTTTTTGAGATAATTAAAATAAAAGCCTACAACGTTGTTTTTATAAAAAACGTTGTTTTATATATAAAATAAATAAAACAATTCGTATATAATAAATCGACATAAAACAATTTTTAATTCTTTCCACCATTTTTCGTTATTAAGTTCTTCATAATGTCACATCAACAGTTCATTAACATCATCTTCCAACATTCATTTAACTGGTGCTACTCTAATCGCCATGGACTGAGTGAATGATGTTAAAAGCACACATTATTGGAAAGGATTCAATTGCGGCACAGCTCTGCAAAAACTCTTTCATCAGCAGCATTGTAGCGGCTTTCATCAGCCACCCTGTAATCACTGAAAGAGCCAAAACTTACAGTACATTCCATCTCATTTATATTCTAGATCCTAAATTGTTACAAACCAAATCACAAACAAACACAGTCCATTCACTGTGCCAAGTAGCGCACCTTCCGCTCTACTATTGGCAACAACAAAAACATGAAATGAAGAAACCGTAGTCGTCTCCAGTTGTGGCTGCAACGTACCTTAATTTATTTTTGGCGAATTTAAAGCAACTTTGTTAACACCGAACTTACATTACGGCGGCACGACAAACACACAACCCCACCCCCTTTCAACCACCCGCACAGCTAGGCAGCTTGGCTTGGTGTAGCCGGGTGGTAAGTGGCATTGTAAGTGCAAGTGCAAGTGTTGCAACACCAGAAATTGCAATTAAAGCTTAACTCCGATGTAAGCAGGAAGCTATATTATAACGATGGCGTGATGATACTGGCGACATGGTTGATAATATTTACACAGCGCGCGCAAAAAGCGAAGCGGAGAGCAACCGAAACCAAAACGGAACGATATCCACCAACGATGAAGTCCTTCTGACTGACTATTTGCCTTCGCCGTTGGTTGACGGTGGTGTGTGGTGGGCGGAAGGAGGTTGGCTGGTAGGTGGTTGGTGTTGTGTTCAACAAACACCTTTTGCTTGCATATTTCCAGTGTGGATTTACATTTAGCCAACCGGAAATAATGTCGGCAATTGTTTCCTGTCTCTCTACATGCACCGTACTTCGTACACCGGGGGGATATCGTGTACTTCAGCGATTTTAAGTTGTTGAAGAGATCGTATAAATCTCTTGAGTTCGTGTAGAGCATCGCAAGGAATGGTTAAATATTGTTTATATCACTACGTCAACGGTTGGACAGTGAGGAAGAATTGCTTGTAAATTTGGAAATGAGTACATTTAGAAATAATTCCTTGACGGAGTCAAATTCCAATCAATAAAGTTGATAAGTTGGTAACACAATGGAATGCAATCTAAAACGCTCTAAACGGATGGACCTATTAGATGTATTTAAGCTACATCCCGGTATTATATCCGGCGGGAAAATACCACGAAATTTATTACTTTTATTTTCATTTCTAGTGAATTGAACATTTTACACATTTTTATATATATATCTTATATTTGTTATTTTCTCCACGGTCGGTAGCATTAGTAAAGACAATGTACTTCTAGACATTTTAGATGAATTATTCGGAATTAATGAAAATATACTGAACTTCCAATTGTATTCCAATTTCAGTATAGTATTATATAATAATTCCGGCAGTCACTTTTTCAAAATCGAAATAAAAAGAATCGGAAAATATTTAAAATTTAAATATATAAAAATTAATTAAAAATTGTGTTTTTAAAATTCATATATATAAAAAATTTTTTAAAAGACCCAAGTATGTAGTTTCTCAAATTAATTGATCTCCTTATAGAAAATGACTGATCTCCTACAGCTACGACCTGGAGAAGTTCAACTGTACTATGTTGTGAACATTTGTAAAGTCCATCATGGATTTGTTCTCAATGTAATATTAATTCTTATTGGTATATGTAATTAGTACCAATTATAAAGGGTGTTTTTTATTGAGGTATAGAACTTCGAATTGAAATAAAACACAAGAAAATCGTTTTAATGTCCATCAATTTGGCTTTATTGGAAGGATAATTTTATGCCATTAATGTTTAAATATGATTTCGGGCATGTGGCCGCCGCTGCTGGCTCGAATATAGCCAATTCTACAGGTCCAATTTTCAACCACTTTCTCCAATTGCTGTGCAGCTCCAATTGCTGTGCACGGTGGCGAATCGATTCATTCGGGTCCTCTCCAACACTTTGCTCTACAGCGGCAATTGTTTCTTCGATGCGCACTGTTCGACGTCTCTGCGGATGCGTATTATCACATAGAGTAAACGTAGTGCGAAAACGATCCATGGTTAACCGAATTAATTGCTCTGATGGACGATTATGTCGACCAGTCGACCATAAAATGGACGGAGCTTGCGGTGAACTTCGCGAACTGAACCATTACTTTCGAAATAAATTTGCACGATTTGCAAGCGTTGTTCTTTTGTCAACCTGTTCATGATGAAATGGCAAACCAAACTAAATATTAATCACTTGACAGCTGACAAATGGTCATCATTAACACTGGCCGATACAGCTGCGATATTTTCTTCAGTTTGCACTCTACGTAAGCGTGTTGGTGGTTTAGTGTCCAACAATGTAAATTTGGTGCGAAATTTAGTCACAATAGCCGCTTCAGTGGGTCGATTAAACTGACCATAAAATGGAAGCGCGCGATGAACTTTCTTAACAGAGCACGCATTTTGATAATAAAATTCAATAATTTGCAAGCGTTGTTCGTTTGTAAAACGATTCATGGTTAAATTATAGACCTAACTGAAGATGTTTGACAGTGAAACAAAACACGAATCGTGCGTCAGCTGTTTACACCAGTGTTGCCAAAAAGATAATAGCTAAAAAATCACCCTTTATTTAAATTCGAGGTATTTGTTGTTCACGTAGCAGTTGCTGCGTCAGTAGATACTGGAAACAGGTAAAGAAAGACTAAAGTCGGATGGAGCCGACTATATGATACTTACCACGGTACAAAAATTAAATATGTCACTTCCAGAGTCGCAAAGTCAAATTGGGGGAGACATATATACGGAATCTTTTCAAAACGGTTAATGCCAGATACTGCCCCAGATGTGAGTGAAATTTAGATCTTAACCCATTAAAGCCCAGCAAATTTAATTTTTCACTGTTTCTTACTGTTACTGTTCGAATAATCGAACACTGGTTCAAAATGGTTTAAACATCATCTCTAGTAAATTTCATGTTGTGTAGGTACAATTTTCCTGAGCGTAGATAGGTTAGACTTTTTTCTTTGATATGAAAATTTTATATTATTTAAGAAACCACAAAACCATACCAACTTTAAAATAATTGCCTTATTCAATAAGCCAGTTATATTCGGGTAATTCCACAAGATTTCGACCCAACATGGATTTCGACCATCATCGATTTTGATGAAATTTGGCACATACATTCTACTAGTGTTTGCGGGCAATGTACCGTTTACCGTAGCTCAAAATAGCACGTGGTTTAAGTTTTACAGTGGGCTAAAGTTCGTTATCTCGGGTTTTTTTTTGGGAGAGATGGCTTCCTTATCGATATCATAACTTTGGATCGCGTCATCAGATTTTAAGGAAATTGATCTCGTCTGGAAGATTTACACCTCCTCTTTCCGAATATATACGATTCAAGGACTCCAAAATCCTTGAATAATCCTTGAATATCCTGAAAAACATATCTTTAATTTTCTTCATTTTGTATTTTAGCTTATATTATTCTCTACAAAATATCTAAAATTCAGAGTGGGGTGACCATTAGGGCGTACCTCAAAAAAAAAGTTCGCCGTACACCTTCGAATATGAAGTATTATTGAAAGGTAGTTTCAAAAAAAAAATTTTTATTTTTTTATGCCGAACGTAGGGGTCGCGCTTTTACATTTTTCTATATAACTTGTATTTATAAACGGATTTTAAAGTGTGATACATCGATGTTTTTGTCTCGACGAGGCCGATTTTTTTGTCTTTGAAGTCATTGAGCTCAAGCACCCCCTTCTGGTACTTACCCATCATTTCTCAGTTGCTACTACCCTAATGTACCACTCTAATAATCGAAAATTAAAGCTCGCATAAAATCATGAATCATGTTTGAGCTCAATGACTTCAAAGACAAAAAAATCGGACAAAAACATCGATGTATCACACTTTAAAATCCGTTTATAAATGCAGAAGTTATATAGAAAAATGTAAAAGCGCGACCCCTACGTTCGGCATAAAAAAATAAAAAAATTTTTTTTGAAACTACCTTTCAATAATACTTCATATTCGAAGGTGTACGGCGAACTTTTTTTTTTTTACTTGTAACCTGGTACGCTCTAGTGACCATAGGTTATTTCCATATATATTTCCAAAGTATTGCGTTACTTCAGCAAGGTCAACATTTTTCATTCATATCTATGTACATTAGAGTCGCTTCAAAAATAAAGTTGTAGATGTTCTCGACTATAATCAAAGATTCCTAAAATATTTCGCTTTTATCATTGTCCGTTCGTGAACTGGACGCGAGCAAAAAACTCTATAAAACAGGTTTTTCTTGAAAATAATTCACTATTCTCATAGTGTATAGATAGAAAAAATCATTAGAAATTAGAATCTGGTCCGAGCCTTATCAAACCGTATCAAAAAACTTGCAATTTGACCCAGTATAAAGGGTCGATTTTTATAACTTTATTGCATTTTTATAAAATACGCTAAATTTACACTTTATAGACAGACTTATGTTTTTAGTGGCTCGTTGGAGAGGTGGTGATTGCAATTTTATGAACCGATTGAGGTCGCACATTTTTTTAATTGGTAAAATGTGAAATAACAACCGACATATGGAGTCATTTGCATCGTAAACATATACTACTCTTATCCAAAGTTTTTTTTTTTTAAATCTGATATTTTGTTCTTTCAATGGATAGACGGAGGGAAAATTTGAAATGGCTGTAAATGCTAAAATAATACAGATAGAAACATGAAGTTTGAAGTATTTTTAAAAATATTCTTCTCTTTCATTTGAAGCCCATATCGCCATTCTATGGCACGCACAAGTACCAAACTAAATTATTAAAACCTTGGAAACTTTGGAAAATAAAAGTCCTCTAAAAAGAACAAACCACAACGAAATAAAAAATGAGTATGCAGTTTTGCTATTAGTGATCTACAGTTTCAGTTCTATATAGCAGGATAATCGCAGGAATCGTGTCGCACGCAGGAGCTTATGTGCAGTTTTCCTCCCATTTTATTCATCGAAATACCGAAATTTCATATCTTTTTTCAAAAATTAGCTTTGCATAAGACTGGAATGTGTATACGATGCATATGATTCCATATGTCAGTTGTTATTTCACATTTAACCCATTAAGGACGAACCGTTTGAAAAAAATGTGCGTCTCGCAATGGGTTAAGAAGTTATTAAAATTGCAAATGGCGATGAATACCTCTCCAACGAGCCCCATAAAAACACAAATCGAACTAACAACGTGGAAGTTTAGCGGATTTTATAAAAAAAAAAACAAAAAATTTTGGGCTTGCTGAAATAACGCAATACTTTGGAAAACAGTCTTAATTTCATAACCTATGGCCACCCCACTCTGAATTTTTGATATTTAGTAGAGAATAAAATAAGCTAAAATACAAAACAAAATGAAGAAAATTAAAGATATGTTTTTCAGGATATTCAAGGATAAAATTATTCGGCAAGTGAGCTGTGCTTCTCGTTCGTTTGTGAGAATCATCTCCTTATAGAGGCCTGGTTTGAAAGACTTTTGACATGGTCGAAATCATGATCGTGGTAGTCTGCAGCCAAGTAATAAATGTCACCATGCCATTTGTAAATAAATGTGCATTCTATTAAATATAGAAGCAAAATGGTCTTGAGCCAGGACAATATCCCAGTTCAATTATTTTTAATTTTTGGAGTCCTTGAATCACAAGGACATTCATATTTTCATACAGATTCGGAAAGAGGAAGTGTAAATCTTTCAGATGAGATCAATATCGTTAAAATCGGATGACACGATCAAATGTGGTGATATCGATAAGGAAACCATCTCTTCCGCGAGATAACCAACTTTGGACCACTGTAAAACTTAAACCACGCATTACTTTGAGCTACGGTAAACGGTATAATACTTGCAACCACTAGTAGAATGTATGCATCAAATTTCATCAAAATCGGAGAGGATGAAAATCCAAACATATGCTTTTTGGATCGTTTTCTGTTGGAATTACCCATTCTTTATTAAGAAAGCATTTTCGGAGGTATCCAAAAAATCTGAGCTATGGGTTTTAATTTGTCCGATTTGGTAAAATAACGTAACACGTAAAATTTGTGTAATCTCTTAATTGAAATTTCGAGAAACATTTCCTGAATTGTTCCACTGTGCTGCAGTAAATTGCAGCATCTTCTTTTCCGGGTTAAGGTGATGTATTCCTTCTGGCCTTCTTTTTAAACAAAAAACTGCCAGCGTATGTTATTGTGTGTGTGTTTCTCTTTGTGTATGTGTGTTTTTATTTCCCTTGCTTGTTGCTGTTGCATGAAAAGCCATTAACGTTAATTGTGGCAATGACACCAGTATCACGGCGAGATATTGAACCCTGCTACCTTATTTATTTTCCTTTTTTGAATTTAATATGACCTACGTGCAGCACAAATAAACCCAGCTACGGGATCGGAATAAAGTTAACACATCATGTTGATAAGTTCTCTGTGTGTCATTGTTCGTGGTGTTGTTGTTGCTGCAGTTTGTGAAAGTGTAAAGGCCGCTTAAAACACGCCTTGTTTATGGCATTAAATGCGTAAATTCACGTCCATATTAAAAAGTAATTAAAATGGCAGCAGACACACCCGCTTAAGTGCGAGTATTAAAAACTTTCACTAGTTGACTTCATGAACGGATGTTTATTAACCTGTTTGTTACGTTGTTGCTGCTGCTGCTGTTGTTGTTGTAACATTATTAAAATGTGTCGGTAACAAATTAAAACTCTATTAAAATTTGTTTTTATTTTTATCTACCGTACGTACTACGTTAACGAGTATATTTTTCAAGTTGCCTTTGTGCTGTCTGCGATAGTTTCACAGCAACTTTGCTTGAGAGGGCTGTTGTGAAAGTTTTTGGGGAGTTGTGTGAGTTCTTTGTAGGATTTATTTGGGAAGACAACAATAGGAGTTCTTATCAAAATTTTATAAAAAATTCTTTCAATTCTTCAGTTTAGCTTTCAATCGCTCCAGTCGTTTAGAAGAAGATGGATAATTATTTATACATTTCTTTCCATGCAAATTTTAGCACTTTTGCAACACCCCTCGCCATTCTCGCCATAGTGTATAAATCTTATAAATAATCATTATATTTATCGCATGGCATGGCATCGTATCGAGTATCTCTAAAAATCAATTGCTAAACACTTTTAAGTGGATTAAGTGTTGTTGACTGTTTCCTTCTATTAAGGATAGGACCAGTTTTGAACGATATTCATTCAGCTTACGAGGAAATTGTTTTTGCCAGCTCGCCCGTCAGACAACATCCTCAACCGCGCACAGCCACACACACAAAGAGTAGACGACAGTGTCTACTCGCAGCGACTTGGAAATTTATTGGTTTAATACGTGTTTACTACCCAGGAACAGTCGCCACAATTTCTGCCTCCTCGTCTTTCTCATCATCCTTTGGAATCAGTGTTTATTTTGAGAACGGGACGACACAAACGGCGAATAGCCTCACTCTGAGCGGAAAATAATGGAGTTCTGGAGTTTATTAAGCGTAAAATTGTTTAAACATTACTTGGAAATACTTTAAACGTGTCTAAATTGGTCTGAGTCCTTATATCCGGCACATAGTTACTCCGTGGCATTTTGGTTGCATTTTTCGCTGATTTCGCAGTTGCATGAGTGGCACGGCAAGCGGAAGGGGAATGGTCGTCATGGCATGGTATGTGTGGTATGATATATTTTTAACTAAACAAATTGATTTTATTTTCATCGAACAGTGACAGCTTTCATCTATTAACTGGTAATTTATCGCAGTAATGAAAATTTAGTCAGTAGTGTAGTGATTTTGTCAAAGCGGAAACGTTGTCGCAGGAACATGGTTACAGTTCAATGAAGTAAAAAATGGTGGTGGTGTCCGGCATCCATCATGGTTAGCAATTTTTGTTGATTGTAGTTTGTGTTTTAACTATTCGGTGAAAGGTTGTTGACTTAGGTGTGCGAAAGTGCAATGGAATTTATTTCATCACTATTCTGTGGATCTTTAAGTCGTAGATTTGCGTACCTGCGGCGAAGTGATGTATTTCGTTTGAATCTTTCAAAAACGTGAGCTACTTCCAAAATTGATAGTAATCTCAATTTTTATACCCGTGGACTAGGGTATTATAAGTTAGTTTCGCACCAAATGTTTGTAACACCAAGAAATAATTGAGCTAGACCCACCTTTAAGTATACGGATCGGCTTAGAATCACCAGCTGAATCGATTTAACGATGTCTGTCTCTCCATCTGTCCGTCCGTCTGCTGTCCATCTAAGCTTGTTCGCACTCTACAGGTCGCAATTGTGGTCCGATTGTCATGAAATTTTGCAGGAGTTACTTTTTTGGGCCAAGGACGATTGGTATTAAATGTGGAGAAAATCGGTTCATATTTAGATATAGCCTCCATACAAATATCCCTATAATTTACACTATTACTGCTCTAGAATACAAATTTTACATGGGATCATGACCAAATTTTCAGGATCGTGTTATATTTGAACATGGGTCTACAATTTTACAATATTACTGCTCGAAAATGCACATTTTACATCGGATCTTGAACAAATTTCCCACACAATGTTACACGTAGACTAGAAATACCTATTTTTAATGCCAAATGGGCCCCCAGTTTATAATATTATCGCTCTTACATTGAATCTTGATAAAATTTTGCAGATAATATTATATTTCAATAAAGAATACCTACTTTGAAAGTGATCTATAAGGGTCCACTTTTTAATGTAGCGCCCTTACAAATGGGGCCCAATTTTTATTATTACCCCTCTTGGACCCATATTTTACATCGGAAGTTTTTTACAATTTTGCAGATTATGTTATATTTCGATGAAGAATACATAATACTATGAAAGTCAAATATATGGGTCCATATTTTGTAATAAACCCCATTACAGCTCTAGAACCCACATCGTGCATTGGATCTCGATACAATTTTGCAGATCAGGTTATAATTCCACTAAGATTACCTACTTTGAAAGTGATCTATATGGGCCTTACAAACGGCTCCCACTCTACTCTATTACAGCTCTAGAAATTACATCATACATCGGATCTTGATGAAATTTTGTAGGTATTCCTAGTTAAAATATATCATATTTTAACTAGGAATACCAACCGTGAATGAGAACTATATAGGCCCATGTTTTGACACAGGACCCAAGTGTTGTCATAGCCCCCGCCCCGCCCGAGCCAACCTATTGCCGCTGTATGATCTGTATTTGTCATTGGATCTTGACCAATTTTTCCAGATCATGTTATATTTACTTTATTCGGAATATTTGCCGGAAAATTGGATCAATTAGCATATTATTTATCATATTCGTTAAATTTGACTAAAGATGAATATAATATATATGTACTATACAAAATTGTACCACATGAAAGACCTGGACTCAGAAAAAATTGAACCCTATAGTGAGTTAAAATTAACTAATATCTAGTTAATTTGAGCTTCGTATAGCGCTAAAGCAATATTTCCTCATATCTCATCACTTTTCTTGAAAGTAGTACATGCTTTGAACTTGATTATAGTTAAATTTTCCTCAAATCAAGCAAATTTTTATTAAATTTAAGTAAAATTTTCCTTAAAGTGAATAAATTTTAAACAAAATTTTACTGAAATTTTTAATCATATCAAGTTAATATTTACTTAAACTGAGGGCCAATTTGCTGTCCTTAAAACAATTACATTTTTCAATGGGTTTTGAATGTAATACATTCCAAATTCAGCCATTCGATCGAGTAATTTAAATCTTTGTTTTGGGTAATGGAAAGGAGGAGAACCACAACTGTATACTTAAACTGAGGAAAATTTTACTTAAAAAGTTAAATTCAACTAATAAAAACAATTCAAACAAATTATTTCGTTTCAGAGTAAGCAAAACTAATACAAAAAATGACAGCATGAAGTAGTTGTCAAAAGTTTAATGATATCTCTGCCAAAAAGAGTTGAGCTCCATGATTCTAAGAAAAAGTAAATTTTTAGTTAAAATTCCTTAAATGGATTTTTTTCCATACACAAAATTTCTTAATATTTTTCTAACTAAAAACCTTGGACCTTTTATACCATACAACCATACATCTTGGGCTACACATAGTTTTAGAGATTACACCGTACGACAATTTTTTAAAAAAATCATTACATTTGAACCGGATGATATACGTATGAAACTGTGGGAAATATGGAGGTAATTGGCGTTTTTAGTTTTTAATTTCCTCATCCTGTTGCCCCTACACAGGACTACAAAGTTCCAAAGAATACAATTTTCAAAAGAGGTACTCCTCAAGGAGGAGGAGTACTCTCCCTCTTTTATAAATTCTACATTTATAGAGCTAAATAGTAACAAGTAAAAGCGGCGTTAAGTTCGGCCGGGCCGAACTTTATATACCCTCCACCATGGATTGCATTCCACAGAGGTTGTCGGTTTTCGTAGAAGTGCAGTAATATTACAGGAAAATATATTTTTTTTAATATAGCCAAACCAAAACAAATACAAATATTGAAGAAATAATTTTATAAAAAAAATATAATATTTTAATTATTTCAAACCACGCTTATAAGGTAATGCTACCAATAAGTCAATTCAAAAAATAAATATTCTTATATTTATATTTTCAAAGCCATAAATATCGATAGATAGTGGGTGCTACAGTTAGTTGTATTTCCATTCTATTTTAATTCCAAAAGTACACATTTTGAAAATCCATTATCAGACGTACATAGTGCAAAATAACCTAACTTCATGATTCAACCAATTTTTGCCGTAAAAGAAAAAGTACGAATTTGGAAAAAAAAACTTTTTTATTTTGCGTGTCTACGCAGACAGAGGAATGTAAAGAGTGATTTTTTTGAGGTTAGGATTTTCATGCATTAGTATTTGACAGATCACGTGGGATTTCAGACATGGTGTCAAAGAGAAAGATGCTCAGTATGCTTTGACATTTTATCATGAATCGTCTTACAAACGAACAACGCTTGCAAATTATTGAATTTTATTATCAAAATGCGTGCTCTGTTAAGAAAGTTCATTGCGCGCTTCCATTTTATGGTCAGTTTAATCGACCCACTGAAGCGGCTATTCGGGCTATTGTGACTAAATTTCGCACCAAATTTACATTGTTGGACATTAAACCACCAACACGCTTACGTAGAGTGCGAACTGAAGAAAATATCGCAGCTGTATCGGCCAGTGTTAATGATGACCACCAATTTTCGATTCGTCGCCGTTCGCACCAATTGGGTCTCTGTTACTCAAAAACGTGGAAATGCCAAAATTGGACTAAGCGGATGGACCACCTAAGACGCAGCCGCGGTCAACATTTAAATGAAATTATCTTCAAAAAGTAAATGTCATGGACCAATCTAACGTTTCAAATAAAGAACCGATAAGATTTTGCAAATTTTATGCGTTTTTTTTAAAAAAAAAGTTATCAAGCTCTTAAAAAATCACCCTTTATACTCCGAATTTCCTGACTCTAGCTGCGGTCATTGGATTGGTACTATTTTTATCCCCTTTTTTATTTTATCCCCAAAAAGTACGAATTTCGAAAAATCAGTTTATTTTCCGTGTCTACACACTCAGAGGAATGTATACTCCGAATTTCATGACTCTAGCTGCGGTCATTTGGTTGGTACTATTTTTATCCTCTTTTTTCATTTTAACACCAAAAAGTACGAATTTTGAAAAATCCGTGTATTTTATGTGTCTATGCAATCAGAGGAATGTATACACCGAATTTCATTATTCTAGGTAAAGCCGTTTGGTTGGTACCATTTTTATCCCTCTATTCCCATTTTACCCCTTAAAAGTACGAATTTGGAAAAAATACTTTTATATTATGTATCTACTCAATTAGAGGAATGTACACACCGAATTTCGTGTTTCTAGCTGTTGCCGTTTAATATGTACCATTTTTATCCCTTTTTTGCCCCATTCCACCCCCTGCAAATACGAATCACTTTATGATGCACGTTTTTGCTATAAGGGGAATGCGCATACCAAATATCAAGCAAATATAAACAGACATATTCAAAAAACATGCTTAAATACGCTAAAATATTAGGGATTATTATGAGTATTTTTAGTGCTTGTGAGGGAAATATTTTTCCCTTTGGGCCGATTTCGTCCCATTTCAATCCCAACCGATCTACGACTATTAGACGCATTTATGTAAAATTTGAACGTTCTAACTCTTTTCGTTTAGATGCTAGCGTGCGGACATGGCTAGATCGTCTTAGAATTTTGTGACGATCAAGAATATATATACTTTATAGGGTCTCAGGTCGATATTTCAAGGTGTTACAAACGGAATGACAAAGTTAGTATACGCCCATTTTGGAGGAGGAGGGTATAAAAATTAGGGTAGTGGCATACTGATATCGGATCTTTTCCGTCAGTGATTAGTGAATTCAAGTGTGTTGCCTTCGAATCAGTAAAGTCGTGAGGTATGCTGATTCATAAAATCACAATTTTTTGTTTTATGTTTAAGTTATGATACTCTTTGTAAACAGATTTTTTTTTATAAAAAGTGATATTTAAATTTAAAAAAATTATATTTTAAAATTTTTAAATAGCGCGAAAAGTCCCATTACAAATTATATAAAATAATATATTGTTATAGATTGTAATTGCTGGCATTTCCACAAAAAAATAGACTGTTCCGAAACTACTATTTCAATGTGAATGTATATTTCGCAATATATGTAGCCATGACGAGTAACCGGGTGTTATCGGACTTATGTTTCCAAGATGTACAAATATTTAAGATATGAGAGTACAAATATTTAAGATACCTATAGCGAAAATTTGAATTTTACAAAAAAATTAAAGAATAAATCAATTATTTTTTAATATCGTTTTCGAGTTTAGAAAGCCAAACTACGTCAGAAAATGTTATTTATATTTTGTTACATAGTGTAACACTTATGGTCGACATTCACAAAGGTACTGACGAATGAGAAAACTTGACTCTGAACACTAGTTCAACGATCAGCTTGTATACTCGACACGACACGACTCGACGTCTTTGACCGTCTACAGCACTCTTAAGATAATGACAAGGCCATTCGAGGTCAAATTACCTACAAGGATGGAGTGGGAAATGGGATGTCCAACTGGTGAATATGACAATAAGTTATACCGGGACGGCTCTAAAGTGGATTGTGGATTTGGTGTTTTCTCACTATTTCATTTTATTTTTATGCTGTGAGACCTTTTTTTGTTTATCAAGTTTTGTTGTGTTCGGGCAATAATTGCTACCAGTACTTTTATTATACAAAAAGATGGAAAGATAGATAGACAGGTATAGAAACGGGGCCTTAAGGCACTACTTGACGCTCCCGTGAGACCGGCCACGTAAATTAAGATAGTCAGGCGTACATAGCTAAATCAATTCAGAAAGTGATTATAAATCTAGTTCGATTTCTTTAGAGTGTTTCATTTATGTTGCTAATGTATTTCAAAAAGCACAGCTCCTTAATTTTTAGTATCTATGAAATTTTGTAAAATCTAAGAAATATGTTGACTTGTGAACTTATTTTATGATTACCAATATAACCACATTCCATTGCAAGATTTCCCCAATCATTTAAGGCCTCGACTCTGTTATATGGCTCAAACATGAAACGCCTTCAATTACTGTGGCGTTAAAACATTTTGATTAATTGAAGTAGTTGAAAACTGACATTTATCAATTAAACAATAAAACAAAGTAACACCGCAAAATTAATCATATTATATTAAGCCAACCAGCTAGGCAGCTAGCTGAAAGCAAAAAATCATGAATGTCAATCCAACAGCCATGAAAAGGCAAACCTTAAACGTTCCTAGGATTGTCGGCATTGTCGGTGTCTAGGAGTCTAGCTGCTGATGATGTTCTATGCTCTATGTTCTTTGTTCTTGGCTGGCTGTTGCTGTCTTGCTGTTGCCTGTCTAAGCGTTCATAATCACACACAGAGGCAGCAAAAAGTCAAACACACCCACTCTTGACAACGGAAACACACCATCGAACACACGCGCCGCGCAGACAGAATGAAAGAAAGAACGCGCCCGCAAAAGGAATCATCAGCCACAACTAGGATTTCATATTGTGGATGAAGGGTCATGGACGGGCGAGGGGGAGAAAAACGGGCAAATAAACACGCAAAATGTTGTGTGGATGGATGGTTGGTAACTGTTCCCAGTGAACTTTATCAGACAATCAACCGACATGTCTTGAGATTGTAGTTAAACGAATATTCTGGAAATAGTCTGAACTTTACCAGTCGATTCTGCAGATTCTCTGAAATTTTCATGAATTTAATGATCATGGAAATAATGAGTATTAGACGACATATTCCGCACATTATCTGAAGAGATTTTTTTTTCATTTATAAGGTCCGAATTTCTACGGACAAATCGGTCAAATTCTGCTCAACTGCCCACGCAACTTTCGTCAAAATGTCGGAACCGCATTGGCATCAGAATCGGTCTCTGAAATTAACACGAAAATTAATGTCAAGGAAATTACGAGTATCATACGACATAGTCTGCACATTATCTGAAGAGATTTTTTCATACGAGAATACGGTACGAATTTCTCCAGACAAGTCGGTTGGAATTCTGGTCAACAGCCTATACAACTTTTTGAAGATTTCAGACGAAGATTCGCATCAGAATTGCCAAATTTCCCAACATTCTCTCCGATTTCTGTCCGAAAATTGTTCGCTGGTTTAGCAGACGTGTGGGTGTGCGTGTGCTCTGTTTTCTAGCTAAATAAACAAAAGGACAAAGAGCCAAAAAACAAACAGCAAGTCATACAATGAATCACTGAACTTATTCTCTCTCCTCACACACACACACACAGCCACAGACAGTGGTGAGAAGGATCCCTTGCCGGGGTTAAGGATGACTGACAAAGGTTAGTAAGCACACACTCACACATACACACATGTATAGGTTCATGTGAACACGCGACCGGCACCTACACGCTAGCAACACAAAAGTATTAAACAATAAATAATGTAAAGCAATAAGCGCGAACAACAGCAACTCAAACAACGGCCACAACAGCTCCCCATCCCCCTCAACAAAGGCGACAAAACAAATGCTTCAACGCGTCAACAAACTACGATTTTCGTGAAAGGTAAACTAAGGTGTGTGTGTGAGAGCGAGTGAATGATTTGAAGGAGTTCGTGTGTGCTGACGTCTTTGTTTATGGCTTTGTCTAAGAGTAGTTGTATGTGTGTGTGTGTCTTTGTGTCTGAATGCGCTACTAAAAATATTGCTTTGTGAAATCCTTTGAGATTTTAATTTATTAAAAATACTCAACGTATTGGATTGTTTATCGCTTTCCTTTTGCCTTCTTCAGTTTTAACAGTGCTTCACAATCGAAGTTTAATTCAATTGTAATAACCTTTTCATAGACAAGTGACACTGACTTGGCAAATTACTTTATGGGAAGCTCAACTAGGCGTATTATTATCGGGAATATCCAATGATGGCGGGTCGATGTTAAAATGAGTGGCTTGTGCAATGGAATTAATTTACTGATCCCACTCTTGACTAAACTTATTTAGGATTGTCAGAACACTTGACCTCTTTGATCAGTTAGGATATGGGGTTTAAGAAGTAAAAAGGCGTCAATTTCGGCCGCTCCGAGTCTTATATATCCTGCCAAATAAACAAATTTGGAAGTACTTCCGCAGGAAGCACATTTTAATTGCATCTCAAAATCCAACGGTGCATTTTTCCCGCTTTTGAGGAAGTTCCTTTCAACAACTTCCAAAAAAGTCAATAATATGTCAATAACCTTTAACATTCTACGAATAGCATTTTTACTGATATTTTGGGAATAATAGAAGTAATGATGGGTTGACATATTAGTAAAAAAATAAAATATTATTAAAAAAATCGTCAAATGAAGTTTTGGCAATGGGCCAAAATGATCCTAATTCGGTCAGGAATGTTTGGAGTCATTTTCGAAAGATTTTAGTGAATCTGATTATGACATCAGAATTGCCCTATCCCCAAGAACGAGTATGCACAATGGGTCAATATTTTGTGGAATTACCCTATAATGAATAATTTTCCAATTTTTTACTGTTTCAAGGTTTTTTATAAAAAGAAAACCGGTTTTTTCAAAATCACGGTTTTCGAAAAACCCAAAATTGCAGAAACCCCGTTGAGTTTGATCACTCTAAACTCAACGGAAAGCCATTGGAAACTACAGCATTATCTGGACAAGCAGAATATATTAAATTGCTTCGGTTGGAGCTTCATTTGAAACACCGATACCAGTTTTTATGGGTTTATTCATATATGAAGCAGCTTCATGGGGATTTTCAGCATTCACGTCTACCAATATCGGGAATCTAAGCGAAGTAATCGCTGAATTAAAACATATATCTCTCGTAGTATAGAAGGAAAGACATTGATGGAGACAGAACGAGTACGAACTTTATATTATATAGTAGTATTGACAAAGGAACGCATAAGATTTGTGAATACCCTGACATTATGCTTATGGTCTGCTATTTTCCCATCAAAAAAATATAATCTTTGAATATAGGATTTTGCAAATGATCTTTATAGAAACCCTTGTCTCATATTCTGGTAGCATCGCTGATATAGACTAGGGTTTGCATCCCGGGATTTCCCACGGGAAAAAATCCTGGGAATTTGCATATTTTCACTTTCCTGTATCCCGGGAAAATTGTACGGGAATCCCGCGGGAATTCAGCAACAAGCTTTACCTATTTCTCGCGCTCGCCTCTTTTTCAGCTAGGCGATATAAATCTTCTAACTTGAATATTATAATTCAATATAATTAAATATAAACTGAATATAACAGAATAGAAGGCTACAATAACGTTATTAATATTTTGAGATAATTCAATTTCAAAATTGTTGATATCTTTATGAAAAAATATAATATTCTAATATCTGTGGAGAAATCGTACAGGTGTTATACACAATTTTACTAATAAATTAAAAATATATATAAAGGGTGGTTAAATTGTACGGACCGATGTTGAATGAACCACACATATGCGTCAAGTTTTTTTCTGCATTTCATTTGACATTTCTCAATTTCAGACTAACTCAATTTGTACCATGGAAAGATACACAATCGAGCAAAGCGTTAAAGTTATATTCAGGCTTTTTATGAAAATGGGCGTTCAAATCAAAATGCATATCGTGCACTTCGTGATTTTTCGAAGAAAATCATCTTCCGTGATGAGGCACATTTTCACCTCAGTGGATTCGTCAATAAGCAGAATTGCCGCATTTGGGCAAATGATAATCCAAGAGTGATTGTCGAATAACCAAAGCATCCACAAAGAGTGACTGTTTGGTGCGGTTTATGGGCTGGCGGTATCATCGCGCCGTACTTTTTTCAAAATGAGGCCGACCAGGCACTTACTGTGAATGGTCTTCGCTATCGTGAGATGATAACGAACTTTTTATGGCCCGATTTGGAAACAATGCGCGACAAATTCAATGGTCGTGTTATCTCACGTGGTGGCGATGTCAATTGGCCGCCAAGATCATGTGATTTGACACCGTTGGACTTCTTTCTTTGGGGTTATTTGAAAGAAAAGGTGTACGTCGATAAGCCAACAACAATTTAAGAGGTAAAGGATGAGATAATTCGGCACATTAATGGCATAGAACCTCAATTGAGACATCGAAAATATGGACCATCGAATGGTGGTGTACCGCCAAGGTCGCGGCGCCCATTTGGCCAATATTTTGTTCCATACGTAATTGAACCATACCAATATTATCATAATAAAGATAAATGACAACAATTTCCTAAATAATTTGTGTTTTATTCAAAATTTATCCACCCTTTATAATAATATAATAAATTAAAAATATATACAATCTAATATAACTACTATGTATTAAAAATATATATTTGGGGTTTCGAAGCTACAGGAAAGGGAACTGTTAATTAACGATTTACTAACAATACAACTCTCGAGTATATAATATCGTAGTCTATCGCGCTCACTTCCTCCAATAAAATTAGAAATAGACTATCTTAAGAGTCTTTAAATGGGTTGTCTGCTTTAAACATTTTTATACTTGAAAAAAGCTCTTAATTTAAAAACCAGTAAGGAAAGGCTAAAGTCGGGCGGGGCCGACTATATGATACACTCCACTTTCTATCAGAATACAATTCAATTCGAAATTTGTCATATTCGAAAGGAGTTTATTGAAACTTTCTCCTTCTTCCATATTTATACATACATTTCCTTCCAAATAAAACAATATGTTCTGTGATACAAGTTTTGGGCCAAAGTGCACTGCATACTCTCTCGCGGAATATAATGATAAATGATTGTCTTCACAAAATTACAAATTTACATAGTCATAATTACACTTTTGTCCATTCCAACACACTGTGCCATGACTTCAAGACCATGGCTACCGCAAGAAACGCACAAAGTGAAAGGTAATGACTCATAGTTTGTGCTTTTTTTGTTGTTGTTGTTTGTTTGATTGTTTTTCACCTTCCGACTCACCTGTTGCTTTGTTATATAAATGGGTTTATTCTGGACAACCCATGTCACAGTTTCATGACAGGCGGGTGCGGTGGTCGAACCATCGTAGGTCATATAATGATCCGTTTCGGGCAGCAGGCCACGTATCGACAGGCGTTTAACAAATGCCTCGTCGCCGCCGTAACGTATGCGATCCAATTGATCTGTCAGCATTCGTAGCTCTGGATTTGATAAATCGCCCAACTGCAAATGGAAGAAAAATGAATGAATGACCATTTTTTGCAAACCAACAAAAATAAAATATTCCAACTGTACTTTACCTGTAACAGTATTGAGACGCCGACAATGCCCTGAGCTCGATTTAATGCATCCGAAAAGTTGTTGTATAATTGTGAGTTGTAACCAAATATTTGTATCTGCAAAAGAGAGAGAGAGAAGGAGCAAAAAACAGGACACTTCAGTAACAAGGACACACACAGAAGCAGATACTCATTCATAAAGAAAGTAGTTAAAGTTAAAATCGATTTCGGTTCGAACATAAAGTGCAATGTAATAAATGAAATAATCCTCTTTTTTCCCTGGCATTCTTCTCGCCGGCATCTGTTTTCATTTGCCTTTCCTGTTGTTTGTTACTTTACATTACTGCTGGTGTGGTCGTTGTCGTTGTTCGTATTCTTGTATTTGCATTTGTATTTTTACTGCATAAGATGTTTTAATTTATATTGACATAATGTTGAAATATGTATAAATCCAAATTATTTCCATACGTTACATGCATTTGTACGGACGTTTGTCTCTGTCCGGACATGTGTTAAACACAGACCGGACACAAGAAGTTCGAACAGCCATTGGCCGAA
Source organism: Polietes domitor (assembly GCA_947397865.1). Lineage (NCBI taxonomy): Eukaryota > Metazoa > Arthropoda > Insecta > Diptera > Muscidae > Polietes > Polietes domitor. Next base: position 78,366,180 of record OX377620.1, read on the forward strand.
GGATCGAACGGAAGGAAGCCAGCGTACAATGTTGTCTTGTAATCTTGTTAATGTTCGAAAGAATTCGACACAATAAGAGTGTTTACAAAATAAATGGAATTTTTAAAATATATATGATATATGTATGTACTAATATAAAATAAACAAGATAAGATGGAGAATGAGTTGAATCTTATAAATCAGCTCCACTCTGATTATAGGAAGGAATCGACACACCATGTGTAAGTGCAGAAATAAATAAATCAAATTCGGGGGTTAAAATGAAAAAAAGGGGATAAAAATAGTACCAACCAAATGATCGCAGATAGAGTCACGAAATTCGGAATATACATTCCTCTGACTTCGTAGGCACGAAAAATAAACGCATTTTTAGAAATTCTTACGTTTTGGGGTTAAATTGGAAAAAGGGGATAAAAATAGTACCAACCAAATGACCGTAGCTAGTGTCGTGAAATTCGGAGTATACATTCCTCTGACTGCGTAGACACGGAAAATAAAAGGTATTTTCCAAATTCGTACTTTCAAGGGATACAATGGTACAGAGAGATAAAAATAGTACCAACTAAACGACTACAGATAGACTAGACTAGACTACAGCTAGAATGATGAAATTCGGTCTATACATTCCTCTTATTGCGTAGACACGTAAAAAAATGGATTTTTCGAAATTCGTACTTTTTGGGATTAGAATTGAAAAAGGGGATACAAATAGTACCATCCAAATGACCGCAGCTAGAGTCATGAAATTCCGAGTATACATTTCTCTGACTGCGTATACTTAAAAATAAAAAGTTTTTCCAAACTAGTACTTTCAATGGATACTATGGGTACTGAGGGATAAAAATAGTACCAACTAAACGACTACGGCTAGAATGATGAAATTCGGTGTGTACAATGTAGAGGGATGTACACTGTACATCCCTCTAATTGCGTAGACACGTAAAATAAAGCGATTTTAGAAAGTCGTACTTTAAAGGGGGTAAAAAAAACATGGTACCAACCAAATGGCCGCAGCTAGAATAATGGAATTCGGAGTAGACATTCCTCTGACTGCATAGATACTCAAAAAAAAAGATTTTTCCAAATTCGTACTTTTCACTTTTACGGTAAAACTTAGTAGATCATGAAGTTGGGCTATTTTGAACTATGTACGTGAGATAATGGATTTTAAATATTTGGAATACTTTTAGAATTAAAGTAGAATGGAAATACAACCAGCTGTAACACCCACTATCTACCAATATTTATGTTATTTAAGCTTTTAGAAAATGTAAATATAAAAATATTTATTTTTTGAATTGACTTGTAGTATTATTTCGCTAGAAAGGGTGATTTTTTAAAAGCTATAGGAAAGTTTTTCAAAAAAAAACACATAAAATTCAGAAAAATGCATGAAATCTTTATTTGAACCGATAGTACGGTACATATAATTTAATGTTTGAAGATTATTTCATGCAAATGTTGACCTTGACTGCGCCTCAAATGGTCCATCCGCTTAGTCCAATTTTGGCATTTCCACGATTTTGAGTAACAGAGGCCCAGTTGTTGCGAACGGCGACGAATCGATAATTGATGGTCATCATTAACACTGGCCGATATAGTTGCGCTATTTTCTTCAGTTCGCACTCTACGTAAGCGGGTTGGTGTTTTAATGTCCAACAATGTAACTTTGGTGCTTAATTTAGTCACAATAGCCCGAATAGCCGCTTCAGTGGGTCGATTAAACTGACCATAAAATGGAAGTGCGCGATGAACTTTCTTAACAGAGCACGCATTTTGATAATAAAATTCAATAATTTGCAAGCCTTGTTCGTTTGTAAGACGATTCATGGTTAAATTATAGACCAAACTGAAGATGTTTGACAGTGAAACAAAACACGAAACGTGCGTCAGCTGTTTATGCCAGTGTTGCCAAAAAGATAATAGCTAAAAAATCACCCTTTAGTGTAAACGCATTAAAATAAAATTATTTTATTTATTTATAAAATTATTTTTTCAATATTTGTTTTTGTTTTGGCTTGGCTATAGTAATAACAGTAATAACAACTTTAATTTTACGTAGTTTAGGGTGATTTGTGTGTGAGATACTAGGAGGGGCGTGGCAAAACCAGCCATATTTAGTATTTAGGTTTTAATTTAACATATGAATATTGTCCATTTGTGTGGGAGGTACCAGATGGGGTGGCAATTTTTCTGATATTGGAACTTAAACTAAGTTTGGGAAAAATATTATCAAGTGCAAAGTTTGAATTGATTCCTTAACTCCCTTCGAGAGTTATCGTTTACACCAGCCAGACAGACAGACTGACGGACATGGCTCAAACATCTTAAAAAGTCGTGTTGCGGACTTGGTCCAAAGACACTTAGGGTCTTAAGTTACTCCTACAATGGGTATAAAGTACCTCCTTCAATGGGTACGAATTAGGTCCAAAGACACTTAGGGTCTTAAGTTACTCCTTCAATGGGTATAAAAAGCACCACTGGGACCGCTGCATATTTTGCGACAATTCCGTTTATGTTTCACAAATTTATTCTTATTTTTAATTTTGGTCTGGATTTATGAAAATGATTATATGAAAATACACTAAAATCATTATAGACCAATTTTCTACGTTCTCTGTAAAATTTTTCGACGCAGATTCAATTGGTGATTGAAAAATCAACGTAACTTAAGGTCGAAATTAGCGATCAATACCTTTTAAGCAAGCAAATTAAATCTCAAATCGGCGTAAAAAATGTGAAAATTATAAAGGATAACACAAAAATCTTAAAAAAAAATAGCTAGCTAGCCAAGGAATGCATAGTTATAAATCCGAAATATCGTGGGACAACGCATTAAACAAATCAAAAATATTTTTAAACGAGAATATACACAACACTTTTTGAAGCCAGCTGAAAGAAAGTTGCTTTAATTATTGGTATTCTAAATCGACTGCAGTCACGTTTATAATTGTTGTAGAGTAACTACCAAGAAGTCCATCATGAAACTTGTGTAGAGCCTTACTGACACTAATAATGAAATAAAAAATATTTAAAAATCGAAGATGTATTTCTTCTTCTTTGTTTATTAATAAATTACAGAGAACTAAGAAAACATAGAAAATATTAATTTTTTAAATGTAATAATTTTATTTTAAACTAGGAGCAGTTTGCTTAAAATTCGGCAAAAAAATATATGCATACATACTTTTGTCTCCCACCAGAAAAAAATTAAAATAACCTTTTGACGAAATTTCTGATTTTCGATCCGCCGTTGTGTCTACAACTTCATATTTTTTGAAAATCGGGAATGCAGTTTCATTTTAATTATTCATTGAAATCGGAAAACTTGAGAAAAATTTCTGATCCGTTTCACAAAAAAAAAATAATTTGTATTTTTCGTGAAGTTTTGACAGGAAATTGACATTGTCTAAAAAGCTGGAAGAGGCAAAATTCTTATTATCCACCGACGTGTTGCATTTTTGCGGATGAATTCTGGAATAACATGTATAGGTACTTTCAGGAAGCAATAATTGATATATGCAATGCATGGCGCATTGAAAAAAGTCAAGTGTCATTATAGTAAGAAAATGTATTTTTAAAGGAAGATTGCATACACAAACTAGAAGTAATCAAAGATTGTGATCTAACAAATCGTTATGTATGGCATCGAATGACTCATATATGTAAGTTACAGTACAATTGTATTGACGAACATTAAAATTACTTACTTACTTGAATCTTAAATTGCTAAATTGTTTGAAAATACAAAACTACTACTAGGTCATAGCATAAACCATTGGCATCCACACACTCCTATGTGATATCATCATTTGAATAATTCTCATATCTCTATGATCTCCCATGGACGCTTTCTTTTTGCTTGGGAACGTCAATATCTTTTCTAATTATACAAATAAACTCTAACATGAATTTCAATGTGTGAAATCTCTCTGTGGCAAAGTGTTTTAATTAGCATCATTAATTTCATTATACTATTCCCACTAATTTCCGCCTCATACGACATCAACTTGGATAGGATGAGAGAGAGAGAGAGAGAGAGAGAGGAAGATGTGCAATATCCCTTTAACACTCGCACACGCAAACACACAATAGCATACAAGAATAAACATTTATTGCATTTTTCCTTGTAAACACAAGTCGGATATTACACAGTGGCTTGGAGGGATGAATGTTTGAAAGAGGTTTCAACGTTTCTTGTGAGTTTTTTCAGATCTTAAAAAGGATCATAGCTGATATGTTTTTGAGCTTAAAATTAAATTAAGCCTTAGTTGGGGAGATGCATTTCAAAACTATATATATTTTAAGGGATCATTTTTCGAGAATCTGCTAAAGTCGATGAAAATTGTGAAGCTTTACTAAAAATTGCCGTTCTCATGGACCGTTCTTCATATTATATACATATTCCAGGTTATATAACGTGCTTTCTTGAAAAAAAAATCATATTTGGAAGTAGTTTTTTATGGGGCCTCATGCACTGATGTAAGCAAATGGAAACCACTGTGTTGGTAGTGGCACACATTCACACACAGACAGACAGTCACCTACGTACGTATGAAGGAAGTCAGACACTGGTTGAGTAAGACTTGCTTGGCATAAATTTAGCCAAAATAATCCCAACTATCAACAAAATGCAGACAAATAACTGACACAGAGCACACACCCAAGTGAGTATGTGTGAGAGAGTCATTGAATGCACACGATTGAACACACACTCACACATATGATCGCATCTACCAACACACACACACACACATGAAGGAATACTTTCTGTTCCTTTATTTGTTCGACATACCACTACCACAAATACTACGAGAGAGTAGGACTCGTTTATACTGGCAAAGCAAACGACAGGCGGCAGGCTGTGGAACAAACGACGACTATCAGGCCAGAGTAAATCTTGGGTTTGTTTGCTCGGAGTGCAGTGCAAGTGTGTGTATGGGACTGTGTCTGTGTGCACGGTGTATGAACACAACTAAGAGCAGCCACAACAACACAAATAGCAAAAATAACAATGGCAACAGCGATACAGCAACAAACATCAGAGGCAACAACAAACGGAAGCATCATCTAAAGTAAATTGCTATATATGTATGTATGGTATGGGTTTGTGTGTGTGAACGGGTTTATGCATTCCACAGAAATGCAGTACGTATTCTATACAACAGCGAGGGCTGTATGAAAGCAACAGGAATGTTTTTATACCCTCCACCACCAGAATGGGGGTAAACTGACTTTGTCATTCCATTTGTAACGTCTTGAAATATCGACCTGAGGCCATATAAATGAACTGTCCCAGGACAAGTCCCAGAACTGATCCCTGGTGGGTATGGACCGGTCCTGGTTCTAACCCAAATGTATGAAGGGGACAGGTCCCTTTTACCATTGTTTGTCACTGGAAGGAGGAATTGACCCCCAGTGGTATGTCTTGGACATGACCTAGGATCTGTCTCAAAGGACTTGACCTGGAACCGGTCTCAGAGGACATGACTTGCACCACACCTCAAAAGATATGTCCTGGAATCGGTCTCCAAGGATTTTACCTGGAATCAGTTTCAAAGGACATGACTTGGATCACGCCTCAAGAGAATTGACAATTTATTCACACTTCTGTGATATATCCATATCGATCTATCCCAGGATAGGTACGTTAATAGCAACCAATTTTCTGTAGGGTATATTCTTGATCATCAAAAAATTGTAAGACGATATAGCCATGTCCGCACGTCTGTTGAAAGCATGCTAGCATTTAAACGAAAGGAGCTAGGACGTCCAACTTTTCCATAAATGCGTCTTAAAGTCGTAGATCGGTTGGTATTGCAACTGAGCAAAATCGGTCCAAGGGGAAAAATGTTTCCCTCACAAGGACTGAAGATACCCATAACAAACCTTAATATTTTAGAGTATTTAAGCATGTTTTTCAATATATCTGCTTGTAAAGAGTGATTTTTTTGAGGTTAGGATTTTCATGCATTAGTATTTGACAGATCACGTGGGATTTCAGACATGGTGTCAAAGAGAAAGATGCTCAGTATGCTTTGACATTTCATCATGAATCGTCTTACAAACGAACAACGCTTGCAAATTATTGAATTTTATTATCAAAATGCGTGCTCTGTTAAGAAAGTTCATTGCGCGCTTCCATTTTATGGTCAGTTTAATCGACCCACTGAAGCGGCTATTCGGGCTATTGTGACTAAATTTCGCACCAAATTTACATTGTTGGACATTAAACCACCAACACGCTTACGTAGAGTGCGAACTGAAGAAAATATCGCAGCTGTATCGGCCAGTGTTAATGATGACCACCAATTTTCGATTCGTCGCCGTTCGCACCAATTGGGTCTCTGTTACTCAAAAACGTGGAAATGCCAAAATTGGACTAAGCGGATGGACCACCTAAGACGCAGCCGCGGTCAACATTTAAATGAAATTATCTTCAAAAAGTAAATGTCATGGACCAATCTAACGTTTCAAATAAAGAACCGATGAGATTTTGCAAATTTTATGCGTTTTTTTTTTTAAAAAAGTTATCAAGCTCTTAAAAAATCACCCTTTACTTACTTGATATTGGGTATGCGCATTTCCCCTATAACAAATCGTGCACCATAAAGTGATTCTTATTCATAGGGTGTGAAATGGGACAAAAAGGGATAAAAATGGTACCTAACAGACGACTAGAAACATGAAATTCGGTATGTACATTCCTCTAATTGAATATATGGGAAAATATACAAAATAGTCCGATTTCAATTTTGAAAAATTAAAAATTTCAAATTAGAGGCACACGTTTTATTTTAGCGTCAACTTGTTAAAAATACATTAAATATAAATAATGTGCTCGCGTGCATCATTTTTTTCAAGTGCTGAAGAAGTTATAATCGGATTGTCCCTTTTGGTTCTATTGCAAGTTAAGCCTGAAAACCCTATGAAAATCAACAAAATTTAACCTAAAATGGCTCTCGGTACCAAAATAATAATTCGATCTATTTAGCACTTACACACATTATTAGTAGTACCTATATTCACCGATCACACAGGCTTGCCACCAGTTATTTTTCAAACTGCGGATGTGCTCTTCAAAAAATATGAAATTTCATGATCTGCACGCATCGACCTGATGATGTTCGTACTGTCATAATCTCCTTGTCGCTGAAGGCACACCAAATCGTCCGGTCGCCTTTTGTTAGTATCTCTGTCGTTTATAATCCAATATTAAAAAATTTGCAATTACGTTCACGCTGAAAGCGCAAAAAAGAAAATTGTATCAATTTTCGTTTAATGCAAAAACAGAGTGACAGATTTTGAAGAGCTACCATTTATTCCTCAGTGATGGCACACGCCCTTTTCAACATATAGAAGATTCCGCAACATCATTACTATCATCCACAAAAAGATCAGAATGATTTTCTCTTATGCTGAAAAAGTTATAGCCAAAAGAGTTGAACAACTCCCGAAAGTTACAAGCAACTAGTAAATCAAAAAAAATTTTTTTTCAAATCCATGCTTTATGCAAGCAGAATTCTATTGGGCCTAGAAATTCTTTTTTAGTTATCTATTGTAGAAGGAAAAATTACTGCGTTATCAGGAGCAGAAATAATAGATTTTTAATTTGTGGTTTGTATGGGAGGTACCACGCCCCTTTGTACATTCCCGCTCATATTTGCAGCAGCACTTAAAAAATGCACACCAAACCGACGTACCAAATTTTGTTCAAATACCGTTATCAGGAGCAGAAATAATAGATTTTTAATTTGTGGTTTGTATGGGAGGTACCACGCCCCTTTGTACAATCCCGCCCATATTTGCAGCAGCACTTAAAAAATCCACACCAAACCGACGTACCAAATTTTGTTCAAATACCGTTATCAGGAGCAGAAATAATAGATTTTTAATTTGTGGTTTGTATGGGAGGTACCACGCCCCTTTGTACATTCCCGCTCATATTTGCAGCAGCACTTAAAAAATGCACACCAAACCGACGTACCAAATTTTGTTCAAATACCGTTATCAGGAGCAGAAATAATAGATTTTTAATTTGTGGTTTGTATGGGAGGTACCACGCCCCTTTGTACATTCCCGCTCATATTTGCAGCAGCACTTACAACATGCACACCAAACCGACGTACCAAATTTTGTTCAAATACCGTTATCAGGAGCAGAAATAATAGATTTTTAATTTGTGGTTTGTATGGGAGGTACCACGCCCCTTTGTCCAATTGGTCAAATTTTTCCATTTCCTTGTATTGTCATCGAAAATGATTAAGTGTGCAAAATTTGAGCAAAATTGGTTGAGAAAAAAGCTTTCAAAAATTGATTTCAAATTTTGTGGCAAACAAACATATATAGAAAGTAACCTTATATAAAGAGTGATTTTTTTGAGGTTAGGATTTTCATGCATTAGTATTTGACAGATCACGTGGGATTTCAGACATGGTGTCAAAGAGAAAGATGATCAGTATGCTTTGACATTTCATCATGAATCGTCTTACAAACGAACAACGCTTGCAAATTATTGAATTTTATTATCAAAATGCGTGCTCTGTTAAGAAAGTTCATTGCGCGCTTCCATTTTATGGTCAGTTTAATCGACCCACTGAAGCGGCTATTCGGGCTATTGTGACTAAATTTCGCACCAAATTTACATTGTTGGACATTAAACCACCAACACGCTTACGTAGAGTGCGAACTGAAGAAAATATCGCAGCTGTATCGGCCAGTGTTAATGATGACCACCAATTTTCGATTCGTCGCCGTTCGCACCAATTGGGTCTCTGTTACTCAAAAACGTGGAAATGCCAAAATTGGACTAAGCGGATGGACCACCTAAGACGCAGCCGCGGTCAACATTTAAATGAAATTATCTTCAAAAAGTAAATGTCATGGACCAATCTAACGTTTCAAATAAAGAACCGATGAGATTTTGCAAATTTTATGCGTTTTTTTAAAAAAAAGTTATCAAGCTCTTAAAAAATCACCCTTTATAAAGCATGGAAAAATAGGGTAAATTAGGGTAGACCTTAGCTCAGTAGACTACATTAACAGCATAATTTTAAAACTTTAGGATGTTGGCGAGGTTAAACTCGCCGTTTTGAAAATTATGACACTCTCAGAAATATTATATATTGCTCTTAAAGCGGTTAGAAGCCTGAGTGACATGGAATCGTACTATACCGTAGATTTGCCCATATACATATTATAAATGTATTTTTTCCAAATTCGTACTCTTTAGTGGTAAAATGGGAACAGACGGATTAAAATGGTCCCAACTAACCGGCTGCACCTAGAATAATGAAATTCGGTGTATACATTCATTTGATTGCGTAGACACGTAAAATAATCGAAATTTGTAATTTTAGGGGGTAAAATGAAAAAAAAGGAATAAAAATGGTACCAACCAAATGCCCGCAGCTAGAGTCATGAATTTCGGAGTATACATTCCTCTTATTGCGTAGACACGAAAAACAAAAAAGTTTTTTTCAAATTCGTACTTTTTGGAGTTAAAATGGAAAAGTCGATAAGAATTGTACCAACTAAACGGCTACAGCTAGAATGATGAAATTCGGCGGATGTACATTGCGTTGACACGAAAAATAAAGATATTTTAGAAAACCGTACTTTTAAGGGAGTAAATGGGAACAGAGGGATAAAAATAGTACCAACCAAATGACCACAGCTAAAGTCATGAAATTCGGAGAATACATTCCTCTGATTGCGTAGACCGAAAAATAAAAATGGTTTTCCAAATTCGTACTTTCAAGGCAAGCAATGGGAACAGAGGGATATAAATGGTACCAACTAAACGGCTGCACCTTAAATAATGCAATTCGGAGTATACATTCCTCTGATAGCATAGACACGAAAAATAAAAATATTTTCCAAATTCGTACTTTCAAGGAATACAATCGAAACGGCTATATCTATAAAGCTATATAAAGTTTATCGCGCGCTTCCATCTTCTGGTAAGTTTAATCGACCCTCTGAAGCGGCTATTCGGGCTATTGTGACTAAATTTCGCACCAAATTTACATTGTTGGACGTAGAGTGCAAACTGCAGAAAATATAGCAGCTGTAACGGCCAGTGTTAATGAGGACCATCAATTATCGATTCGTTGCCGTTCGCAGCAATTGGGCCTCTGCTACTCAAAAACGTGGAAATGCCAAAATTGGACTAAGCGGATGGACCATTTGAGGCGCAGTCAAGGTCAACATTTGCATGAAATAATCTTCAAACATTAAATTATATGGACCGTACTATCGATTCAAATAAAGATTTCATGCATTTTTCTGAATTTTATGTGTTATTTTTTTTTTGAAAAATTTTTCTATAGCTGTTAAAAAGTCACCCTTTACTATATAAATAAACAATCAAGAAGAGAACATGAGACATCAATCTGCAAAAGTATGCCTTATATATCAGGTGCATTGTCAGTCGTTATTACGTAGAAAGAATTTCCCTCATGGCCGATTTTCCTATTTATAATTTCTCGATTCCAGCTACAGTCCAAATGTAAGTACCATTTTGCTAGGAAAAGTACTAATATTAAAGATCCAATATGTTTCGCATTCTCAGTAGAATGTGCACACCTAATTTATTGATTTTAGTATGCTTAATAGAAGTTTTATTCTTTTTTATTTTGACTCTAAATGTGCAGATTTGAAAAAAACTCCTCTTATTTTCCGCATCTACGCAGTCAGGCGAATTTCGTGATTGTAGCTACAGCCGCTTTTGCGGTCCCAAATTTAATTCCATTTAGATTGTGAAGGTACAAATATCGAATGATCACTTTATTTTTCGGAGCTATGTACTCAGCGAATTTCACTATTTTAGCTGTAGCCGTTTGGTCGGTACTATTTGTCCTCATTTGTATCGCCCCATTTTCCGTTTCGCGTCTATACAATGAAATGAATGCATACGCCCAATTTCATGATTTCAACTTCAGCGGTTTGGTTGGTACCAATTTCATCCTGAATATCAAAAGTTATCTTTATTTTTCGAGTCTTCTCAGTCAGAGACATACACTTCACTATTCTAACCTCAGCCGTTTGATTGGTACTATTCGCCCCATTTACCTCCTAAAAGTAAAAACTTCGAAAAATCCATTCTGTATCCCATGTTCACAAACAGACGGATTTCATGATTTCAACTTCAGCGGTTTGGTTGGTACCATTTTTATCCCCCTTTTTCAATTGTATCCCTGAAAAGTACGATTTAAAAAAAAATTCTATTTCACGTGTCAACGCAATTAGAGGGATGTACATACCGAATTTCATGATTCTTGTCGTATCATTGGTACCATTTTTATCTCTTTTCGTCCCAAAAGTACGATTTTTGAAAAATTCATCTATTTTAAGTGTTAGAGGAATTAGGTACACACCGAATTTCATGATTCTAACTGCTGTCGTATCATTGGTACCATTTTATCCCTTTTTGACCCATTCCGTCCGCTAAATCTTTTATTTTCCTTTTGGTGCTTTCATGCTACAAGAGAAATTAACACAAATTTAAAATTTCAAAAAATATGCTTAAATAAAGGGTGATTTTTTAAGAGCTTGATAACTTTTTTTAAAAAAAAAACGCATAAAATTTGCAAAATCTCATCGGTTCTTTATTTGAAACGTTAGATTGGTCCATGACATTTACTTTTTGAAGATAATTTCATTTAAATGTTGACCGCGGCTGCGTCTTAGGAGGTCCATCCGCTTAGTCCAATTTTGGCATTTCCACGTTTTTGAGTAACAGAGACCCAATTGGTGCGAACGGCGACGAATCGAAAATTGGTGGTCATCATTAACACTGGCCGATACAGCTGCGATATTTTCTTCAGTTCGCACTCTACGTAAGCGTGTTGGTGGTTTAATGTCCAACAATGTAAATTTGGTGCGAAATTTAGTCACAATAGCCCGAATAGCCGCTTCAGTGGGTCGATTAAACTGACCATAAAATGGAAGCGCGCAATGAACTTTCTTAACAGAGCACGCATTTTGATAATAAAATTCAATAATTTGCAAGCGTTGTTCGTTTGTAAGACGATTCATGATGAAATGTCAAAGCATACTGAGCATCTTTCTCTTTGACACCATGTCTAAAATCCCACGTGATCTGTCAAATACTAATGCATGAAAATCCTAACCTCAAAAAATCACTCTTTAGTATACAAATTATGGGGTTTTTTTCAGTCCTTGAATTTGTTTTTCCTCTGTGCCGATTTCACCCACATTCAATCCGAACCGACCTGCAGCCATAAGACACATTCAGAGAAATTTTGAACATAGAAAGGCTAGCGTGCTTTCAACAGACAGACAGATCGTCTTCGAATTTTACCACGACCCAGGATATATATACTTTATAGAGTCTCCGATAAATATTTGAGGTGTTACAAACGGAATGTCAAAGTGAATATACCCCCATCCTTAGGTGGAGGGTATTAAAATGGTACCAACCAAATGGCCGCATTTAGAATATCTATCAATATTTATGGTATTTGCCTTATATTTACTTTTTGAATTCATTTGAAGTATTATTTCTATATCATTATAAGCTTGGTTTAAAATAATTAAAATTCTATATTTATTAATTTTTTTTTATTATTTTTAGTTGTTTTGGTTTGACTATATTAAAAAATATATATTTTCCTGTAATGTTACCGCACTTCTAAGAAAATCGACAGCCTCTGTGGAATACAATTCATGGCGGAGGGGCGAACTTAACGCCGTTTTTACTTGCTGTTCTTATGAGAGTTCAATCATATAGAACGTGGATTAATTATGTTGAAATATGCGCGCATAGGATTATGGAAACAGCTTACAGTAATCAATTTTAATGTATATATTTTTTTTGTAGAATGACTTATGTGGTAGATATGTCTCAAGAAATTATGACATGCGCGTAACCAAAAATATGTTGGGGAATGGAGAGTATGGAAAATTGCAAAGCCTAATAGAATGAAAATTATTTTATTATTTTTATTTTCATCACTTTCAATGGTTCCATTCACCCAACTTCTTGAAAGGCCCTCGAACTTGCAACTACGGAACGCAAACGTATATCCCTCAATGTGAAAGTGAAAAGTGCGTTTCATGCAATTGTATTGTTTACGGCAGTTTCCTGCAACTCCCCCCACTACTCGGATGTATGGGCAAAAGGGTTACAAATGAGTAACCGGATTACTATATGTATCCATAGCTGTATTTGTGAAAGCGTATACATACATCCATATGCATGTACCTTTGTATTGGTATGCGTATTTACTTATAACTTGCAATAACAAAACCACCCCGAGGAAAGGGGAAGGAAACGGATATGGAGAAATTGGTGAACAACAAACGAACAAAAACATAAAAATGCATTTTCACAACAAATAAATTCCAGTAATACTCTGGTCTTAAACATGGCAAACGTGATTCTTCTTCTTCTGCTGCTGCTGCATCGTTTTATTGTGATTGTGTGAGATCTCTTTTATGTGAATGTTGCTGGTAACCAAATACATTTTCATATTTATGAACACTTTGTTTATCTTAATAAATATTTGTGGAATATTGTCATTTATTAAAAAGCTTTTTAAAGAATTTCATCAATTTGCCCCCTCCCCTAAATGAGTATGAGTAATTTTTAATAATGAAATAGCTTGTTACGTATACAACAGGATGGACATCACATGGAGTGCATGATAAATAACTGTGCGGTTTAAATTAAAACAAAAATTGACAAAAACATTATTGTGTTAAAATAAATCAAAAAATATAAGAAACTAAATATACAGAATATCGTTTTGTGTAAAAATGAATCTAGTCAGAATTTTGTTTTGAAGAGTACAACCATCGAGAAATTTTCGATTACCATGGCATTTGGCGACCAGGTTTTGTATTAGAACCTTGTAACGTTCAAGTTGAGTATAATTTACGCAATCGGTCCTAATTTTTGTTCTATAAGAGATATTAAGACAATTTTAGGAGAACTGGAGTAGAAGAATTGATATAATAAAAACAGATAATTTTTTCCAATCAGCATCAAAATCAGAAGACCTTCCAAACTTACTCGTTGCTTTCATATGGAATTTGTCTATTTTTGACTTAAAAACTTCACAAGCATTGACAAAATTTCTGTTTAAACTGCAATTAAACATATTTGGAAAATCACCTAAATATACAATAAGCCAAATTAGGAATACTAGGAATATCAGAAAATATGCCAAGGGGCAGATGATGGAAAAAAGATTTAATGCGACAATCGGAAAATGTCAATTGTATATTATCCAATTAACCAAAATATTTCACAGGATGGGGTAACACTAGTCTACAGAAACTTTGTCGTAGGCTTGTGTATAATATTATCTGTTGTATTTTGGTATTTTAAACTCGAATACGATATTAAAATTTGTTATAGAGAATTTTTGTTGAACATTTTGAAAATTTTTGAGCGCCTTTAACATTTGTGCAATCATTTATGGAACCATATTAATGACCACGTCCTTTTATACATTTACTTACAGATAATTATGAACATTAATACAAATATGGGCTTTTTAAAAATGGCAAAAAACGGATTCATTGTACAGTGCTACACGAAAAAATATAACCATACACGACACCACTACGTGATAAATAAAATATTCTTTATTACAAGAGCTACAACTTTGCCTCAGAGAGTAAATAAAAATTCTAAACGGTTTGCAAGAAAAAGCCAGCTATTTGTTAATTTTATCGGTTTCTGTTTTTGGATAGTATTTATTTGATTTTGTTTTGGTGGATATACATAGATACATAAATCTAAAATAGTAGTAGCCACTTTATAACTTTTGGCACCTCTTTCCCAAAAAGTACACATTTTGAAATATCACTGTTGGTAACATGTCTTTTTTGCTTCCCCTAAAAATATGTACTTTATTTGGTAACACGTTTATTCCTTGTCGTCCCGTATCCTCCTTTTAAGTACACATTTTGAAATATCGATTTATGTTCCACGTTTACGTAATTAATGGACTGTACACAATTAATTGTACCCTTAAAAGTACAAATTTCGAAAAATCCAATTTTACTACGCTTCTACATGGTCAGAGGAATTTACATACTAAATTTCACGATTCTAGCTGTAATACATTAGTTGGTACCATTTTTATCCCTTTTTGTCCAGCTCATCTCTTAAATATACAAATTTCGAAAAATCCATTTATGTTGCAAGTCTACGTTGTGAGAGAAATTTACACACAAAATTTCACGACTATAGCTCAAATATTTTAGTTGGTACTATTTTTATCCCGCTCATCCCTTAAATGTACAAATTTCGAAAAATCCAATTTTGCTTCGCTTCAGAGGAATTTACATTCCAAATTTCATGATTCTAGCTGTACTACTTTAGTTGGTACCATTTTTATCCCTTTTTGTCCCGCTCGCCCCTTAAAAGTACAATTTTCAAAAAATCCAATGATACTTCGCTTCTACATGGTCGGAGGAATTTACATACCAAATTTCACGATGCTAGCTGTAATACTTTAGTTTATACCATTTTTATCCCTTTTTATCCCTCTCGACCCTTAAAAGTACTAATTTCGAAAAATCCAATTTTACTTCGTTTCTATATGGTCAGAGGAATTTACATACAAAATTTCACGATTCTATCTGTAATACTCGAAAAAGGGATAAAAATGGTACCAAATTTATTTTATTTTGTCCCACTCACCCCTTATAAGTGCAAATTTCGAAAAATCCATTTATGTTTCAAGTCTACGTTGTCAGAGAAATGTAGATACCGAATTTCACGATTCTAGCTGCAATACTTAAATTAGTACCATTTTTTATCCCTTTTTGTCTCTTTCCTCCCTTAAAAGTACAAATTTCGAAAAATCCCTAAGTGTACCTCGTCTGCATGGTCATTGCAAAGAACACACCGAATTTCATGTTTCTAGCTACTGCAGTTTAGTCAGGAAGAAGGTTCGATGTTCCTTTTTTGGCCAATTTTACGCCCTAAAAGTACGAATTTCGTAATATTACACACAGTCTTATATCGAAGGCATTGATTTGCCTAGGTGCAAACAAGTAAGGAGAGGTTACAGACTCAACTTTGCACAAAAGTTTTAATTGTCAATCCTAGCTGTTTTAAGGACCTTGTATGAAAACGTTGTTCTTTGAGGACCAGATTACTTTACATTCATCATTGTTAAAAATCAACGTAACTAATATTTCATGAATATAATTTTCATAAGTGGATGAGAACGAATTTTTCGTATGGGATGACAGGTACTTCTTGAGTAATAATTTTTAATATTTTATAATTTTATCTAGTGAAAAGATACAATATCAAATGTTTTAAATTTTTCTAAAGTGGGGAAAATATCTGCGAAAATTTTCAGATTTTTTATAAAATGGTCGACATGGGTTTACTTACCATTTTTATCAGTTTTTTATTATAATTTATTTCTGTATATATCGTTCGAAAGGCACAATTTTCTTCATTTTAAATCCGATGAGAAAAGCTTAACATTTTGTATTTTGTTAAAATTCTTTACGCCAATTTCCTTTTTATTAAAACATATTTTTTAAATACATGATCATTCATTTGAGAGATATGAATATGAAGTCCAAACATTGATCAAACCAGATAAAAATGATGATGAAATTGCTAGATTTGCATATCTGCATACTAACAAAAAGTAGTCTAATTCATAAAGTGTGTTCCAAAATTTGGAATTTTTAGCAAAATGAATTTATTTACCGTTTTTTTATTTGTTTTGACGAATTTTGTTTTTTGTATATATTGTTTGAAAGGCCACAGTTTCTTCTTTTCAAATCTGGCGGTAAAATGAGAATAGGTTGGTAATTAACTATATTAAAGTCTTATAAATGCACAAAGGTATGAAAAGCTGGTGTTTTACATATAAATCAACATTTTAGGACTGTCTGAAAAAACTCATATACAAATTCTTGTTTTAGTCGAGCATATCTACAAGAAAAATATTAAGTGGCAGCTATCGAAATTAGTATTTCGGTAGCTGCCACTTTTGAAGCTTTTATTCTTTGACATTTGACAAGTAGAAACTACGCCATTACTAAAAATGGAACGATACACGTTTCAACAACGTATTGAAATTATTAAAATTCATGAATGAAAATGATCTGCAATTCCATCGAAAAATCATCTTGACTGATGAGGCCCATTTCCACCTCAGTGGCTACGTCAACAAGCAAAATAGTCGTTGAGTTATTGTTGAGAAGCTTATCCATCCTCATCGTGTGACTGTTTGGTACGGTTTATGGTCCGGCGGGGTCATTGGACCTTACTTTTTCGAAAATGAGGTTGTATCAACAGTTACGGTGAATGGATTGCGGCGCTATCGAGAGATGATTAATGATTCGTTATGGTCGGAGTTGGATGGTATTGATCTGGACAACGTTTACAAGACGGCGCTACGTGCCACACAAACAACGAAAACATTGCTCTTTTACGGGAAAAGTTTCCGGACCGTGTTATCTCTCGAAGAAGTGATCACAATTGGCCACCGAGATCTTGTGATTTAACACCTTGCGACTTCTTCCTTTGGGCCACGTGAAAGATAAGGTCTACGCCAACAGCCCAGCGTCGATTCAAGACCTCAAAGATAGAATTCGTGAGGCTATCGAGGATATAGGGCAGCCACTTTGCGATTTTGTTATGGAAAATTGCATGGAAAGGATATGGTCCTGTAAGCGTGGTTATCTGAAAAAAAATTTATTTCATTTATCTGAAAAAAAATGAATTTTTCCTCTTCTTTGAATACCAAAATTACACCTCTTGTTGGAAAACCCTGTATTTTATATTTTACAAGTTTAAAACTAAATACAAGTATAGTATTTGATTTTTTTGAACAATGGATCAGATCCTTCCATCTTCCTAGCAACTTTCGATGCAACCTCAGCAATTTATATTTGTCTAACAGATTTTAGCAACTGAGATCCAATATGTGTATATACTTTTTAAAAACTCCAAAGTCTTTCTCTCTCCTTTAACCCATCGATCTTATCGTTAGTAGAAAATGTGCTGCAGTAATGCTAAATAAAAACGACAATTCTATAATTTTCTATTTGAACTAAGAACTAGATATATATGTCATATATAGAAGGGAATGTTCCCTCTATAGAAGAGAGTTAATTAAAAATAAAAAAATATATTTTATAAAATTTATTTATTACTGCTGAAGCAAGCTTGCCAGGCAACTTCTTTGAAAATTTTTTAATGATAACTTAAAACGAATAAAATCAATCAATTGCTACTGCATTCATTTAGGTTTTTTACGACGATAGGAACCAACATATATATATATACATGATTAACATATGCTTACCAAAATTAGAGATAAGTACGGAAAAGTCGAACGGGTCCGACTATTTTATACCCTCCACAGTTTAACTTCGCGAACAAAATGTAATCGGTAGGATTTTTATACCCTAGTCCACGAAGTGGTGTATATATTATAAGTTAGTTTTCCGCCAATTGTTTGTAACACCAATAAATAATCGAGCTAGACCCACCTTTAAGTATACGGATCGGCTTAGAATCACAAGCTGAATCGATTTATCGATGTCTGTCTGTCCGTCCGTCTGTCCGTCTGCTGTCCATCTAAACTTGTTCGCACTCTACAGGTCGCAATTGTTGCCGATTGTCATGAAACTTGGCAGAAGTTATTTTGTCTGGCCAAAGACCATTAGTATTAAATTTGGAGGAAATCGGTTCAGATTTAGATATAGCCCCCATACAAATGTCGCTCCCGATTTGACTTTTTCCGTCCTATAAAGCACATATAGTACTCGATTTTCTTCAAATTTGGCTTAACACCTTATAATCAAACTAGAATATTGTACCCGATTTTCTTGAAAATTGGCACAACATTTTATAATAGAACTAGAAACACCTACGCTGAAAGTGGGTAAGATCGGTTCAGATTTAGATATAGCCCACATACAAATTTCGCTCCCTATTTCACTTTTTCCGCCTTAGAAACCACATATTGTACCCGATTTTCTTTAAAATCGGCACAACATTTTATAATCGAACTAGAAACACCTACGCTGAAAGTGGGTAACATCGGTTCAGATTTAGATATAGCCCCCATACAAATGTCGCTCCCGATAAAGTCCGTCCGTCTTTAGCCTTTCCTTCCTTGTTTGGGAGATGCCCATATGTCCATACTTTGGTATAACCCAAATGGTGCCCCACTCTGATCTAAAGAGTGATTTTTTTGAGGTTAGGATTTTCATGCATTAGTATTTGACAGATCACGTGGGATTTCAGACATGGTGTCAAAGAGAAAGATGCTCAGTATGCTTTGACATTTCATCATGAATCGTCTTACAAACGAACAACGCTTGCAAATTATTGAATTTTATTATCAAAATGCGTGCTCTGTTAAGAAAGTTCATTGCGCGCTTCCATTTTATGGTCAGTTTAATCGACCCACTGAAGCGGCTATTCGGGCTATTGTGACTAAATTTCGCACCAAATTTACATTGTTGGACATTAAACCACCAACACGCTTACGTAGAGTGCGAACTGAAGAAAATATCGCAGCTGTATCGGCCAGTGTTAATGATGACCACCAATTTTCGATTCGTCGCCGTTCTGTTACTCAAAAACGTGGAAATGCCAAAATTGGACTAAGCGGATGGACCACCTAAGACGCAGCCGCGGTCAACATTTAAATGAAATTATCTTCAAAAAGTAAATGTCAATGACCAATCTAACGTTTCAAATAAAGAACCGATGAGATTTTGCAAATTTTATGCGTTTTTTTTTTAAAAAAAGTTATCAAGCTCTTAAAAAATCACCCTTTATTACAGCTCTAGCAACTACATCGTACATCGTATCTTTATCAATTTTTGCAGTTCATTATATGTTTCAACTAGGAATACCTACAATGAATGAGAAATATATTGACACATGTTTTGGCACAGGCCTCAAGTGTTGTTATAGACCCCCTTAAAATGTCCGTCCGATTCATCCTATTACCGCTGTATAATCTGTATTTATCATTGGATCTTGATCAATTTTTCCATATCATGTTTTATTTACTTTACTCAGAATATCTGCTGGAAAAATGGATCAATTACTTTATTATTTACCATATTCATTAAATTTGACTAAAGATGAATTGATAGTAACTGTATAATTTATATGAACTACATAAAATTGCTACCACGAAATACCTGGGTTGAGTAATCAAAGCGATGTATATATGCAGGGAGTGGTGTAGAGTATTATATAGTCGGCCCCGTCCGACTTTAGCCTTTCCTTACTTGTTCTTATTCTTGTTGAAGAAAACCGGTTAAAATACTTGGTTTCTAGAACGGAAAAAGTCAAGTCGGGAACGACTATTGTCTCGGAGCTATACATAAATCTGAACTTGGACCACAGATAGATGGACAGATGGATAGACGGATGGCTTAATCAACTCAGAAAGTGATTCGGAATCGATCGGTATAACTGGCGAGGGGTCTATCTCACTTTCATTTGGTTGTTATAAACAAATGCACATAGACATACTACCCTAGCGGAGGGTAGACAAAATCCATATTGGGATATATTTCTGCAGCAACTTTCATTGAAACTCTCTTTCATCTTCTATAAATTCTATGGTTTCAGGAATAATAGCGTAACTCCATTTAGATAATTATATGTCAAAGTATTCCGTTAATTATGGTCTTTATACGTTGCATGAAATCGGATCCTCTGTAAACAGTTTTCTAAATTTGTATTTTCATCTCGCGCTACTTAACCAAAACTTTGGCTAAAAGGAAGATTTTTAACATTTCGGTTATTATATATCAGCAATACGAACCGATATGTAATTTGAATTCAGTTGAAATCTTTAGAAATTGACACCAAAGTTTCCGGTCTAGCAAATTTACTATACTAGTGGAATATTTTAGTTCTTCGCCAGAAATTAATTTGGCGATTTTTTTATCCCACCAATAATTTTCTTGCTGCATTCATTTTTCCCATGATCTCATTAAAACCTAATTAAAATCAGATATAATTGCTGAACCAATGGTCATTCTGTCTCTCAGTCTATATTTTGTAGGGAATGAAGTAAGCCAAAATACAAAAAAAAATATAAATTAAAATATGTGTTTGCCCCTTTCCTCTTAGATTCACAGATGGGAGATGAAAACCTTACAGATGACAACAATACCCTTAAAATCTGAAGACGTGTTCCAATGTTTTTATATCATTAACGAAGCCATATCCTCACACAAAAGTCAAAGAGCAAGAATTTTGGACCATAGTTAAACTCAAACCAATCCGTACTACTTTGAGTTTGCTAAATGCTAATTACCCGCAATAACTAGCAGAATGTATATGCCAACTTCTATCAAAATCAGAAGCTTTAAATTTTAAAGACTATATTTTTTGATCACTTTTTAATGAAATTACTCTATATATTGGCTTTGACATACATTCACTCCAATCTGATAATTTGTCCATCTGCTAAGACTAGACCCATTTATACAGAATTAGCTTCATGAGATTGCTCAGATCATTACTTCAATAAAATATGAACACTTTCAACCAAACCACAATACATGGGCACACACAGGCCACTTTACGTTCATTCAACCACCACAAACAAACGAAAAGAGCATTGCGTGTGTGTGTGCACAGTTCCATAAAAACTCACCCGTAAACCCAGAAATTTATTGGCTGTAAATTCTGCTTAGGACACAGTGCTGCTCCTCCATTGCAGGATACATATGTTTTACTTAGAACAAATAGTTTCATTTGTACCAAGTCTCTGCATGCATGTGTGTGTGTGTGCGTGCGGTGTGATAGTGTGTAATACAGAGTGTTATGCAGCTGTGAGTATGCGAGCTAGTGGCATTAGTTGAGTCGTGTCGTGTTCTAAGAACAAACGACATGTGGGGATATTACAATTCTTCGAGCAAAAACTTACATGAGCTGTAGCAAAAACTTACTCGAACAACAATCATGTTTACATCTGTATGTGTTGGTGGGGTGGGAGGGGTACAACAGGCGACAGTGTGTGTGTGCATGTGAACTTGTATATATAGCCAATAATACCGTCCGTCCGTCCCTACATTGTAATATTGTTGTACACTTTATATATGGACTGCCATTAATTGACATGTTACACATGTGCGTGAGGGCGTTTGCTGCCTGATCTCCTGCTTCGGTTGCCCGAAATCCAGCAAACTGTTGAAACGTTTGCTTCAATGAAGAGATTTGCACCAAATTGCTACCCCACTAGTTCCTATATTCTATGGTCCTCTGGTCGAGGCAAGCCTTAGTCCCGCCAGTTGGTTGGTTGGCTGGGTTGGCCCAAACTAATTGAGAGTGATATGCACACGTTTACTTTGGACATTATAGTTCTCCAGGCTAAATAGACAGATGGATGGACGTACTCGTGTCGTCCATGTGCAGCAATACACACACACACACTTATGTTATGGCTGAATAATCATCATATTTGGTCTCAGAGAGAAATTCCCACAATTCTGTATGAAGGGACAGACGGGGAGGTGTAGGAGGTTAAGGACTACGAAAAACATAAATAATTGAAGTAATAAAATCAATTGTATACGGTTAAAAGGCCATTACATACATTCATATGAACATGCGTAAGTGTGTAGACATAGATATTGTACTATTTGGCAACATCTATTGATAATGTGGATTCGTGTGCAAGAAGTGACAATTATCTCGGAGATGTTTTCCGGATGTAAACGTGAGAGAATGTGCAACAAGGCATGTCCAGCTTGTACATAGTATTTTGGAACATACGATTTTATAGAAAAGATTAAGAAGCTGTTATGAATCTCCTCATAAAGTGGCAATTCCTAACACCCTGAGAATTATAAGAATTATGAATACATGAAACAACAAAAATGTTGTCCTAGGACTGTATATAACATTTTCTGGGATATTTTGGCGTTCCACTCGAAAATATATATTAAAACAAGTAAAAACAGCGTCAGAGGAATGTATACAACGGATTACATGATTCTAGCTGCGGCCTTTTGGTACCACATTTTTACTCCCATTTTCCTATTTTACCCCTTTAAGAGTACGACTTTCTAAAATCTCCTAATTTTACGTGTCTACGCAATTAGAGGGATGTACACATCGAATTTCATCACTCTAGCAGTATCCATTTAGTTGGTACTATTTTTATCCCTCTGTAGACATTGTATTCCTTGAAAGTGTGAATTTGGAAAAACCTTTTTTTACGTGTCTACGCAGTCAGGAATTTCATGATTCTAGCTGCGGTCATTTGGTTGGTACTATGTTTATCCCCTTTTCAATTTTACCCCCTAAAAGTACTAATTTCGTAAAATGCCTTTATTTTACACTCTACACAATCTCTTAACACTCTCTACACAATCAGAGGAATATATATACCGAACTTCATTATTCTAGGTGCAACCGTTTGGTTGGTATCACATTTATCCCTCTGTTCCCATTTTACTCCTTAAAAGTACGAATTTGGAAAAGATACTTTTATGTTGTCAATTCACTCAATTAGGGGAAAGTACACACCGATTTTCGTGCTTTTAGGTGCTGTCGTTTGATAGGTACCATTTTTATCCCCTTTTTTCCCCATTTCACTCCCTGCAAATAAGAATCACATTATTACTCGAAATATTAGGGATATTTTCAGTCCTTGTGAGGGAAAAAATGTTCCTCATTCGCCTACTTTCAATCCCAACCGATGTACAACTATTAGACGTATTCTGGGAAAATTTGGACGTCCAATCTCCTTTCGTTTAGATGCAAGCGTGCTTTCAACAGATGGACGGACATGGCTAGATCGTCTCAGAATTTCATGACGATCAAGAATATATATACTTTATATGGTCTCAGGTGTTACAAACGAAATGACAAAGTTGATGTAAACGCCAAAGATTTGTTGGTTGTTGTTTCCTGGAGAAATTGGTAGGTGTTAAGCTGTGAGTCAGAAAATATTACCAGGGACGTGGGAACATTTTCTCACAAAAATTGTTCACCGAAAATAGGAAATAAAAGAAAGACACCAAGGAATTAGAATTTTGAATTGAAAGTTTTCTTCCTTTATTGGAATTCGAACAATTTTTAGCAGGAGTCTTACCAAGATAAACAGATTGTGTTGAGCTTCGGATAACAAGTGAAGTTTTATTTTACACTGTTGTAGGAAGAAAGTGAAAGGATAGAGCACATAGGACGGATTGTAGCCATATTTAGAACAAGAGAATAACGAACACAATCAAAACTATTAGAACTTGCGCATGTGTGGATGCTACACAGCCAAGCTGCGACAAAGTTTCCGCGGGAGAATATTAGAGTGGGCTGAGGTTATGGACCACGAATATTTGGCATTAACAGTTGGTATACTCCCATCCTGGTGGTGGAGGGTATACAAATACGTATGGTTAAATGTAAAAGCTATGACCATTTTTGTAAAAGAATTTTAAAAAAATCACTTTTTTAATTTTTTTTATATATCGCTTTTCTGGCACGATAAAACCAGAAATAAAAATATATTTTATCCTTATACCCTCACTCTACAGAGTAGGAGAGTATATATCATTTGGGACAGAAAAAAAGTTTAACGCATTCAATGAGTGACTTAAGACCCTATGCATGTTTGGACCAAATCCGTTTCACGACTTTTTAAGGTGTTTGAGCCATGTCCGTCCGTCTGGCTGGTTGGTGTACACGATAACTGGCTGAAAGAAGTTAAGGAATCGATTCAAACTTTGCACATCGTAATATTTTTCCCAAACTTAATTTAAGTTCGAAGAAGAAGTTTGGTACCACTCACACAAATGGTCCATATTTCTATGTTAAATTAAAACTAATGTAACTTCCACACGGATATTCGGAATCGGCTCTAATTTAGTGTTTGTTAATATTTTGATAATCTATTTAAATTTACCAAATATGGCGGGTTTTGCCACGCCCCTTCCAGTACTTCCCATACAAATCACCCTAAACTACCTAAAATTAAAGTTGTTACAACTTCTATATGGAAGATTGGAATACTGTGAAATTTGATATATGGCAATGCTTTTATAGTGGCTACATTCGTGTGGAATATGGGCGATATTGCCACTCCCCTTCTTGTACCTCCCACACAAAGTGACATAAACTTTTGTTAAATAAAACCGATATAACATCCATACGGGTAGTCAAAATCATTTGCTATTTAGTATTTGATAAAGATTGCATAATCACTTTAAATATAAAAAATATTTACGCTTCAGCCACGCCTATTCTAGTACCTCCCACACAATTGTCTCTAGCGTAGGTATAATTAAATGCTTTATAACTCCTTTACAAAAACTGTATGTCCTTCCATACACATGTTCTCTGAGAGTGAGGGTATATATAAGACGGTCTAGCCGCCTGACAGCAGATATCCTAACGATTAACGGAATTGTATTAAAAAGATATATTGATAAAAGATAAATTGATAAAATCAAGAAAAAATTTCCAAGGTAGGTTGAAAATGGTGTAATATAGTACAATTCGAAGAGTTAAGTCTTATAGCAATTGAAAATGCTCTTCGTTGGCGGACTTGGGCTACTGATCAAATATATATATATTTTGTTTTTTCGCTATGAAAACGTCAACTTCAAAAAAATCAAAAATTATAGACATATACCCACATCGATTCTAAACAAAGCGTTTAAATTTTAAAGTAGATTTAAAGCGGTTTTTATTTATTTTTTACTTTAAGTAGTTGACCGAAATCTCTAGGTTTTGTACGAAGTTATACTTTAAAGTGGCCTTTGTACCGAATAAGATTTTTTAAAATGCATTTTATATCAAAATTCATGCGTACCTAAACCATCATTGACTCCATCTGCGTCTACTGTAACATTTTTAAATGAAAAATCACATTTTTAGTACTACAAATATGAATATTATGAATGCAAATCTGTATACCAACATCATAGAATTTTGCCGTTTACTGGCCGGAATTATTGTCCGATCATAGCAAAATTTGTCACAAGTGAGTTTTGCAGGCCAGTGGTTCCAAACAGATTTTATGGAATTAATTCTGAAACTTTTGAACGGAAATAGATATCTTGCATAGAACAGATGATGATTTCAAAAGGGCCTGCTGGCCCCCCATAGCCAAATTTTGAAATGTCTATTAAAAGTTGAAATTATTAGTTCTGTTACTATTTGATTTGAAGGATACATTTTTGGAGAAGAAGAAAAAGAAAATATGGATAATTTATGAGCCAATCAACTTCAGCAAATACTAATGGTAGTCCTTGGATATCGAAGAAATGGATCCTTCGCACAATGCACGGCCCGTTTTTCGTGGGCAACGAGATCCTACCATTGTAGAGGAATTCCTAACTGCCATCACCGTATTCAAAGATGTGGAGAAAATTACGGATGAAGATGCTTTACGTGCAATGCGGTTACAATTCTCCCGGCTTTAAACTCAAGTATCCGAGGAAGTTCAAATTAACATAATATTTGGACAACTCAATATTAAAATGAAAGACCGGGTGAGATGAGACGATCTAAAAACAGTAGAAGATTTGTTACAAGTATGTTGTGAAGCCGAGGTGTATTTTCAAGAAGCCGATGAATATGAAATACCTAAAGAACAAAATCGTCTGCTCGTACCATTATATTCTATGGACATCCATATTTTAGAGGATTATGATGGTATTATACCTAATGAGGACCAATGGGAAGAATTAACTCCAATATTAAAAGAAGCGGAGGATGATGAGCCATTTATTTTGAAAACAGATGAGAGTGAATATGCTCTTGGGGAAGTTCTCCTACAGGGGGAAGGGGGCAGATGAATACCCCATTGAAAGCATAAGTGGACTACGTTCGAAAGCAGAATATAAATGCTCGACAATCGAATGTGATGCTCTCACAATTGTAGGTGTAGAAGGTTGTACCGAAGGAGTCCCTACAAATTTAATAATCAACCATCAACCAGCATTTGAAGTCAGGACAAAAGCCTCGTCAACGCTTAGTAATAGTAATAAAGGAATCACGTCTAAATTCATACCTCAACGAGGCGGACCATATCTTATCAGCATGGTTCAACATCGTATGTGATTCCTCACGAGAAAAACATTAACATACGATTACGAACATATCACTCTTCAGGAGTAACCCCAGAATATACTGCGAATGAAGAACCGGTCCAAACTATATGCAAGATAAGAAGAAGATGACGTTCTAAAAACTACAATATAAGGCTGATGCCTCGTCGAGCCGCTTTCAGCATCAGAGGGGGGGTATGAAACAAATTATTAGTTCTGTTACAGACATGTATGAATGTATAATTTTAAACCACTTGTTGATATTTACATTCATACAACCTGTTAATATTCATTATGCCACATGTTGATATTTACTTTACTTGCTCAAGCTACTAGATTATCTATCTAAATTTGTGTATAAAAAGGCAGAGCAGTTGCTCTGGAAAATCAATTCACATCGAACAATAGAAGCGAGCATTTGTAGTTATAAGCGACGGTGCCTTCTAAATAAAGAGTGAAAATTATTTTATAAAACTTTCGAGCTGTTTCCTTTCGTGAAACCTTACAATCTTAGGAACAAAATTGTTTCAAAGTATAATTATGTACCGATTGCAAGGATATTTTGTACTGTGATAGTGCTGATAAATACCTGCAAAAATGGCGATATTGGATTCGTATTTTATTATCTCATTATGTGCTCGAATTTAAAAGGCGACGACATTATTTCGCTTGTATTTTTTTCTTTCTTCCTATTATCGTAATCGACGTGCTCCAGTAATTAACTGTTTGTTGCTGGCAATTTGAAACAAATCCAACCGTATGATACTCCAATTATCTAAAACCCCAACTGTCGTTCTCCAAGACCTAAATGGTTAATACCATTTAAATCACAGCTGCTGTCTGCCACAAACTCTGCCCGGAACTTTTACAAATCAACGCCAAGCGGAGACCGACATTTTCCTTGCAGTGATTTGTCATCTGACAATTGCAAAATTGGGAGAGCAAAAAAAAGAAAACTTAGACTAATTTGTCTTCTGCTGTTTTGTTTTACTGTCTTTGTGTGATGATATTTCTTTGGCGTTTGCTGCCTTAGAACACAGCTCACGCAAATGACAACAAGACCGCCGCCAAAAAAAGACTGGCAAAGACAAAAGCGGCAAAACGATGACAACAGTAAACCCCAAACGAGCCAAGTAACAACTGTTTCATGTGGCAAGATATGATGTTGGGGATTGGGGGCTTGCATACAGACAAGACTAGGAAAGGCAACAACTAACTCTAACATTTAACCGCGGCCATTTTAACCATTCACGACAACTTCACAGATAAATCCACTTAGAAAGAAACGACGCAACAACAATGCAAAAACTGAACTGAACATATTGTCTGCCACTCAGGGAGAGGGCAGAACAAATGTTGTCAGCGAAATGAATGAATGACTGAAGGGAAAAAATGCCACGCCATATGGTTGTGGTTTTTGTCGAACAGTGTCGTGATGTCGTGAGAGGATTTAAAGGATTCATTGCCAGATTATGATGTTCCATAATTATTGTCAAATGTGAGTTTAATGTGATTCCATTTTTCGGCCAATCAGACAACCGAGCCTATGATTAATGTGATCCTTAACAAATATTACTTATACGCCACCAGAGAAAATATAAGTTAAACGTCAGCAGAGAATCGCTGAATATTGATCATCATGATATCATACGATAAAAGAAAGTGTATCTTTTTAGCAGGATTCCCACTATTCGAGTTAGTTTTCGTCATAAGCTGCCCACTTCAATAGATTCTTGTCCCAGAACTGTCGTTCCGCGACACTGTGTGCCACTATGGTGGCACTGTCATTGCTGTTGCACGCTCCAACAGCAGCATAACAGTATCCCTCTCGCAGCGCACAATGTGATCCTTAGGCAATTTATATGCATAACTTCAAGTCATGAATTTGTATGCAACTCTTACAGATTCATGCTTAAGCAAAATAAATTAAAAATCTTCACAGTGCAACTGAGATGCGGCCCACAAAGATGATGTATTGTCTGCCTGCTCTCTTTTGGTCGAGCGATGGCATTTCTTGGCTTTGGTTGTGGCTGTAGCTGTGGCTTTGGAATATTTGTCAACATTTTTGTTTTGCTGGCAAACAAAAGAGGAAAGAGGAGGAAGCTGGAGGACAACTTAATAGAAATTCTAATTTGCTACAACCATTATGTGGAAGATTATTTTTTTGTTTGTTTGTTACTTTTTGTGCCTGTCTGTCTGTTTGTTTGTGTGTTAGCGTGAGTATGGAAACAATAGCGGCTGCTGCTGCTATTTAACCCCAATAAAATATGTATGATGCGATGTAGAAGAAATGCATACTTAAGTAAGCTGGGGAAAAGTCCGAAGCGAAATCGGTCGAAAGTGAGTTTAGTATTAGACGAAAGCCTGAAGATGGAAGTGATAGATTTTCTAAATTTGTATGTGACAAAATTACTTACAAACACGTTAAGATTAGTTGTGCTCCAACATTTTAAAAAGTGAGGGTCACATTGGACCATTCCACCATTTGTGATAACCTCACCCTACAACTCAAGAGACTACATCTGATTCGTTATCAATCAATCAAGAAGTGAAGTATGTTTAGACCAAATCATTTTCAAGATTTTTTAAGTTATTTGAACCATGCCCACTCGACCAATAGTTTCAATAGTTTCCCCTAGGATGCCGAAAAATTATACAGATGACGGTTTTTTGGTTTTATATGTTCACAATTTTTGTTTATGACAAGAGTTACACCTTTCCCTCAGAGAGTAAATCAAAATTCCAAACGGTTTGAAAGATATGAGACTGAGAAAATTATCACTTTTTTGCAAAAATGACACCGACACCCCAAACCTTTGGGGCAAAACTGGGAGACACGGGTCTTTTTTTATGCCTTTTATCACGTAGAGGTGTCCGTATATGGTTTTATTTCCATGATTTAAAAAATACACTTAGTGTTATCGAGATCAAACGAGTTCTCAAATTTTATGAAAGTACATCCAATTATGTTATAGCACTAGAACAGGGGTATAATTACTCATACACACTTTATCTAATGTCTATGTCCAAAGTCCTATTTGATCTTGAGCTCTTTCGCCAAAATTGCAGAAAAAATATATTGGTAGTAACCAGCCGACATTTGGTCTCTCAAAACATCGTTTGTTTGTTCTTTATAGCAGACTAAACTACTGGACCGATCTTCTTGAAGTTTTCACAGTATGTTCATGTTGAAGCGTTGGTGAAAGTAGGCTATATAAATTTTTGATATTTTCAGTGGGCGTGGCACCTCCCACACAAATTTGGGATTTATTAGTTTTTTTATAAATTAGCATATTCGGAGTACTGTTGCAGCTAGAGTCTTGAATTTTCGTGAAAGTTCACTAATTGTTAGTCCGCACAGTTTTGCCAAAAATGGGCGGTATTGGAAAAGTGGGCGTGGCACCTCCCATACGAAGCTACCACCTATTATTGAATATTGTCAGTTCTATGACACCTAGAGTACTGAAATTTTGTGTAAGTGCATATAGCATCAATTTGCGTAGTTGTGCCAAAAATGGGCGGTATTGGAAAAGTGGGCGTGGCACCTCCCACACAAAGTTAAAACCTATTATTGAATATTGTCAGTTCTATGACACCTAGAGTGCTGAAATTTTGTGTAAGTGCATCTACACAGAAAAAAAAAATTTTGTAAATACAATTAAAATGTTTACTGAAGTTGAGCCAACAATGGTATTTGTAAATTCAAACCCCAATTTTGTAACATGATTGTTGATTTATTTTTAATTAACATCATTGTCATATTAACAATGCAAATTGTTACTTTATAGTCTTACATTTTAATTAATGTCATTGTTAAATTAACAATTAACGTTGTTAATTAAAAATGTTCAATCAATTAAAAAATATATCATATTAACAACAAATTTAATTGAAATTTCAAGCAATAACCAATTAAATAGTTTGTCATATCAATTAATATTTTTGTTGAAATTTATGTGGGATTTCATTAAAAACAAAAATTTAAATTATATTAGGTCAATTCATTTTGTTTATTTTTTTAATATTTAAACCAAGTATGTATGTAATTCTACAATGTAATAACATAAAAATTAATGGAAATGCATGCCTTAAATTACGCAAAAAAAAGTATTATATAAATTAAGTGAAATGGAGTTGTAATAATAACACAGGTCAACAGCAAAAAACTGGCTGAACAACCACTATACAGATTTGATGCATCATGGCTTCTTAAGTACAAAAATGGTAAAATTATTCAATTTTATGGAATTTTTTTTTTAATAATTTTTAAGTAAAATGGTCAATATTTTGAGACATTTATCCACTTATGTTGTCATAACTCAAAAACAACTAGTCCGAATTTGTTAAACTAAATTTACAAAAATTTAGATTTACAATATCAACAACATGCATACAATTTATTTTAATTCGATCAATAGTTTCAAAGTTATGGCACAAAGTGTTAGGCAAAAAAAATTGTTTAGAAAAAAAAATCTGGAAAAAAATGAAAACTACAAAAAGTATAAAAAAATATTTATTTGTAGTAAAGCTACATTTAAGATCAATATATATTTTTTAGGTGAAAATATAAATTTTTTTAGTATTAAAAAAATTATGAAAAATCGAAAACGGTAAAACGTGTTCAGGATTATTACTTTAAGCCACATGAATATGAATCAAACGAGATATCGATCATAAAAATCGATGCATGCTTTTCGTTTTTATTCACAATTAAGTGAAGGTATATGCATAAAATAGCTTAATGTTTCTTATTTGTTTTTATTTATTTTCAAGAATGAAAAAAAAACATATGGCAATTTTATGCAAGTATCTTATCTCAATTGTGAATATCTCGTTTGATTCATATTACATGTGGCTTAAAGTAATAAATCTGAACACGTTTTACCGTTTTCGATTTTTCATAATTTTTTTAAAACTAAAAAAATTATATTTTCACCTAAAAAATATATATTGATCTTAAATTTTTTATTATAACTCCGAAACTATTGAGCGGGTTCAAACGCAATATATGAATGGATTATAGGTTATGTAAATCATTAATTATGTGGAGAAACATCTAAAAAAATTCAAATTTTACTT
The DNA here is from genome assembly GCA_947397865.1 of Polietes domitor. Lineage (NCBI taxonomy): Eukaryota > Metazoa > Arthropoda > Insecta > Diptera > Muscidae > Polietes > Polietes domitor. The sequence continues at coordinate 78,398,307 of OX377620.1, forward strand.
AAACAAATAAAAATAAAAAATATTTCCATAAAATATTAAATTTGGACCATAATTGTACTACTGAAACCATAATACATCAAAATAACATATTGGTTTTAAAGCCAGTTAAATTTTTTCAATTTTGTTGCCTTGTGTATTATGTAATAATAACATAAAAAATAATGGGAATTCAGTATTTAAGTTAAATTAAGTGAAACGGATTTTTGTACTACTATTTTACTTTGATAACTGACTTATAATTGTGGCAACTTTTATGTTTTGCTTTGTTGTAGGTATTTCATAAAAGAATTCCTGCAAAAACATATAAAATATTTCTGACTGTTTTGGAAACTCAAGATTAAAGACAAACATTAACTTAAATAGAATATCTACTGCAGTCAAAGTTTTAATAATTGGATATCTTATTCCATCAAAGTATAAAAATATACACTTAACATCTAAAATATCACCAACCACCAAAAGTATAGGTTGGATGTGTGAATTTTGAAGCATAAGCAAATTGAATTTTGCTTCTAACTCTGCTGATGTTTTACCAATTAATGCAAATGATTCTTGTGAATCAGAGATTGAAAATTTCTTCCGCTGCTTTGAACCGTCAGATTCAGTGAATACTGCCAATGGAGGTGGAAATAAGTAGTGCAGGAACCAAAAAGTAGCAAAGATCTTGCTTTCTGTAATCAGAAAATTTCAAATTATACGAAACTTTATATTTTAAGTGAGTTATAAATTTGTGATTACCTTCGTTACACTTTTCGCTTTTCTGCAACAACGACAATACATTAGAGTTTACAACTTTTGATCTGAGAAGTGTGTGCAATTTAGTACCATAGTCTGTCCATTTGACATCCAACTCTTTGGCATTTGGGAACTTCATTTGTTGGCAGAATTGTATAAATCATTTAATTGTTCATTGTACAAAACACCATCAACATTATGTACGTCTGTATCGTATCCTTCAATATGTTGTATACCCGTAGTCTCATTTTGATTACTTTCACAATTACTTCCATCCATAACACTTTCGTGGAAAACAATTTTTGTTGAACAGCAAGGAGACTCAATTTCCATAGAATCATCACTCACTTTGAAGTGTCTCAACACATGCCTTTTGAAAGAGCTTTTGCTAGAAAATTTTTGGAAACATTCACTGAATCTACACTGATATTGTTTGCAGACTTCTACCGACCGACATTCTTTAAAATGGTTAAAAAATATATTCGGACAAAAGAACAATTTGTCGCATATAAAACGATTAATATAATTTACCATTTTTGATTAAAAAAAGGTTTTTCACTGCGCTTGAACTTTTGTTTATAATAATACACACACAGCGCAGCGGCAAAACAATGACTGAATATTCTAGTCAGTTTCTGGAATGTTCTTTCCCTTTTTCGCTCTGTTCAAAGTGTTGCTAACTATAACGTTTTTGGTGAACAACAAACTTTATATAAAAACGGTAATTTGATTTCACTAGTTTACTAACAAAGATAATTGCTATTAAACATTAGTTGGTTGTACTATTTGTTGCATAAATGCAATATTAATAAACAATATTACATTGTCATATTATAACAATGTAAAAAAGGACTGAAAAGCAATATTTTATGTTGAGCTGCAATTATCTTAGAAAATTCTCTATGATATAACGTGTGGTTGACATCATTGCTCATGTTTATGTTTTTTTATTTGCTAAGCATGTGTTCGCGAAGTATACTTCTTTTTTTTGCAAACAAGAAACGTAACAATTTCATCAGTTCTCTCATTCTCTTTCCAAATTGTGTTTTTAACAACGCGTGTTGTTGACTAGATTTATTGAAAATAAATGTGTGTATTTGTCATATTAACAAAGTATTTAGTTCATTTAATAAAACATATAGTTGAGTTTCAAATGGAATATCAACAATGGAATTTAATTACTTAAAATTTGTTGATAATTTTTTCTGTGTAGCATCAATGTGCGTAGTTGTGCCGAAAATGGGCGGTAATGGAAAAGTGGGCATGGCACCTCCCATATGAAGTTAAAACCTATTATTGAATATTGTCAGTTCTATGACACCTAGAGTGCTGACATTTTGTGTAAGTGCATATAGCATCAATTTGCGTAGTTGTGCCAAAAATGGGCGGTATTGGAAAAGTGGGCGTGGCACCTCCCACACAAAGTTAAAACCCATTTCGAATATATTAAATTCTATGACAGATACAATACTGAAATTTTGTTAAGTGTATATATCATCAATGTGCGAAGTTGTGCCAAAAATAGGCGGTATTGGAAAAGAGGATGTGGCACCTCCCATACGAAGTTATAATCTATTTTCGAATATATCCAGTTCTATGACAGATACAATACTTAAATTTTGTGTGAGTGCATCTAGCATAAACCTGCGTAGTTGTGCCAAAAATGAGCGGTATTGGACAAGTGGGTGTGGTACCTCCCACACAAGGTTAAAACCTATTATTGAATATTGTCAGTTCTATGACAGCTATAGTGGTGAAATTTTGTGTAAGTGCATCTATCATCGATGTGCGTAGTTGTGCCAAAAATGGGCAATATTGGAAAAGTGGGTGTGGCACCTCCCATACAAAGTTATAACCCATTTTCGAATATATTCAGTTCTATGACAGATACAATACTGAAAATTTGTGCGAGTACATCTAGCATCAATATGGGTAGTTGTGTCAAAAATTTGCGGTATTGGAGAAGTGGGCGTGCTACCTCACATACAAACTTAAAACCTATTATTAAATATATTCAGTTTTATAACAGCTACAATACTGAATTTTTTGTGAGTGCATCTAGCATAAACCTTCGTAGTTGTACCAAAAATGGGCGGTAGTGGGATAGTGGGCGTGGTACTTCACATACGAAGTTAAAACCTATTATTGAATATTATCAGTTCTATAACACCTAGAGTGCTGAAAAATTGTCTGAATAGATCCAGTGTAAATAGTTGTGCAAATATGGTCGGAAAGTGGGCGTGGCCCTTCCCATATGAAATTGAAACCGGTTTTAGAGTATATTCGACACCGAGATTCCTATATTGTTATACAAATGGGCGGGATTTGAAGATGACTTTCGTTGGGTTTTCTTAGCATAATAGCAAAGAAAGATTACAAAAAAGAAATATCGCCAAAAGCCGACTTAAGTCAAGAAAACGGAAATTATATTATTTTTTTAGTTTTTGTGTTGTTTGATTAGTGAACAATTTGATTGACTTTCTATGTGTTTTGAATGTAGTACATTCGAATTCCAGCTATTCGATTAAGTAAGTTCTTCTTACGTAGGAAGTTTTTTGTTTTGGTAATGGAAAGGAGGAGAATCATACTCAACCTAAAATCAATTAGATTTTTGACATTTCTTCCTTTATTCGCCGTACTTCAATATTTTCCATGGAACATATCCATTTCTTTTGTATCTCAGCGAAATACCTTGATTATTAGTGGTACATATAATACCGATCACAAGAAAAAACAATATGATTTTTATTTCCGCTTATTTCAGCTAGTAGTTTATTAAACCAATATTATCCGAGGATGAAGTTACACTGTGCAACATTTTTGAAGTCATTTCAAAATAACCATATACGGACACCGCTACATGATAAAAGACCAAAAAAAAGACCCGTGTTTTTTTTTCCCCCAAAGTCATGCACTTTTTTTTTATGGGCCCCCAGAGATTTGAGGCCTCGGTGTAATTTTTGGAAAAAAGTGATCATATTCTCAGGCTCATATCTTGCAAACCGTTCGGAATTTTGATTTACTCTCTGAGGCAAAGTTCTAGCTCTTGTCATAAAGAACAAAAATTGTGAACATATAAAATCAAAAAAACTTCATCTTCAAGGTCGCAAAAAAATTCGATTTTTTTTAACCTTTTTTCCCCTGTTCAGGTCCATAGGTAGCAAACCGCTGAAAATTCAGGGAAACAATCAACTACAAAAATGTACCTAAGATCTCAATAAACAACTTTCTAGAACATATGAACTTCCTAGGAATTATTCTTAACACCGTTTAGGTAGCGCTTAGGTAGCCGCAAAAGTGAAAAATTTTCCAAAAATTAGATTTTTTTCCTTTTTTGCCCTGTTCAGGTCCATAGGTAGCAAACCGTTAAAAATTCAAGGAAACAATCAACAACAAAAATGTACTTAAGATTTCAATAAACAACTTTCTAGAACATATGAACTTCCTAGGAATTATTCTTAACACCGTTTAGGTAGCGCTTAGGTAGCCGCAAAAGTGAAAAATTGTTTATTCCAGTATTTCTTACCCACACGACATCATCGATGCCATTCAACAAACAACAACAAAGTCGCAAAGCTGCATTTTCTTCATTTTCATTTTGACGATTTTATTAAACAACTCCCTACCGAATCCGATGAGCAAGGAGAACGGTTTCACCAAACCACAATGCCCATGGAAAAACGGTACAAAGGCAAAAAACTCGACGCATTGCTTGCAGAGGTAATATCAATTTTATTGTTTTGCATTCCTTTTTTGATTTCTTTTCTAATTCATTTCAGGTATGTTGGTGGAGTCACAAGATCACCCTGTATGATGTTAATGAAGTATATGAAGAAGAAAAAACTGATGGTGTAGGGCAGTCTGGAAGCAACGTGCCTCTGCACACCATAAGTTCTGAATCAGAGTCAGATTCGGACGATTCGGAGGACGATTTGGATCCACAACTTAAGATAGTACGATATGCAAGTCCAGGGCCATCAACATTATAAACATAATACGAATATTTTTTTATTATTTTTGTATTAGATAGCATAGTATGTCAATGTTGAAGTAAAGAAAAAACAAATGAAATTAAAAAATTTTTGGGAAATTTTTCAATTTTGCGGCTACCTAAGCGCTACCTAAACGGTGTTAAGAATAATTCCTAGGAAGTTCATATGTTCTAGAAAGTTGTTTATTGAGATCTTAGGTACATTTTTGTAGTTGATTGTTTCCCTGAATTTTCAACGGTTTGCTACCTATGAACCTGAACAGGGGAAAAAAGGTTAAAAAAAATCGATTTTTTTTTTTTATTTTATATGTTCACAATTTTTGTTCTTTATGACAAGAGCTAGAACTTTGCCTCAGAGAGTAAATCAAAATTCCGAACGGTTTGCAAGATATGAGCCTGAGAATATGATCACTTTTTTCCAAAAATTACACCGAGGCCTCAAATCTCTGGGGGCCCATAAAAAAAAGTGCATGACTTTGGGGAAAAAAAAAACACGGGTCTTTTTTTTTTGGTCTTTTATCATGTAGCGGTGTCCGTATATGGTTATTTTTTTTCGTGTTGCACTGTGTTATTCATGTTTTGAATGGCGGTGAGGATGCTTGTTGTATAAGTCTTTATAATTACTTCAGAGAAGTACTGAATATTAGATCAACTTCAATTAATAGATATAATCAACAATGTCCAATATCCCAGCTGACAGTTTTTTTTTATAAAACCATGCTGTAAACTCTTTTTTAGTTTTCCCGAATATTGTTTAAACCGTAATTCATTGACTGAGATTGCCTCACCATTTGTTTTCGAAGGTCTTCGGATTTTGATGCAAATTGGTGAACGTGTTTGTTATCTAATATAAAAAAGTTGCTTCTTTCAAAGCAGTCAACCTTAACAGAAACAAATTTTGAATAATTTGTTGATTCATCGATAATATGGGAATATTTTGATCATCCTATGTCGTGAACAAGCTCCTTAAATTGCAAACATTTCGTTCTAGACAATGAAACAGGGGCCTACTGTTGCAATTTATACATATGATTTTATGAAAATAACAAGAGCAATGGTTAAAGGTAATCTTAATGGGAGTTTGGAGTGTCATTAATTTAATTTTAATTTTTAGATTTAAATATTAAATACTTTATAACCATTTCATCTCAATCGATCCTTTTTTGTCGATGACATTTTCCTTTTTCTTATCTCTCTTTTCTGACCCGCGGAAGATGGTGATGAAGACAGTGAACAGTCAAGTAATAATTTTGTAGACATTTATAGATAAATTAGCATTCCCAGTTTAAATCAAATACTAAATATTTTTCAAAGTACTTCGAATATCCCCTGTCCCCATTTCATATTTTTCGTCCTTTTGACCATCATAAAACCTCCACTTTGGCACAGCATTTTGTATTTCTCCAAGAAACGTCTTTGGCGAAATTAGGTCATATCGGTTCATACTCCCAGCAAAAAAAAAAATGAAAGTACTTCCGAAGTAAGCACATTTTAATCGCATCTCAAAATCCAAATGAGCTTATTTCTCGCATTTGAGGAAGTCCTTTTAAAGAACTTTCAAAAAAGTCGATAATATGTTAATATCCCGTAACATTTTATTAATAACATTTTCGGCAACATGAACGGCAACGAATTTTTAATATGAGGTCACAGAGGTGAGGTGCCCGCTTTGCATTCAGAAGGTCTCGGGAAAATATTTTTCTTTCGTTTTTTATTACTTTTATAAATAAATAATATTTATTTTGTACAATTTTAACAATTTAAACATTTTTGCTTAAAAATACAATTTTATTGCTTTATTAATGTACTTCCAATATTTAAATTGTTTAATTATTATTAATACTTCATAATATCAGTAAAATGATGTAGTGTTAATTTATTTAACGCCAATTTAATTTAATATTGATTTGCATTATAAAGGGTGATTTTTAAAAGCTATAGGAAAGTTTTTCAAAACAAAACACATGAAATTCAGAAAAATGCATGAAATCTTTATTTGAATCGATAGCAGGGTCCATATAATTTAATGCTTGAAGATTATTTCATGCAAATGTGGACCTTGACTGAGCGTCAAATGGTCCATCCGCTTAGTCCAATTTTGGCATACTCTTTCCAACATTTCGGCCGGTATCTCACGAATAAATGTTTCAACGTTGTCTTCCAATGCGTCAATTGAATGCGGGCTTGTCTGTATAGACATGAGCTTTAACATAGCCCCACAAAAAATAGTCTAAAGGCGTTAAATCGCACGATCTAGGCGGCCAATTGACCGGTCCCGAACGTGAAATAAAATGTTCACCGAACTCGCCACTCCATTGTTGTCCATTGTTGCACGTGCTGTGTGGCATGCGGCACCACATGTCATGCAAGTCAAGCTCTTGCATTTTGGGCAAAAAAAGTTGGATATCATCTCACGGTAGCGCTCACCATTCACATTTACGTTACGTTACGCATCATCTTTGAAGAAGTACGGTCCAATGATGCCGCCAGCCCATAAACCGCACCAAACTGTGACTTTTTCTGGATGCATTGGTAGCTCTTGCAATGCTTCTGGCTGATATTCACTCCAAAATCGACAATTCTGCCTATTTACGTCCCCATTGAGCCAAAAATGAGCTTCGTCGCTGAACACAGTTTTTCGGTAAAAAAGTGCATCTTCGGCCAACTTTCCAAGAGCCCATTCACCATAAATTTTACGTTGCGGTAGGTCGTTCCGCTTCAATTCTTGCACCAGCTGTATTTTGAAAGGCATCACACCTAAATCCTTGCGCAAAATTTTCCACGTTGTTGAGTAACAGAGGCCCAATTGCTGCGAACGGCGACGAATCGATAATTGATGGTCACCATTAACACTGGCCGATACAGCTGCGATATTTTCTTCAGTTCGCACTCTACGTAAGCGTGTTGGTGGTTTAATGCAATGTAAATTTGGTGCGAAATTTAGTCACAATAGCCCGAATAGCCGCTTCAGTGGGTCGATTAAACTGACCATAAAATGGAAGCGCGCGATGAACTTTCTTAACAGAGCTCGCATTTTGATAATAAAATTCAATAATTTGCAAGTGTTGTTCGTTTGTAAGACGATTCATGGTTAAATTATAGACCAAACTGAAGATGTTTGACAGTGAAACAAAACACGAAACGTGCGTCAGCTGTTTAAACCAGTGTCGCCAAAAAGATAATAGCTTAAAAATCACCCTTTATATTAATTCATACGACATAAATATTTTGTTAAGTATCCTATTGTCAGTTCAAACGCTTTAGTTATTCAGCACTCACAACAGAGGGTAGCTGAGATGGTTAGGGTGCCGTAGTAGCAACCAGAAGGTCCGCTGTTCTACCCCCGGTAGCGGCGGATTGTTTAAAACGGAAATGGAAACATGTGAAAAAAAGAACTTTAAAATACCTTTTAAGTTTTTCAAAATAAAGGACAACTCAATGTTAGATTAATTGGTGAATATCCCTATTTTCACTACTTCCGAATAACAAGATGAACATCTCTTTCACTTCTTATGGTGCTCTCTTTTTGCTGGGTATAGGATAATTTATAAAATACATTCCATATTCACGTTTTTTTTTTTTTTTGGAAGTTGTTTTGAGCGACTTCATATATTTGAGAAACTATTTAGAATGAATTAGCTTGGATGCATGATTAAGGAGTAATGATAATGTCATTCATTTTGAACTACTTCAAAGCTTTTTTGCTGGGTAGTAATTAATAATAATGCCTCTCCTGGTCACCTAATGTAGATGTCACCCGGGTCACAGTCCAATCTCGATTACACAGACAATATCTGCCTCCTTGCTTGTAGACGCTTGTTCTTACAGGCCCATTTTCCACACGTAATTAGTGCATTCGGGGAGTGTTGTATGTTGCTTTTACGAGCTTTTTGCACATAATAGAGCACATCTTCAGAGCTTTCTGATTAATTAAAATATCGTACCAAGTGCAACTGTCCACTTCTGTATATACAAACAATTAAGTCAGGTTGTGGAATAAGGAGTTGATACCAGCTAGGAATTATCCTTCTAGGAATTTTGGTTTAATTTTGGAACAGCCACAAATACACCACGTAGTAAAATATCACTTAAGTAATGTCCAAATAAATATAAACCTGGGATTCAAAATCGATATTTATTTATAATATTTCTAATTACTTTGTCATAGCACTACTCTTCTTCTTCTACAAATACTCCAGCCTGTATTAATATTCCGCACGCAATTGATTGCTTCTATCTTCATTCCTCGAACTATTTACATAATTAAGTAATATCTTCGCCTGAGGTAACCTTCCCACGCCGGCCACCAAATACAGTTGATGCGGAGAAGACAACAACAACAGAATGTGAATAAAACAAAAGAATGAAATGTGAGCCAAATTAGTTTGTAACAATAATGCAAAGAAGAAAAAACGAAAGAACAAAATAGAAACGTTAAATAGAATATTAAATAGCCTTTAGGCCATCATCATTGAACAATAGCCGAGGCAGAGCTGAGCGGGGAGCGAACAAACTAACTAATGCCTGTGTAAACATGGGCCAAACACTTAAACGGATTCAACAAATATTTTCACACAATCACATACGTCGTTCTAGGCCCATACACACACATATGTTAGCCGAAGGATATATTTAAACACTTTCATGAAGGATAGTGTCAGTGTGCGAGAGTATGTGAGTGTGGAAGGAACAAAAACTGCTCATTTTGTTATCCTTTTTAAGTTGGTAATGGAAACATTAGCAACAGACATGACATTCCTGCTCACGATGCCAATGAGCATGCGAAAGGCAAGAGTTGGCTGATGCTGCTGCTGTTGTTTGGCAACCACACGATGCCAGCCAGCAGCAAAGGAGGAAAATCAAACCAGAATTATTCAGCTCCTATTCCTGGTTTGGCAGGCTGGCACGTTGATGCTTTGCAGGAATTGTCTGTGGTGTGGTCCTTCCTTCCTTCCACTACAATTCATTGAGCTTTTGTGTCGGTTGGTCGCTCGTTGTGTGAGGTCGTTTGTTTGCTTCTATCTTTATGTGTGTGTGCGTGAATGTGTTAGTGTTGGAGAGTGAGGAAGAGGGAGAGAGCACAAGTATCTGTAGCAATTTGATCTAATTTAATGAATTCTTAATTGGTAATTTTAATTAATCCTTGTGAAATCCTTACAAGATTGTTAGACATAATGCCGCTGCTAATAACATCGTCATTTTGTTCTCCTTTTTGAGTTGGTATGTGTGTGTGTGTGAGTGTGCGTGTTTGTATTTGTTCATGCCATGCTACAACAATGCGGTTATTATTGTTGTTGCCACCGTGCCACGTTGCCATCCACCATCATCCACCACCATCATCGATGTGAATGAATGTGAATAAATACGTGTGGCAAGAATGTAAGTGTGTGTGCGTGCGTCCTCGGCGTCGTGTCTGTGTGTGTTTGCATTAAATGTATTTGCTATTGGTTTGTTTCATTATTGTATTTTTTATATTTTCGGTAATTTTTGCTTAGATTGTTCTGTTTGTTTATTTATATGTCCGTCGGTTTGTATTTATTGTGCCATATAACCCAGCAAAACTTGTGGGAAATGGTTTAATGGGTCGAAAATTTCGAATTCGAAATAAGAATTGCATTTCAAAAATTACCACAATGATATTTTAATTGTTAATACAATATATTTTGGGCACCCCGGGGGTTGTGGGTTCGATTCCCACCAGAGGCTCTGGTCTGTCGCAGCAATAACTAGCTACAATGGTCTTAGTCGCCCCGCTCAATCCCAAAATTAAAATATAAATTTACTTTGTATTGTAATTCATAATAAATAAATAATATATTTATTGAATTGACATTGGGGATGACTGTAGAGCGACATGAAACGAAAACAAAATTTAATTATACACTCCACGAGAGCATTATGTATTTGTATATTTGAATCACTATGAATCGATTTTGCCATGCCCGACTGTCTGTCAGAATTATTACTCTATCCCAAAAAAATGATTTTTTGGACTGAAGCTATTGACTTTGAATAAAATCGATTCAGTTTTAGATAGAGCCTCCAAACAAATGTTACTCGTTTTCAAATTTGAACCAATTTTGTTCAAATATCGCTAAGCAATTAGATAACATTTTATCGAGAAACATCTATTGCGAAATTTGATCATATCATTGTTAGTCCGCATACAGGTATTCTTCATGATTTGAGATTTACTCTTCTAGCCAAGCAAATTTTAGCGGATATTGTTCATATTTCAAGTAGAACAGCAGATGCTTCACAAGTACTTCACATCGTTTCGAGTTATTCTCTATAAACCACATATTTTTACTGATTTGATTGAGTTCAAATATCCTATATGCCGTCAAAATTATAAAATTTGATTGAAATCTCCACAGTTGCTACAAATCATAACAAAACTGTTTCCAACTATTCCAAACTAACTATATCCCCACTCCATCATTTGGGACAGAAACAATGTGTAACGCATTGAATGAGTGACTTAAGACCCTAAGTATATTTGGACAAATCCCACACAAATCACGTAAAACTACGAAAAATTAAAGCCGTTATTACTTCTATACTGATGATCTCAATACTGTGAAATTTGATATTTAGCAATGCTTTTATAGTGGTTACATTCGCATGTAACAAGGGCGATATTGCCACACCCCTTCTGGTACCTCTCACACAAAGTGGCATAAACTATGGTTGCAGTAAAAGCGATATAACATCCATACGGGTAGCCAACATCATTTGCAATTTGATATTTAAAAATGTTTTTATAATCTCTTTAAACCTAAAAGATATTTACGCTGTAGCCACGCTCCTTCTTGTACCTCCCACACAATTGCCTCTTACTAGGTAATATAAAATCCAAATAACTTCTATACTGGTGCATAGTGGAGACTTGATATTTAACCATCTTTTTACAATTGTTTTATAAATGTGGAATCTGGGATCATGTGACACGAACCTCCTACCACACAAATTATCCTGCCCTACAGAAAATTTTATATTATATTCTCTGAGAGTGAGGGTATATATTAGTGGGTTTAGCCGACTGAAGCTTAGTTACTTGTTTTTTTTTTTTAATTTCTGTCAGTGCTAGAATGACGCTATTGGTACCAAATAAAATTTTTAACAATGTTTTTATTCATATTGTTTGATTATATACATAAAATAAATTAATTCATTGACTTTAAGTTAAAAAAAGGAATTCAATAAAAATAACATAAAATTTCAATACAAGTCAAAATAATTTTAAGTAAGTTAAAATGGTAAAGGGTGATTTTTTAAGAGCTTGATAACTTTTTTTTTAAAAAAAACGCATAAAATTTGCAAAATCTCATCGGTTCTTTATTTGAAACGTTAGATTGGTCCATGACATTTACTTTTTGAAGATAATTTCATTTAAATGTTGACCGCGGCTGCGTCTTAGGTGGTCCATCCGCTTAGTCCAATTTTGGCATTTCCACGTTTTTGAGTAACAGAGACCCAATTGGTGCGAACGGCGACGAATCGAAAATTGGTGGTCATCATTAACACTGGCCGATACAGCTGCGATATTTTCTTCAGTTCGCACTCTACGTAAGCGTGTTGGTGGTTTAATGTCCAACAATATAAATTTGGTGCGAAATTTAGTCACAATAGCCCGAATAGCCGCTTCAGTGGGTCGATTAAACTGACCATAAAATGGAAGCGCGCAATGAACTTTCTTAACAGAGCACGCATTTGGATAATAAAATTCAATAATTTGCAAGCGTTGTTCGTTTGTAAGACGATTCATGATGAAATGTCAAAGCATACTGAGCATCTTTCTCTTTGACACCATGTCTGAAATCCCACGTGATCTGTCAAATACTAATGCATGAAAATCCTAACCTCAAAAAAATCACTCTTTACATAAAAAATTATATTGTAGGTATCTTCCCAGCATTATTTCAAAATAGTCTGTCATTTCCATTGTACTTTTGTTTTCATTATTATGTCATTTTCAATAAAATTCTCAATGTCCAATAAATTTCGGTACATTTCAGTTGACTTTTCTTTTGATTGTAAAAATCGACGAATTTTGAAACTATTTCTAACAGATTCATTGGAAGGAATTGGAAGTTCGTCTTCCTCTTCCGTTTCGTAATTTTATTCGTTGTCATCAAAATTCTGAGTATTTTGCACCATCTGTATAATTTCAGTATCAGTTAGAAACTCCGTTGTAATTATAGCATCGTCAACTCCAGCATAATCTTGAAAAGCCATGCCATTTGGCAAACATTCAAATCAAACTACAGATTCACCATTATATGTTTCAACATCAATGGCGGATGACAAAGTTTCCGTCGTTTTAAATCCAGAATGTCGAAAACAATTATCAATAGTTGTTTCAGTAACTTTATCCCAAGCAGATCGCAAGAAATAAAGAGAATCCAAAATTGTTATTACCGGAAGCTTTTCATTTAATTCAATAGAAACTAAATATTTCTGCAAAATTATTTTACGATAGTTGTGCTTTAAATTTTGAATGATTCCCTGATCACATGGTACTTGTTGTGTTTGGTGGCAAGTGTTGAGCGGCAAATTTGCGATCAATCTTTTCTAGCCACCTGCTAAAAAACTCAGCTGACATCCAAGCTTTTATTGTTGGCCAAATATTCTAATGGTAGGTGGTCCACATTTTTAAAACATCTGGGACGTTTTGATTTGCCAAAAACTAGCAGTGGATATTTCTCGGACCCATCCGAATTGCATCCAACAAGAACCGTAATGCGTTCCATCTCCACTTTTTTCCTCCATGGCAAGGGTCATCTTTGAAGCTTAAGGTTTTTTCTGGGAGGCAACGATAGAATGGAGCACATTCATCACAGTTGAATATGTACCGTCCGGCATTTGTATTTAAAATCCCTGGAAGCGTTTTAGATTCCCACTCGTTAGTCATTTGAGAGGTTACATTGTGCGATTCCCCGCATACTGTTTTATATTTTATGTTGTGACGATGTTTGAATCGCTCAAGCCATCCTGTGTTTGGAGAAAAAACTAAATTTAAGTCTTTTGATAGGGTTTTGGCCTTTTCTGTCACCAAAGGTCCGCCAATAGGCACATTATGAGCTCGACATTGTTTACACCATATTAATAGTGCTCTTTCCAGGTTTTCGTGTTTGGCGAAGCGCATTCTTTTATCGGAGTTGCTTATGCTGTCCTTGTGGAAAGCATCTTTTATTTTTTCTTTGTTTTTGACAATTGTCGACAATGTCGTCTTTGGTATATTAAAATCTAAGCAAATGTCTCCTTTACTTTTATTTCCTTTGTCAATTTCTCTTATTATTTGTATTTTAATTAATGTCTCTTTATTTGACATTTTTCACTTTTCAAAACAAAAAAACTGTTGTGATATTTTTATTTGTTAGGTATTAAAATGCAAACATACATACAAAGAGTTGCCATTTGTGTTAAAACAGCTGCTGGTGTGGTAGGTTTAAAAGAGTTACCACACCACTTTTTAAACAAGGTTAATGTTTTTCGGCGTTCGTTATAAACGTCGTATTTCTTATGAAAAAATTTTACAGGGGACTAAAAACCGTTTTCGTTATAAATGTAGAAATTTGTATGAAAAATCATAGCAAAATCATTGGGACCTCAAAAAAACGTACATTATAACCATAGTTCGTTATAACCGGCGGTCGCTATAACCGTGTTCGACTGTATTATCTATTAAAGCTATATGGCAGAAAAATATATTTACTACCAGAAAAAATATATTTACTTAGTGTTCTAAAATAGTTTAATGGTTAGAAATATTTTATATATAATATCGTCATTCATTTCGAAACTCAAAATAAAAGAAATACAATTATAAAAACTTTAAAATATCTATAACACATCACCTTCATATTTTAAAAGTGTTTCAAATTACCTTCCAAACTAGGTATAGTACATTTAAATTGGTCAAGTATTTCCACCCGACTTTCCTTACTTGTTTTCAAAAAAAAGGCTCAAATACCATAAATATTACTAGATAGTGGGTACTCTAGTTGCTTGCATTTCCATCCTATTTTAATTCCAAAAGTACAAATTTTGAAAAACGATTATCTCTCACGTACACAGTGCAAGATTAAATCAATGTTTGCAGTAAAAGTAAAAAAGTACGACTTTTGAAAAATCTATTTATTTTGCAGAGGAATGTATACACCGAATTTCATGATTCTAGCTGCGGTCGTTTGGTTGGTACCATTTTTATCCCTCTATTCCCATTCTATCCCATAAAAGTACGAATTTGGAAAAAATAATTTCATAGTATGTATCTACTCAATTAGGGGAATTTACACAGCGCATTTTGTGTTTCTAGCCGTTGTCGTTTGATGTGTACCATTTTTATCCCTTTTTGCCCCATTTCACCCCCTACGAATAAAAATCGTTTTATGGTGCACGTTTTTGTTATCGGGGGAATGCACATACCCAATATCAAGTAAGTATATTGTAGAAAATATGCTTAATACTCTAAAATATTAGGGTTTATTATGGGGTTTTTCAGTCCTTGTGAGGGAAAATTTTATCCCTGTGTGCCGATTTCGCCCAGTTTCAATCCCAACCGATCTACGACTATAAGATATATTTATGCAAAAGTTCGACCTCCTAGCTCCTTTCGTTTAGATGTTAGCGTGCTTTCAACTGATGGACGTACGGACGGATCGTCTTAGAATTTTATGACGATCAAGAATATATAACATATTATAGGAACTCAGGTCGATATTTCAAGGTGTTACAAACGGAAGGAGAATGTTAGTATACCCCCATCCTGGGGGTGGAGGGTACAAAAACATGCTTAAATACATAAAATAGTAGGGATTATTATGGGTATTTTCAGTCATTCTGAGGAAAAAATTATCCCTTGGGCCGATTTCGGCCAGTGCAATCCCAACCGTTCTACGACTCTAAGACGCATTTATTAAAAATGTTAACGTCCTAGCTAATTTCGTTTATATGCTAGGATGCTTGCAACAGATGTCTAGATCGTCTTAGAATTATATGACGATCTAAAATATATGTACTTGTAAATTGAACTAGAATGAATCTGACGGAAATACCCACTATTTTCGAGACCTACATATTTGTTTTCCTCCAAATAATGGCAAACACTAGGCACCAAGATTTCTGTGCTTATTTATTGTTTACATTGGAGGTGTCCTCCAAAAGTCTAAATTTGTCATTTCCTGGTTCAACTGAAGGAAAATGATTTGGTTTCGAAGCTTTTCGGCCACTATCAAGTTTGTGCAAATGAAGAGATTAAGTGAAAAATTATAACTTTTTTCTATGCACCTCAAGTTTTCAGTCGCCACACTCTTCACTGGGATATCTGTGAAACTTTACCACTCAACGCTTAACGGTTTACGTTCTCACGTACATACAAACATATGTACGTTATTTTATCTATTTACCCCTGATTTGGCATGAATATCGTGGTAATTTTAGACGGGTTTTGCGGTTAAAATTTAATCACCACAAAACATGCAGGTGTGCATGAACGCACAGCTTATATATCAGCAGCGAAACGGTTCTTTTTTATTTCATTTTGCGGTTAAGTTTCATTCCGACACTTACATATACATACAAACACCCAGACCCACATACATATAATTCTTCCAAATATAGAGTACATGTATTGTTGTTGTTGTTGTGGTTTTCTTCTTCTTCCGATGAATAATATAAATATTCAATTTGCTTTGCTATTAGTTTATTGAGCAGAGATAAATGGGATATGTATTATTTTTTGCTGCCATCTTATCCTGTCCGCCCGTCTGTCCGTCCGCCTGCCTGTCTGTCGGTCGGTGTGGATATCTGAGACAGTGTAAACTACCTTAACATACACGGACACACATACATTACATTAATTACATTTTGTATCCATTACTGAAATCAATATTCAGTAGTATTGAGGCGGAATTTAATTACTACGTACGAGTATGTATACATACGACTCAGCTGTAATTTAAGATTGAGCTAAACACATTGTTGGGGTCAGCTCTCCAATTTCAGGCTAGTTTAATTATAGCTATCGTTGTCAATTTTTGTTTCTTTATTAATTTAATTTGCTGTAGTTTTCTGTCTAAATTGCATCTTAGTCAGGTTATAATTAGGAGATGCTTTAAATTCAAGAATATATTGACACTGTGTTGGAATATTAAAAAATATATGTTTATGTATGATTGCAATTTAATTTTTAATTTTAGATATTTAAGGGGAAATTTCAGCATTTTCAAAGATTTATGTTGTAGATTTATGAAGTAGAAAACTCTGGAAAATGTTACATATAAATATTATTGAAGGTATTGTCGAGCAGACAATAATCTGTATTTGAAATTTCCCAGGCATCCCCAAAATCATGAGTTATGGGTATGAAATAAGCCACTTACATATAAGCCTGTAACATAGTTGGTTATCAACCGATTTTCACTTTCTCATCGGATTTAAAAAGAGGAAGCCTTTCTTATTTGAAAAACGTAAGAAAGCATTGTGCTTCTATCCAGCAAATACATGTTTTAAAGAAGTAATAGCCATTTTTCAATATGACAACGGTTTTGCACATTATTATGTTTGGTAACCGTAAGAAGTTTTGATTTAAAAATTCGTGAGAGACTGTGTTTTTGAAGTTTTTCTTAATACTAATTTTTTGCAAAAATACAAGTGAAGTGAAAATACAAAAGTGAAGTTCAATAAAAATACCTAAAATTCACCAAAAAGATAAAAACGACGAAAAATAATTACATTTTCCATGTTTTCCAAAAAAATACCCGAATTCCCAAAATGGCAAAAATGTGCTCCAGAATTGCAGACTTTTTTATTTAAGTGGTCGCCATTTTTATCATTGTGATGAATTTTAGTTTTTTTTTGTTTTTAAATTATTGGGATATGTCGATCGAATGCTCCAGGATTCTTCTTTTCAAATTCGATGAGAAAGTAAAAATCGGTTGAAATCGGAGCGCAGGTATGATAAACCGGTTTTTTCTCTATATTTTTACGTCTATGGTGCCGACGAAGTCCAAACCGATTCTTATTATTCCAGCTACAGCTATTTTATTGGTACCATTTTATACCCCTGCGCCACACACTACACCTAAAAGTACGAATTTCGAAAAGTTTCTGTATTTTGTACGTCTATAGAGTCAGAGGAATGTACTCCCAGAATTTAAAGATTCTAGGTACAGCCATTTGGTCGGTAGCCTTTTACCACGTTTGCCATTAAAAGTATGAATTACGCAAAATCCTATAGATGAATGTTCAAACTGAATTCCATATAGGTGTTGTCTTTTGATTGGTACCATAATAATGGTACCTCTTACCTCTTGCCCTTTATTACTAATAACATCTAAAAAGGCGTTAAGTTTGGCCGGCCGATTTTTATATACATTCCATTCAGTCGAGTTTACATAGAAATGCAGAACCATATTAGAAAACTTATTATCTTTCGTTTGCATATTGCGATATTTATTTACTTCTGTTTTAAATAAATTGTGCTGGAATCATTATTATAATAATTCCAGCCCTCTACTAAATATGTAAATATAATACTACAAGTATAATCAGTGAACATGAGGCAGCAATATTCAAAAATGTGCCTAAAATATAGGATATTATCAGTCAACATAAGGGGGAAACATTTTCCCTCTGGGCCGATTTCCCCTCTTTGCAACTTTTTTGATTCCAGCTAGAGACAAAATGTTTGTACCATATGTTTCGCGTCCACAGTGGAGGGCACACACCTAATTTCATGATTCTAGCTACAGCCTTTGATTGATTTGTTTGCTTGATACCAGTTTTATTCCTTTTTCATTTCAACCTTAAAAGAACGAATTTGGAGAGGTATTCTTATTTTGCGTGTCTACGCAGTCAAATGAATTTCATGATTCTGGCTACATCCGTTTGCTTCATACCGAATATCGAAAGATGTCTTTATTTTTCGCGTCTACTCAGTCAGAGCAATACACACATCTAATTTTACTATTCTAACTGCAGCCGTTCGGTTGGTACCATTTCATGATTCTAGCTGTTGTCGCATTATTGGTACCTTTTTTATCCCCTTTTGTCCCATTTCAGCCGCTACATTTTTATACCCTCACTCTACAGATTAGGAGGATATACTATATCATTTGGACAAGAAAAAATTTTAATAAATTAAAGTTGTGACTTAAGGCCCCAAGAATGTTTGGACCAAATTAAGCCATGTCCGTCCGTCCGTTCGTCTGGTTGGTGTACACGATAACTCTCGGAAGGAGGTAAGGAATCAATTCAAACTTTGCACATGACAATATTTTCCCAAAATTAGTTTAAGTTCGAAGATGGGCGTAATTGCCACACCCCTTCTGGTACCTCCCACATAAATAGCCCATATTCCAATGGTAAATTGAAACCCATATAACTTCCATACGGAAAATCGGAATCAGCTATATTTTCGTTTTTGATAATGTTTTTATAATCACTTTAAGTGTACTAAATATGACGGGTTATGTGACGCCACTTCCAGTACCTCCTACACAAATCGCGCAAAACTACGTAAAATTAAAGCTGTAATAACTTCTTTAAGGATGATCGGAATACAGTGAAATTTTATATTTGGCAATGCTTTTACAAATATGCGAATATGGGCGATATTGCCACTAGGGTTTGCATTTTCCCGTTCTTTTAATTTCCCGGGAAACGGGACTTATTTTTTCAATTTCCCTGGATCCCGGGACAGCACGGAAAATCGTCACCATACTGTTTACCATGAGTTAAGCTTATTTTTCCAATGAAACATTCACATCTGTTACAGTATTCATATAATAAAGCGCAATGTAAGATCAATCCAAACATCTTTCAAGTTTTAAAATTAATTAAAGATCAGATATTTCCAATTTTATTGGAAAATGTGGACGCGACGGAGAACGATCGTTCACATTAATAGTGAGTATAGCATTAAATGAAAGGTATGTTTGCTTTGTCCTGTCGCTTCAAAAAATTTAAATTCTTTATTTTTGGCGTTTGGATACACGCCCAAAATCTATTTTCCCGGATTTTAATTTTTTTAATATGGATCTTGGCAGGAAAAATCCGAAAAAGTGGATATTGAGTCTACATCCGAACGCAGCTTAAAAATATTTTGTCATCCAACTGACATACCTGAAGTTATGTTATCTAAATTTTTATAGAACATTTTTAATTTTATTGTGGAAATGATGGAAAAATATATGCGAAAAATATGTAAAATTTCCTACTGAATTCCCGCGGGATTCCCGTACGAATTCCCCCGGGATACGGGAAATAAAGAATGTGCGAATTCCCGGGAAATCCCGGGATGCAAACCCTAATTGCCACACCCCTTCTGGTACCCCCCACACAAAGTGGCATAAACTTTGGATACAATAAAACCGATATAACATCCATATGGGTAGGGTAGTCCAAATCATTTGCAATTTTATATTTGAAAATGTTTTCATAATCACTTTAAACATAAAAATATTTACGCTTTAGCCACGCCCCTTCTTGTACCTCCCACACAATTGTCTCGATCCTAGGTACAATTAAATGCTTTATAATTCCTGTGACGGTGCCTGAAATCCATTGTGACTTCATATTTGATCATGTTTTTACAATTATTAACAAATATGGAAGCTGGGTCCAATTGGCACAAACTTCTACATAGTACCTCCGACAAGCATACTACGGCGCTAAGCAAAATTTAAGTCCTTCCATATACATGAGAGTGAGGGTATATATAAGACGGTTTATCCGAATGACGTTTTCTTACTTGTTTAAGAAAAATAAAAATACAAAAATTAATAAAACATGAATGTAACTTTGCAGTCCGTATGACCATCATTGCAAGTAAGCTACGCTTTGGACTATTTAGTTTAATTATATTTATACACTCCACGAGAGTATTATGGCTTTGTGTATTTGTTTGTAACACCCAAAAGGAAGCGAGATAGACCCATTGTTAAGTATACCGATCGACTTAGAATCACTTTCTGAGTCGATTTAGCAATGTCCGTCTGTCCGTCTGTCTGTCTGTCCATCTATTGTTGTAATCAAATTACAGGTCGCAATTATAGTCCGATCTTAACAAAAATTGGCACAAGTAAGTTTTGTGGATCAAGGACGAACGCTATTTAATTTGAGGCAAATCGGTTCAGATTTAAATATAGCCCCCATACAAATGTCGCTCCTGAATTTACATTTTCCGCTCTAGAAACGACATATTGTACCCGATTTTCTTTAAATTTGACACAACATCTTATAATCCAACTAGGGTAAGATCGGTTCAGATTTAGATATAGCCCCCAAACAAATGTCGCTCCCGATTTGACTTTTGCCGCTTTAGAAACAACATATTGTACTCAATTTTCTTTAAATTTGGCACAACAGCTTATAATCCAAGTAAAAAACCTATGGTGTAAGTGGCTAAGATCGGTTCAGATTTAGATATATCGCAAATACAAACGTTGCTCCCAAATGTTTAACCGATTTTGGCCAAACTATACATATTATATTTATATTATATTTCGTTCCAGATTTCAATATACCCCCATACAAATGTCCTTTCCGATTTAACATTTTTTGTAAAACACACACATACAGGATACGAAAAATTCTTCCCGTTTTCACATTTTCACCGAATTAAATTGTATTCGGATTGAAAGTGGAGTGTATCATAGAGTCGGCCCAGCCCGACTTTAGCCTTTCCTTACTTGTTTTGTTTTCTATTACTAGTTAGAAACATATTTTTTTTTACTTTTTATTCTTCAAGTAGAATTTTGCGTTAGATTGGTACCAGTTTTATCCTGTCTAATTTCACCAAGTTTATTATATAAAATATCAAGCAAATACAATTTGGACCTTCCTTCGGTTAGATGCTAGTGGACTTTTATATGAACATGACTAGATTGTAGAATTTTATGGCGATCAATAATATATAGAGAGGGCCATTTAAAACTTTAAATTAGAATCAGCTATAAAAAAGTACTGATTATTTTTTTCAAATTTCTGGTTTTATTTCGATCATACTACCAGGACTGGCTCCCAACAACTCAATTTTTCAGAACAGCCAAAAATCCACACCAAACAGTGACTGGTTGTGGATTTGGCATTGCCTTCTCAATAGTAACGTGTGGGTTATCTGAACCCCATATGCGGCAAGTTTGCTTATTGACAAAGCCACCGAGATGAAAATGAACTTCATGAAGGCTGAACTGAAGGCCGATATCTTCTCGAAATTTTTCCACGTAAATTTTTTACAGTTTGCGTTAAAAACTCACTACTTTGGAAGTAAGTTTGCAATATTTCGCAATTTTGTTTGAGCTTTAAACGCATTATTTTTCAAATGTCAAACATAATCCTCAAAATAAAAATAAAATACAAACGAAAAAAATAAAATTTCTAAAAAATTATAATGTATGATACTCATATTATTGGGATTAATAAATAATAATGTCGAAAAATCCCTTTGAAGATCTCCTTAATATACTCACAAAATCTTCAGAAACTTAAAAGGAATTCTTTATTCTATCAATAAGCTGTGTTGGTTCGATTTCAGAGAATTTGCTAAGTGTTAATTCAATTACCTGGCAATTATATTGCACTCGGTAGTTTCAAAGGTCTATTATTATTGACAACCTCAGACAGTATTGTGGAAAGTTGGGAAATTTAATGACTTTGAAAATATTATCTTAATACCAATCATGTTTAGATTATTATTACTATTATGAGGCTTATCGAACAATTGCCAATGAATTACAAGCGATTGCAATGCATTATTATTATAGATTTTATGCAATTGTATCGAATACATACAAATCTTCTGGTTAATCACAATCCTTTGACATTCTTAAACTACTTGCTGTGATTATAACTCATCCTTGAAAAAACTCATAACATTGGATGACAAAAGTAAGCTTTGTTCCTTCTCTGTTCCTTCGCTCTCAATCTAAAAGCCTACCAAAGTGTCATTACTGTCATAACTGATTTGCATTACTCCAACATGAGGATTTCATATATGTATGTAATGTGAACGTGCATACATATGTTGTGCATATCTCTGTATGCTATCGGCTATATGACTTTTATGGAATCATTGGAATATCAACAAAAGGACTTAATGACTTTTCTCATTTCTACTAGAATTACGTAGAATGTCAATATTTAATCGGGCACACGAAAGCACTTCTCATCCAAACACACCCCCAAAATAGACGACAACGATGACAGGAAACGGAAAGAACTTAACACAGCTGTTCCAAAAATACACTTGACACACTCAAGCATACTTGGTTATACATACATTCCTACTTCAATACTTTCATACATATTTGTCTTCTCGTAATAATAATAATAATAATAACAATAATAATACTTACATTCCATACATGATTTACGAGAGAAATGTGTAAATAAATCACTCAACATTTATTACAACACTTACATTTCCCTCCACCAACGAACCATCCAACCAACCAGCCGACCGGCCGACCCCTCCTCAACCATGACAAAGCGGCATTCCTTTGCTCCCGCTGCCGATCAAAGAAACTTCCGCTCGTTTGTCTAAACAAATATTTAACCTAGAAATCTAACACAGAATAAGCTTCACAACTCTAACCAAATAAAGAAACAAAAGCTGACGCGTAGCACAAGAAAATAAGCATTCAGGGGCGTAAAAAGGGAAACCTGCGACGACGGCAGCAAATGTCACAATGCCAGATTGTATAACAAAACGCACACCTAACACACATAGTCGTGCATATGAGTATAATGTACATTGTACATTAGTGTGCTTCGGAAATATTTTGGTTTTTGTTTTAACTTAATAGTTTTTCTTAATTTTTAATAGAAAAAATTGCTGAATAATAATAATTCAGCAATTATTAATTGTCATTAAAATGGATAAATAATAGGAAATTAGTTCGGCCACTCATAAAATTAATCTTTCTAAATTGGAAATGAAAGCACAAAGAAGGTTTTAATATTAAAAGTAATATAAACAAGTAAGGAAAGGCTAAAGTCAATTCAGTAAATCATAGACTTATGTGACCTGACCCACTTTGTCAAACCGAGAAGAATACTTGTATAGGGACTATATCCAAATATGGAACTATATGACCCACTTTTACCATAGGTGCTTCTAGCTAAAGTATAACGTGCTATCAAAATTTGAAAAAAAATACTTGGTGGGCGGAAAGAGTCAAATCGGGAGCTATATTTGTATGGGAGCTATATATAAATCTGAACCGATTTGACCCATTTTCACCATAGGTCTTTCTAGCGTAATTATAAGATAAGAAGAAGATCTGCTAAAATATGTGGTTTCCAGAGCGGCAAGAGTCAATACGGGGAGCGAAATTTTTATGCGAGCTATATATAAATCTGAACCGATCTGACCCACTTTGTCAACAGATGTGTCTAGCTCAAATATAAGGCGTATATAAATCTGAACCGATCTGACCTATTTTCACCATAGGTGTTCCTAGATTAAATATAAGATGTTTTGCCAAATCTGAAGACAATGTGATACAATATGTGGTTTATAGACCGGAAAAAGTCAAGCGTTACATCGGGAGTGAAATTCGTATGGGGGCTATATCTAAATCTGAACCGATTTTCTGAACCGTTCGTCCTTGTACCGAAAAACTTCGTTGTGCAAAGTTTCATTTGGATCCGTCGACAATTGCGATTGTATCGTGATTACAAGAATAGGTGGACAGACGGACAGACAGCCGGACATTGCTAAATCGACTCAGAAAGTGATTCTAAGTCGATCGGTATAATTAACAATGGGTCTATCTCCCTTCCTTTTGGGTGTTACAAACAAATGCACAAAGACATAGTACTCTCGTGGAGTGTATAAATATTACATTTTTGCCTATATCAAAAAACCGGTTTCATTTTTGTAAATAAATTAAAAACCAAATATTGCGAGCTTTCGAACAAACCCAAAACCGTTTTCCTGAAAAGGGTCTGCTTTTGAGATCCCTACTTTAAACCTTCATGATTTTGCCACCCTTCCCCCGCTAATGCTGACATTCTAGTTTAAATTAAATAATTTTTTCAATCGCATGATTTGATATTTTATCGAGCTTGTACAATTGTTTTATAACTTAATCCCATTTATAAAATCCCTTGTAATATCTCCCACATAAATGATGATCCTATCCAATTTTAAATTAATGCCTTTATAACATTCATACCGATGCTTTTGAGGATGACCTGTTTTCTTCTTGAGTTAAATTTCGAAAAGTTTTCTCTTTGTTCGTTATTAATATTCTATGCAAAACCCTAATGTACAGACATGTGTAATAATAAATGGATGTTTGCACTTGGAATTGTTTCATTTTGTTGGCGTTTGTTGAAGTAGTCCGTGTAGTGACATTTACGAATGTGAGGTTTAAGTCATAAATCAGGGAGGACCTTAAAGCGGGGCCTTTACTGGATAAAATGGTGCCTTAAGCCACTACTTGACGCTCCCTAGAGAGCGGCCACGTAAACCGACCAGATCGGAGTTATGTTGTATTGGGTCGATTTATTACAGAGGCTTTTGTGATCTTAAACCGAAGTCCTCACTTTAATCAAAGAAAAATTCGATGGCAGTTGGAAAAGTAGCCGATGTGAACACTAAACACAGTAGTTGTGTTTTAGTAGAAGTATATCATTATAATTTTGTATGTAGTTAATGTTGATGTGTAATTTTTTGTTATGCTTTTTTTGAATTTCAGACTACGATTTACCATTTGCGACAGCAAAAAAAAAGAGTAAACTATAAATCTGGGTAAGTTTGAATCATATTTTGCGACTTTTTATGCTATTTGATCTAGGACTGCTTTCGAAAGAAGTTGAAGAATTAATTCAAATTTTGCGCATATTAATATTTTCCCCAAATTTATGTTTATGGGGTAACTCCCATACAAATGTCATTTTTGCCGAATAATCATAATCATAATTGAGAACAAGTAAGGAAAGGCTAAAGTCGGGCGGGACCGACTATATGATACACTCCACTTTCTATCCCAATAATCTTAAATTCGGTAAAAAAGTGAAAACGGGAAGGATTTCTGTATAACTACTAATCATAGGCTAAGATGACCCAATTTGTCAAAACGAGAAGAATATTTGCATCGGGCTATATGAATATGAAGTGACCCACTTGTACAATACTGTCAATATGAAGAAATTCGGTGAAAAGACGTGATTTCTAGGGCAGTAAAAATCAAATCGGGAGCGAAATTTGAATGGGAGCAATATATAAATCTGAACCGATCTGACACATTTTCACCACAGGCATTTCTAGCTGAAATATAAGATGTTTTGGCAATTTAGAAGAAAATCTGGTAAAATGTGTAGTATCGGTATGGGGGCTATATCTAACATTAAATCGATTTTTTTTAAATTAAATAGCGTTCGTCCTTATCCCAAAAAACTTCGTTGTGCAAAGTTTCGTTTGGTTCTGGCTACAATTACGACCTGCACTTTGATTACAAGAATAAATGGACAGGCACCTATATTATGGAATTTTATGCGGATCAGTTTTGTGGGCCATCCCTCTTGCTCCTCTCAAATCAAAAAAGTCCTTTCAAAAAAGGACATTTAAGGATTAAAATGTTCTGTGAAAAAATTTGTAGGAGAACTTCAGTGCGGGTCACCGAAGACATCGAAGTTGTAAATAGAGCCCGTCACGCTTAAATAGCAAAATTACACGCCATCTTATACAACAAAATTATAATTGGTCGATGTTTTTTGGAAGATCGATCTTTTTCGACAAAAAATGTGGGTATTTCGGTAGAGCACGGTAAATAAAAAGTACAAGTTGAATATTTGTTTGCAAAATTTTCAATTTCGCGGTAAATATAACTAAAATGATAGAATGCCTGATTTTTATACCCTCCAGCTCCAGGATGGGGGTATACTAACTTTGTCATTCCGTTTGTAACACCTTGAAATATCGACCTGAGACCCTATAAAGTATATATATATTCTTGATCGTCATACAATTCTAAGACGATCTAGCCATGTCCGTCCGTCTATCCATTTGTTGAAAGCACGCTAGATCTAAACGAAAGGAGCTAGAACGTTTGAATTTCCCATAAATGCGTCTTATAGTCGTAGATCGGTTGGGATTGAAATGGGGCCAAATCGGCCCAAAGGACCCTCACAAGGACTAAAAATACCCATAATAATCCCTAATATTTTAGCGTATGTAAACATGTTTTTTGAATATGTCTGTTTATATTTGCTTAATATTTGGTATGCGCATTCCCCTTATAGCAAAAACGTGCACCATAAAGTGATTCTTATTTGTAGGGGGTGAAATGGGGTAAAAAGGGGATAAAAATGGTACATATTAAACGACAACAGCTAGAAACAAGAAATTCGGTGTGTACATTCCTCTAATTGAGTAGATACATAATATAAAAATATTTTTTCGAAATTCGTACT
Source organism: Polietes domitor (assembly GCA_947397865.1). Classification (NCBI taxonomy): domain Eukaryota; kingdom Metazoa; phylum Arthropoda; class Insecta; order Diptera; family Muscidae; genus Polietes; species Polietes domitor. The sequence goes on from OX377620.1 coordinate 78,425,461, forward strand.
TTTAAGGGGTAAAATGGGAATAGAGGGATAAAAATGGTACCAACCAAACGGCTGTACCTAGAGTAATGAAATTCGGTGTATACATTCCTCTGATTGCATAGACAAGTAAAATACACCGATTTTTCAAAATTCGTACTTTTTGGGGTTAAAACGAAAAAAGGGGATAAAAATAGTACCAATCAAACGACCGCAGGTAGAGTCATTCAAATCGGAGTAAACATTCCTCTGAATGTGTAGACACGGAAAATAAACTGATTTTTCGAAATTCGTACTTTTTGTGGTCAAAATAGAAAAAGGGGATAAAAATAGTACCAACCAAATGATCGCAGCTAGAGTCATGAAATTCGGAGTATACATTCCTCTGACTGCGTAGACACGGAAAATAGTCGAATTTTTCGAAATTTGTACATTTTGAGGCTAAAATGGAAAAAGGGGATACAAAAAGTACCAACCAAATGACCGCAGCTAGAGTCATGATATTCGGAGTATACATTCCTTAAACTACATAGACATGAAAAATAAAAGGCTTTTTACAAATTCGTACTTTCAAGGAATACAATGGGTATGGAGGACACTTAAAATAAACAGATTTTTAAATGAAATGAAAAAGGGGATACAAACAGTACCAACCAAATAACCGCAGCTAGAGTCATGAAATTCGGAGTGAACATTCCTCTGACTGCGTAGACACGGAAAATAGACGAATTTTTCGAAATTCGTACTTTCAAGGGATACAATGGTACGGAGGGATAAAATAGTACCAACTAAGCGACTACAGCTAGAATAATGAAATTCTAATTGCGTAGAAACGTCAAGGGGGTAGAAATTGTACCAACCAAATGGGCGCAGCTGGAATCTTGGAATTCGGTGTATACATTCCTTCCTTTTTTCCAAATTCGTCCTTTTTGTTTTACGGCAAAAATTGGTTGAATCATGAAGCTATGTTATTTTGCACTATGTACGTCTGATAATGGATTTTCAAAATTTGTACTTTTGGAATTAAAATAGAATGGAAATACAACCAATTGTAGCACCCACTATCTACCAATATTTATGGTATTTAAGCTTTTGAAAAAATAAATATAAGAATATTTATTTTTGATTTGAAATAAATAATGGTTTGAAATAATCAAAGTATTATATTTATTTATAAAAGTATTTTTTTCAATATTTATACTTGTTTTGGTTTGGCTATATTAAAAAATATATTTTCCTGTAATATTACTGCACTTCTACTAAAACCGACAACCTCTGCGGAATGCAATCGATGGTGGAGGGTATATAAAGTTCGTTCCGGCCGAACTTAACGCCGTTTTTTCTTGTTTTTCATGTTTTCTTGTATTGCATGTGTATTTAGAACCGACATCGATGTATCATATATGTAGTAAGTCGCGAAAAAAAGCTGCAAGTGTTGCAAAAATACAAAATTCCCGGTTGCAATTGCATTTATTTCAACTTTCTCAGGGTTTCTGAATCAATTCTGCCCAGAAAATAATTTGGTGTTCTCTAGATGATAGAAAGTTAAGCGGGTTTTTCCAAATGCGCTTTTCACAATTTTTGACTTTACAACTTAAAATTGTTTTTACTATATATACATATGTATGTATTCAACGTAAGAAGCTTTATAACTTTCAGATACAGATTGTTGTTCTGCTGCAATACCTAATATAATTTTTTCTTGGTTTAATCACAGATTGTAATTGACAAAAATTATTTACATTCGGATGTCGTAAAGCCATTTCTTGGAGATTGGTTAATTGGTTGTTTATTTGTTTTTATTATTTAAAATAATTCCTTTGATTTTGATGCTATCTTCTTCTCGAAGTATTGAATTCTTGTTGCGAAATTGTAGCAGTTTCTTCATAAAAAATTATACAATAATAAACACGCCCACAACTTTCAAAAAATGTTTGACATCACTGCTACACAGACACTTTCCATCATCATTACACATACACAGACTTGTATAAATTCATTGGTATGAGTATATTTGCGTATGTGTATAAATTAACGTAAAGATTTACTATTTACTTATCTAACAATATTACGTACGTGTGCAAACAAATGATTTCTTTGCTTTCTTTTATGAAAATTAAATTTTGAAACAAAAAAGAAAAACAAACCAAAACCAAAGTAATGAGGACAATCTCTCTCAAAAATGTTGAGATATTTACTCTGCGTAAATATTGAAGAGCTGTTAAACTGAATAACTTTGTTGGTGACTTACCTCGGCAGGAAATGTATAACCATCGACACTGTGCTCGGAACCGAACTGATCGTGCAGGCCGTAGTGTATGTGGATTTCATGAAATCGATATCGGTACGACAGCGGACCACCGGTAATGTTGACGGGCGTTTGCATGCCATCATAGTTGGCGACCGTGTCATTGCCCGCTGTAAAAATGACACTGTGGCCGGTGTTTGTAATTAAACCACTTATCTGGAAGAAATGAAATCAAATGAAATTTGCGGAACGTCTTTTATTTGAAAAACTTTTTATTGTAATAATAACACTATGGAACAAAAAAAGACTAACAAGGTTCTGACAACAGATTTTAATAGAGGAGGTCAGTGATAGGAATAGATGTATCGGCGTTTTGCAAGTTTAAGTATGTGTGCCATTTCAGATGCTCATGCTTCCTTCTTTGCTCATTCTTCTGATGAATCGGCATAGGGAACCTTGTGACCCTTACATTTGAAGTACAGGATGTGTTCAGCAATATTACTTAAAACACTACGAGGAACATTTTTTTGAACATATTAAACCTCTAGACCCTATATATAGGGACCAAGTGACAAAAAAAAACCTAAAACAAGGATTTAACAGGTCAATATGTTCTACAAAAATATTTGCCATAAAATTCTACTGTAAGTATCTGAATACACATATTAAATGTCAGAAATAAGTCAAAACTTATATATTAATTTTAGGGTTGATTTCATACTGCTAAAATGTCCCTCAAACCTGAATTTTAGGAGGATGGTGTGAATGGGACAAATCATCTACGTCAAATTTCACTATATGTGACCGAACACAAGAAAGCTGTAGATATAATATAAATAAATAAAATATCAGTACCAATTTGGGTATTTAAACAAGAAATTGTTTATTAATTTTTTTTCAATTTTTATTTCCCCTTTTTGCATATGCGTATGATGAATCCTTACATTGGAAGTATTTCATGCGTTCAGCAATATTACTTAGAACACTACGAGCAAAATTTTTGTCGGACAACCATCTAGCCCCTCAATATAGGGGTGTTTTTGGTCCCTTTTTAAGCAAAAAGGGTAAAAAGACCCCTAAAACAGGATTTTCGTGGATCAAAATGTTCTACAAAAATATTTGCCATAATATTCTAATATAAGTCTCTAAATACGCCAAAACTCAGAGCTAAACTTAAATGCCAGAAATAAGTAAAAAACTTATCCATTTTAAGGTTAATTTCGTACTTTTTCGAAATACATACAAATGTCGCTCACGATTTGACATTTTCCGCTCTAGAAACGATATATTGTATCCGATTTTCTTTAAATTTGGCACACCATTTTATAATCGAACTATAAACACCTATGCTGAAAGAGGGTAAGATCGGTTCAGATTTAGATATAGACCCAAACAAATGTCACTCCCTCCGCTCTAGAAACCACATCTTGCACCCGATTTTCTTTAAATTTGGCACAACATCTTATAATCTAACTAGAAACACCCATGCTGAAAGTGGGTATGATCGGTACAGATTTAGATATAGCCCACATACAAATGTCGCTCCCGATTTTACGTTTTCCGCTCTAAAATCCACACATTGTACCCGTTCTTTTAAATTGGCACAACATCTTATAATCCAACCTATGGTGAAAGTGGGTAAGATCGGTTCAGATTTAGATATCGCCCTCATACAAATGTTGCTCCCGAATGTTTAACCGATTTTGGCCAAACTTTACATATTATATTTCACCAATAAACATACATGGTGAAAGCGGGTCACATCGTTCCAGGTTTCAATATACCCCCATACAAATGTCCTTTCCGATTTAACATTTTTTGTCAAACACATACATTTACAGGATGCAAAAATCATTCCCGATTTCACTTTTTTACCAAATTGAATTGTAATGAGATAGAAAGTGCCATATGTCCATACTTTGGTATAACACAAATGGGGTCCCATTCTGATCTATTACAGCTCTAGAAACTACATCTTACATCGGATCTTCATCAAACTTTGCAGATCATGGTATTTTTTAACCAGGAATACCTACCGTGAATGAGAAATATATAGGCCCATGTTTTGGACCAGGCCCTACATGTAGTTATAGGCCCCCTTTTGAAATGTCGGTCCGATTCATCCTATTACTACTGTATAATTTGTATTTGTCTGTCGGATAATTGGATCAATTACAATATTATTAACCATATTCGTTAAATATGACTAAATATTAATTTATAGTATAATTTATATGAACTACATAATTTAGTAATCAAAGCGAGGTACATACGCAGGGAGTGGTGTAGGGTATTATATAGTCGGCCCTGCCCGAATTTAGCCTTTCCTTACTTGTTTATATCTATATTAGTTCAGCATTAAAAACCATTTCAAGTTTACCCCTTAATTTATTTAGTTTTTTCATTTTTTTACTTTTTAAAAGGGAAAATTTTAAATGGTTGTTAATGCTAAATAAATGCAGATATAAGCTAGCACTTTAATGTATTTTTAGCACATATTCCCTTCTTTAATTTGTCATTTATACGGATATCATAGGTTGCGAATAAGTATTAAACATAATTTTTGAAAATTGTATCTTTTAGAACTTTGTTTGTCCTTTTAAGAGGCAACAGGATGAGGAAATGAAAAAGTAATAACGCCATTTAACTCCATTTCACCTATGGTTTCGGACGTATATCATCTGGTTCAAGTGTAATATGGACTGCCGGACAGTGTAATAGGTAGTTTGAAAGTAGTGTCTCATATACATTTTAACGATTTTTAACGATTAACCTTTCTCTCATTTATTTGTCTAGTGTAATTGAAAAGAAATTCCATAACATTTTAAAATCGTCATCATCATCAACTTACCCTATGTTTATCTACATGTAATGGCCTTAAATTAGGATCAAAAAGTAAGCGTTGAGGTTCTAAATTTACAGGCGATTGTCTTCGTCCTTTGTTGCACAAAGACCATTCCGGATTGATTAATCCCCAAAAGGCTGGACCTGAAAAGATACAAAAGACAGCGATGAAAATAGTGTGAGTGAGAGTGAGAGACAGAGAGCGATTGAAAACAAACAAACACAGATTCATTTATTATTCCTTTCATACAACACATCAGACATCACAGATCTAATGATAAATCACGTTTTATTACATTAACTACTACAGCGACTGCGACAATGACTACAAAAGGAATTTCTATTTAATACTCCTGCCGCCGGGTATTCTGGGGTCCCCATTGAATCTAAATGATCTCAACAAGTGGTTAAATAAACTTACTTTTCCAGGGCCTGCGAGCAATAGCGGGTAGGAGGAGGCGGTGGAGCATGGCATGACAGAAAACAGAAAACATCATTAACAATCACTTTGCTCGACATCGTCGTCGTCGTCGTCTTTGTCTATCGACGGCGTAATGTTTGCTATCTGAGATTTTGTGTACAGACAGACAGACGGACAGAGAGACAAGAACTAACAACAAGCTAAAACACAAATGCAATTTCCTTTTCCTCGGTTCACTCCTCCTGCCAGGCATTGCCACCATCATATGTTTTTCCACTTTTCAAAAGCTATTAACGTATGTCACAGCGCCCAGCTCTTTCCTCCTCTCTCGGAGGAGGAGGTGGATGAGGAACTGCTGCTGCCGCCTTGTCATTCTATTCAAATCTAACGTATTTGTTAGTTCATTTCGTCCTCGACAAGGATATACGCTTAAGATAGTACATGTACTACTTGCCTGTCCTCGTATGGAGATGTGCTATTCGGAGCTTATTAATTTCTTTTTATCGCATCTGCACTTCTTGTCACACAATGATTGTCTGTGTGTGTGTGTGTGTCTCGTTGGCAGGGAATCTTTAAAATCAAATCACGTTCCTTCCACTCTGTTAGCTCGGATACGGATACTTTGCATGCAAATGTGTCCCTTGTGCGCTGGCTGACTGGCTTCGTTCGATTCGATCCGATGCCTCTTCTCTCTGTCTCTTGTTTGAAGTGTAGTTAAGTGCTTTGACACTGTTATTGTTGCCAGCGAAGAGAAAAGGTTTAGCGGCAATCGATGACAATATAATTTCAAAAGTAAATATTTGTTTAGGTCGACACCACTAGGTTCAATCAGACTGAAATTCGATACAGCGCGGTGTACGATAGGCGCCGTTTTTCATACCCATGCTGACTTCCAGCAACAATTGGAAGTGCCAAAAGTTCAATTGAATTTGTGAGAATTTTATAGCTTCCTGATTTTGAAATTTGATCCAGTCAATTAATTGGGAAGTATGCGGCCTTTTGATACCCTCACTCTAAGAGTAGGACGGTATATATCATTTGGGATAGAAAAAAGTGTAACGCATTGAAGGAATGGCTTAAGACCCTAAGTATGTTTGTACCAAATCAGTTTCACGACTTTTGATGTTGTTTGAGCCATGTCCGTCTGTCTGCTGGTGTTCACGATAACTCTCGAAAGGAGTTAAGGAATCTATTCAAACTTTGCACATGGTAATATTTTCTCCAAACTTATTTTAAGATCGAAGATGGGCGAAATTGCCACGCCCCTTCTGGTACCTTCCACACAAATGGTAAATTTTTCTATGTTAAACTAAAGGCAATGTAATTTTTACGCCGATATTCGGAATCAGCTATATTTTGGTATTTGATAAATTTTTTATAATCGCTTTTAGTGAGGCGGGGTTTGCCACGCATCTTCCAGTACCTTCCACACAAATCACCCTAAACTACGTAAAAGTAAAAGCTGTTATAACTTAAATAAGGATGGTCGGAATACTGTGAAATTTGGTGGTTGGTAATGCTTTTATAGTAGTTGCATTCACATAGAATATGGGCGATATTGTCACACTCTTTATGGAACCTCCCCAGAGATACAAGCCGACCGATTTTAAGCCGACAAGCCGCATCATTTTTCCGCACGAGCCGCGCCGCCGCCGATTTCATCGGCACAAATCGACTTCAACCACGCCGCCAATTTCATCGACTCATATCGACTTCAACCACGTCGCCGAGATTTGGCGGAGTTCAAACTCAGTCAAATCTTACTAGCAAAACAGACAACCCACTTAAAATTACAAAAGAAAATATAAATGTCGACTTGGACAACCTACTGCTGTGAAATATATTGATCTTTCTTTGAATTTGGTATCCCACTATATGATGACGGTTATAGAAAATTGTATGATTGTATTTTGATTTGAAAGTCGCATTTGTGATTTTTTAAGAGCTTGATAACTTTTTTTTTTTTAAAACGCATAAAATTTGCAAAATCTCATCGGTTCTTTATTTGAAACGTTAGATTGGTCCATGACATTTACTTTTTGAAGATAATTTCATTTAAATGTTGACCGCGGCTGCGTCTTAGGTGGTCCATTCGGAAAGTCCAATTTTGGGCAACTTTTTCGAGCATTTCGGCCGGAATAGCCCGAATTTCTTCGGAAATGTTGTCTTCCAAAGCTGGAATAGTTGCTGGCTTATTTCTGTAGACTTTAGACTTGACGTAGCCCCACAAAAAATAGTCTAAAGGCGTCAAATCGCATGATCTTGGTGGCCAACTTACCGGTCCATTTCTTGAGATGAATTGTTCTCCGAAGTTTTCCCTCAAAATGGCCATAGAATCGCGAGCTGTGTGGCATGTAGCGCCATCTTGTTGAAACCACATGTCAACCAAGTTCAGTTCTTCCATTTTGGGCAAAAAAAGTTGGATATCATCTCACGGTAGCGCTCACCATTCACAGTTACGTTACGATTCGCATCATCTTTGAAGAAGTACGGTCCAATGATGCCACCAGCCCATAAACCGCACCAAACTGTGACTTTTTCTGGATGCATTGGTAGCTCTTGCAATGCTTCTGGCTGATATTCACTCCAAAATCGACAATTCTGCCTATTTACGTACCCATTGAGCCAAAAATGAGCTTCGTCGCTGAACACAATTTCTTTCTTTCTGAACTTTCTTAACAGAGCACGCATTTTGATAATAAAATTCAATGATTTGCAAGCGTTGCTCGTTAGTAAGTCTATTCATGATGAAATGTCAAAGCATACTGAGCATCTTTCTCTTTGACACCATGTCTGAAATCCCACGTGATCTGTCAAATACTAATGCATGAAAATCCTAACCTCAAAAAAATCACTCTTTATAAGACAATTCCAGTACGGGTGGCCATGTGTTCCTATAAATAACAATGAACAACAGCTCCTCTATTGTGCTTCTTTAGTGTGTCAAAGTAGGTAGAGTATTATTATTCTTTGGAAGGGTTGTGATATTCAAGCCTCACATGAAAAGCAGTAATTACAAAAATATTTATTAAATTCATCCATATTATAAATTTTGGGAATGGATTCCCACTCCCAAAAAATTAGTGTTTGGTATAACAATTAGGGTGTCCAACCGCGATTAATCGAATAATTTTTGTAAAATATTTGTTCGAATAATAAAAAATCATGATTTTCGAATAAATTGTCCCAAATAATCGATTAATCGATATTATAAGTTTTGCCTTAAGAACTAATGAAATCGCCGTATGATTGGTATGATAAATTGATTTTGAATAGCCAGTTTGCTCCATTTGGGTAAAAAAAACTAAACCAAATATAAAACCACAATTTTTTCGATTTTTCATTTGTATGCTCCACAGATATTAAAATAACGATTTATCCGACATCATTTAAAAATAGCAAAAACTGGTCAATAGCTTATTTAAAATTTAAAGAATAGTAATTTCATAGAATAGTAAATTCATAGAAAAATTGAGGTTAACACCGCGATAATAAAGTCAGCTCTGTTATAAATCATATGATCCATATTCGAAAAATATCAATGGATAACTTTTGATATTGTGCTCATTTAAGGGAAGGTTGTTTATTTTGATAAGATATTAAGATTTTTGTCAACATCTAATGAATTTCGAATTTGATATTAAAATTTTTAAAAATAAACGTTCAATATATTGTGGAATCACCCGTAAACTGGCGTGTCTTGCCTATATAACTCTTATTAATTATGTTTTATTTAAGTGGACAATTGTTCGATTAATCGGTTAATCGAATAACTCTCGACTTTATCATTCGATTAATTGGAAATTTGTTGTTTTCAAATAAACGACAAATCGAGTAACATAAAAGTCCGAATAATTGGATACCCTAATAACAATATTAAATTATTGGAACATTGGTTAATATTAACAAATATTGAACTATTTGGCAAAAAATAAAAGAAAATTGTTCCTTCCATTTTCCAAAAATTGACAAATAAATAGGGGTAATCGAACGACAGAACGAGCCGGCAAATCGGCCGAAAGCCGCCGCCGCCGATAATTATGGTTCGGCTTGTAACTCTGAACCTCCGCCACGAAGTTACATAAGCTTTGTTTAAAGTTAAAATAATTTGCAATTTGATATTTGAAAATGTTTTTATAATCACTTTAAACCTACAAAATATTTACGCTTTCTTTCTAGCTCATTGTAGGCTTCAGGTATGTTTCCGTCATGAATGAATGAAAGGATAGGTCCCATGTTGAAAGCTGAAAAGTGTTCACTTTCGTAGGATTAACCAATTAAATAAATACCACTGTTGCCCAAACTCAAAAGCCATCGGCCAAAATTCAATAACTTCTGAGCCTACGTTAAGATATGGCAAAAATAAAAAAATTATTTTCTTTTAAATCCAAAAAAATAATTATTCTACTTTGAGCTAATTTCTAAAATATATTGCCCGATTTTCCACTTAAATGTCTCCAAATAATCATTGGATCCTTGACTAATTTCATTTTTTTTCTACAAAATTCAAAAATGTACTGCTACACCATTTCCAATTGAAATTGGGAAAATTCCAGTCGAAATTGAGAAATTCCATTTGAAATTGAGATGTTTCATTTCAATTTGGGAAAATTTCAATTGAAATTGAGAATTTCCATTTCAATTTGAGAACATTTCAAAGGAAATTGAGATTTTCCATTTGAAATTGAGATTTTTCCATTTCAATTTGAGAAAATTTCAATTGAAATTGAGATTTTCCATTTCAATTTGAGAACATTTCAAAGGAAATTGAGATTTTCCATTTGAAATTGAGAATATTCCAATTGTAATTATGAATTTCCATTTCATAATGAGAAAATTCCAATTGAAATTGAGAATTTCCATTTCAAATTGCGAAAATTCCAATTGAAATTGAGAATTTCCATTTCAAATTGAGAAAATTCCAATTGAAATTGAGAATTTCCATTTCCAATTGAGAAAATTCCATTCGAAATTAAGAATTTTCATTTGAAATTGATAAAATTCCAATTGAAATTGTGAAATTTTCATTGAGAATTGAGAATATTCTTATTGAAATTGAGAAAATTGAGAAAATTCAGAAATTTCTATTTTCACCCAGGAAAAAGATTGTTGAATTGTCGTCTGCAATAAACAGTTTCAAATGCTGGAACATGTGTGGATGGTATGCAATTCTCTGTGGTCTTACATTACATTGGCGATTTGAGATCCCCCTTAACCTTGGATCAAATTAGTAAGATATCATTATCAAGTGGCAGTTTTCAAAGAGTTGTTCCAGTCAGCTACGGAATTAAGCGTTATCGCATGCCAAAACAAGTTCATTAAAATTACTCATCTCCTCAGAACTCATTCTTTAGTTGAGGGCGTTTTGAATGAGCCGATTCTTCCATTCAGTATAATAATTCCAGTAGCCGTAATTACATGTTCGTTAGAGACATGTTGAAGGAATACTATAGGATCGGGAACAAACTCTGAATGAGCCTTTTTTCTGTACCCCAATTGATTTAATTATGTACATTCAATAAATCGTCACGGATGGTATATATCACTTCACAACACATAAGACTTATGCCAAATCAGAAATATTCTCAATTTCGAAAAAATCGCCAAATTTCACGATTTAAACTTCAGCGGCTTGGGCGGTACCATTTTTATCCCTTTTTTCCAATTGTATCCCTAAGAGTATAAATTTCGAAAAAATCCATCTATTTTACATGTTTCCCAAGGGGATATTTGGGAAATTTTTTGCCCTCTGGTCCGATTTCGTCCACATTCAATCCCAAGCGACCTGCAACTATAACACATTTACGGAAAATTTAAACCATCCTTAGGTGGATTGTATAAAAATGGCGTTAAATTCGGTCTAATATACACTCCACCAGATAGTGGATTCCACAGTATTGACGACATATATGGGGCTGTTACCTCTGCTTCCTTGGTACTTATTTTATCCCTGTTTCTCCTTTGGTTCTAAAAATCCTTTTATTTTGTACCTATCCTATTCTTTTGCGCTAAAACAAGTGGAAATTATAAACAACTGTTATTTTTTATTTTTTTTTCTCAGTAAAATCTGTGTTCCACATACTTGTCAATTTCAGTGTAGTATTTTCAGTTTTTCAGTTATTAGCAAAAATTTAGAAGTAATCACATGTATTTAGTTTTTTTTACACTCGGGTTCTTCTACATTAAACCATTCAAACCATGACTGATGTGATTATTTGTTCCTTAAAGTATAAAAAATTTTAAAGTTATAAGGTTGCCATAGTTTTGAAATTTTTTAAAAATAAGTTTGTTTAATTTAATATTTTGCAATATCAACAACATTCACCAAATTTTAATCAAAATCAGAAGAACTTCGAATATTGATCGTTTATTTAAGAAACTACATACGATCTCACTCTGAAATTTACAGAGGGTTTGCGGCATGCATTTAGCTGTATGCCTAAGGAAAATTAAATAATTATAATAAATTGATTTTAATTGAATTACATTAAATTTCGACTTGAAAAGAAAATATAAAGTAAAAACACGGGAGTACTTCTACAGTTTGTACGATAATTCAGAAACTACTTAAAAGCTCACTCCTATACTTACATAAAATTTAGAATACTTATGTGCGTAGCTATTTGCTAAGATAAAATAAAACTGGATTTTATTTTCAAAAAAATCATTTTGATTTCAATTGGGATATTCTCCTGGCTTTATAGAATGCATATTTATTTGCCAATGTCATGGTGACATTTATTACTTGGCTGCACACTACCACTATAATGATTTCTAGCCCGCGAAAGCCTTCGTCATGTTGCTTCGCAGCGATTTTCCAACAACATATCCGGACTCTTTAAGTAAAAGATTCCCACAAACGAATGAGAAGCACAACTCACTCATCGAACCAGTAAAAGCACACATGCCACCTTACAAGCATCTCAATGAGTTGCATATGTAAGTATGTGTATATGCAGATATACTTCTGCAATTGAATTTTTGAGCTAAAAACCAACAATTCTCCTGCCACATTTTTCAATATTTTCAAAAAAAACATAAATCAAGCAATACCATCTAAAGCAAAATTCCTCTATAAAAGGATTCCAAATATCTTATCAAATATCGGATAAACACAAGTCAGAATCCGTCAAAGAATATACTTAAATACTTCAAATATTGTTATTGGGGATATGTTATATCCCCAAGAGATATGTTTTACTCTGGAGCTATTTCGCCGGTTTACAATCACAATTGATCTACAACTGTTAGCCTTGTAAATTGTGAACATTCTAGCTCTTTTCCTTTAGATGTTAGCTTGTTTTCAACAAAAGGATGGATATGGCTAAATCGCCTTAGTATTTTATAATTATCGAGAATATATACTTTGTAGGGTCTCAGTTGGATATTTCGAGGAGTGACCAACTTAGTGTGTCCCCATGTTATAATGGAGGGTGTACAACTTGGTGAAAAAAGAATCATACTACAAGGCTGGCGTACTTCTAAGACTATATAGGGCTTTAAGGTTGAACTGCTCTCGGATAGTTCGGATAGATAGTTAAATAGAATCATTTTAGGAGATCCTTAGAACCGACGTCTTACAATAGATTTTCACATATAAATAGTAAAAGTGAAAATGAAGCATCACGGCCCATGTTTTGACAAGTCTCCCAATCAATAGATTCTACCAATTCGACTTGACATTGTAAGATTTGATCAATTTCGATGGAAAATTGATCTATATCCATAAAATTTCGAATTTAAATTTTCCCATAAGCTCGGAAATTTTTTATGACTACTTCACTGATATTTGAAAACATCGAGGTTTTCGTTTAAACCCTTGTGATATCGGAGTTCCTGCCTTTCTTTAGGAATGAAAAAGGTTATTTACTTTTTAAAATAACAGCAACACTTTGAATTTTCAGCCTTAAATGCATATATTTAAAATAGAAAATATTTAAATAAAAGAAACGTATAAAGTGTGCTGACGGACAGGGTCATTGGCCAATTAAGAACCATATGCGATAAATGAAGCTACACTTTAACTATCATCACCTAAGCTGCGACAACGAAGAGGACTGCTCAATTCAAATAAACTCACGGCACACGGCCCTCGGGACAGTGACGAGATATCGGATATCTCAAACTTTCAAGCTGGATATAACAGGCCTTACCATAAAGCACTATTCGAAAATTAAGCAACCTTAAAATTGTATTATGTAGCCCTTGGTTCGAAATGTCCATTACCCTATCCATATTTCATGCATAAAATAATTCTGGCTGCTTTCGGACAAACGTTTCTCTAAATCTCTGTGAATATCTCAAGCTTTCAGGCGGGATACCTTACCATAAAGCACTACTTGATACTTGCAAATCAGACAACCACATTTAAAATTGTATTAGCTATCCCTTGTTTCGAACTATTATGGTGTATATATCCATATTTAATATATAAAATAATTAGCCCGGATACGGACAGACTTTTCCCTAAGTCCTCTTAAATCTCTGCTCTAACTAATTCCTTTAAATTTCTGCCAAAAAATTCCGCACATTAATTTCCTACAATGTTTAGCTTTAAGTCCCGCAATCTTTAAAATGCAATCTTAATAATCGACAATTCCGGGAAATATTACTTACCTTCGAATCAACATTTCTGTTTTTTGTACAACAACACAACAAAGGTTGTTAAAGAACACTTCTTAGCAAATTGTTGAATATCATCAAAATCATATTGCAATGAAATCATTTGTAAGCTAAACAAAAACCAAATTCCACTCAAAATTCACAAATTCCAGCAAGAAGAAAAAATAGAAGAAGAAGACGAGGAAAACGAAGACGACGACGAGAAGGAAACGAAATAAACTTTTAATACTTTAACAGCATCAGGAAGGACTTAAAAAGCAGCAGTGGTAGTGGTAGTGGAAGTGGCAGTGGCGGCAGCAACAATGAAGGAAACCATAAATGCCTTACGCTAAGACATCCTCAGCTCCACAACTCAGCGTGGCGGCAGAGTGAGAGGAGAAACAAATGAAAAGTTGAACAAGCACAGAGGAAATTATTTGAAGTAATGCGGAAATAACAACACTACAAGCTACCAGATACCATAATAATGCAACACCAGAGAACAGGGGAACACCGACCGATCCTACCGTGGCCACTGCCACTGCCACCGCCACCACCGGGAGATGTTCCAGCAGCCAAAGCATTGTTACAAATTTGCCAAGTATGAATGAAGGAATGAAAACGAGAAGAAAACTGGCAAAGGACGCAACATGAAATTGCTAGGTATGCGCAGGGTTTTCAAACGGGAACTCTATATCTTTGTCTGGCATCCATCCGTCCAGTACACTGATGATGTCCAGTGTTGTCGGGAAATTAGCAACAATTATGTCATGATTAGCCACAATCATATGACGTTCTTCAAATGCTCTTGCAGTATTCATATTTACACTTGCAACAATCATATGTATTCTCTGTTTATGGAGAACTGAAAACCATTATCAAGAATCAAATTATAACTACTAATTTAAAATTTTGGATTCCTAACACCCAATGTTGTTCACCTCGGTCATGCCAATTTTGAAATGATTGTCAAAAGTACAATTGTGTACCGATTGCAAGGATTCATAGTCCGTGAAAACCTATAAAAATGTGCTTACACGTGGGTACCTCAATTAGTTTAAAACAAGTAAAAACGGAGTTAAGTTCGGCCGGGCCGAACTTTATATACCCTCCACCATGGATTGCATTCCACAGAGGCTGTCGATTTTCGTAGAAGTGCAGTAATAATACAGGAAATATAATTTTTATACACTCCACGGGAGTATTATGTCTTTGTGCATTTGTTTGTAACACCCAAAAGGAAGGGAGATAGACTCATTGTTAATTATACCGATCGGCTTAGAATCACTTTCTGAGTTGATTGTCTAAATGTCCGTCTGTCCATCTATTGTTGTAATCACGATACCGGTCGCAATTGTAGCCAGAACCAAACGAAACTATGCAGAACGAATTTTTTCGGGACAAGGGCGAACGCTATTTAATTTGAAGAAAATCGGTTCAGATTTCGATATAGCCCCCATACGAATTTCACTCCCGATTTGACCCTTTTCACTCTAGATACCACATAATTCAACAGATTTTCTTCATAATTGGCAAACTATCTTATAGTTCAACTAGAAACACCTGTGCTAAAAATGTGTTAGATCGGTTCAGATTTATATATAGCTCCCATACAAATTTCGCTCCCAATTTGAATTTTTCCGCTCCAGAATCCACATATTTTAATAGATTTTCTTCAAAATTGGCAAAACATCTTATATTTAAACTAGGAAGACCTGTAATGAAAGTGGGTCAGATCGGTTCAGATTTATATATAGCTCCCACACAAATTTCGCTCCCGACTTAACTTTTCCGCTGCGAAACCACGTATTTTCACGTATTTTATTTGAACTGGAAGAACCTATTGTGCAAGTGGGTCACTTTTTTCCATGTTTGGATATAGCCCCGATACAAATATTATTCTCGAATTGACAAATTGGACCAGGTCATATTAGCCTGTGATTAGGAAACGTACCAAAAAATTTTCCCGATTTCACTTTTTTACTGAATTGAATTATATTCCGATAGAAAGTGGAGTGTATCATACAGTCGGCCCCGCCCGACTTTAGTCTTTCCTTACTTGTTTTTAATATAGCAAAACCAAAACAAATACAAATATTGAAAAAATAATTTTATAAATAAATATAATATTTTTATTATTTCAAACAACGCTTATAAGGCAAGGCTACCCCCTTAAGAGTATGATTTTCTAAAATCTCTTTATTTTACATGTCTACGCAATTACAGGGATGTACACACCGAAATTCATTATTCTAGCTGTAGTCGTTTAGCTGGTACTATTTTGTTATCCCTTTGTATCCCTTGAAAGTACGATTTTTGAAAATACCTTTTATTTTTAGTGTCTACGCAGTCTGAGGAATGTCTACTCCGAATTTCATGACTCTAGCTGCAGTCATTTCGTTGGTACTATTTTTACCCCTTTTTCCTTTTAACCCCAAAAAGTACGAATTTCGAAAAATCTATTTATTTTACGTGTCTACACAGTGAGAGGAATGTATACACCGAATTTCATTATTCTAGGTGCAGTCTTTTGGTTGGTACCATTTTTATCCCTCTATTCCCATTTTACCTCTTAAAAGTACGAATGTCAAAAACTACTTTTATATTACGTATCTACTCAACTAGATGAATGTACACACCAAATTTCGTGTTTCTAGCTGTTGTCGTTTGGTAGGTACCATTTTTATCCCTTTTTTGCCCAATTTCGCCCCCTGCGAGTAAGAATCAATTTATGGTGCATGTTATCTTTATAGGGGGAATGCACATACCCAATATCAAGTAAGATAGATTGGAAAAAACGCACTTAAATACTCTAAAATCTTAGGGGTTATTATGGGTATTTTTAGTCCTTGTGAGGGAAAAATGTTACCCTTTGGGCCGATTTCGCCCAGTTTCAATCCCAACCGATCTACGACTATAAGACGCATTTATGAAAAATTTGAACGTTCTAGTCTTTTCGTTTAGATGCTAGCGTGCTTTCAACAGACGGACGGACATGGCTAGATCGTCTTAGAATTTTATGACGATCAAGAATATATATACTTTATATGGTCTCAGGTCTATCTAGTGATAGGTCAAATAATCGAAAAATACAAATTGGATATTTTTGCAAAATTTCCATTTTTGCGGGAGATAAAGCTAAAATGATTTGTATGTCTGATGGTTTTGTTTTCCGATTTTCTTGCGATCTATCCAATTTTGATTTATCTGATTTTTTGCATGTATATTAAGAAACAATGTCGCTTGTAACATATATTTAGTCAGCCGCGAAAAAAGCTGTATCTCTTGCATAAATCCCAAATTCGCTGTTGCAATTGCATTTATTTTAACTTTCTCTATCTGGGTTTCCGAAACTATTCTGTCAAAAATATTCCCTATTTATTAAGCTATATATATCATATACCAAATAAATATTTGAAATGCTATATATGATAAAAAGTTACGCATGTTTTTCTTAAGGCACAATTTTTGTATTCGCAGCCAACATTTATTCCCTAATTTTCGATTCGTGTGAGATTCCATGAATTAAAATTTAGCAATTTATTTATTTTCAAGAAAAAATATTTTTTTAAATAAATTCATTTTTATAAATTTAAAAGAGAATACATTTCAAACGCATCTTCGCGCATCAAAATATATTAACTATGTCAGAAGAAATTCTCAAGAAGATTTTTGTTATAAAAAATCCCATAATTCCTTAAACGGGGGATAAATTATCTTTCTAGATATATAACCGTCATTCTTTAATTTTCGATCAAAAATCAGAAGCAGAAAAATATATTTATATCAGCTATAGCCATGGATACAATTCGTTTTTTTTTTACTTTTGTCATCGGTGCTTTTGGTTTCGAGAATTAACCCCGTTTTGCAACAACTCCGATTAGAGATAACCAACAGTATTATTTGTCTAATTTGTCACAAACTGACAGCTATAATTGTTAGTTAGCCCTAACTTTAGGATAACCAATAATAATCGGTTTTAGTGAAGCGGCAGAGGGAATAATTGTAGTCCACCCATTACAGGATTCTTTTGCGTTTATTTACGTGAATTCCCCTCTCCACAATGCATAAACTTATTATATATGTATGTCTAAATGAAGGTAGGTAAGGACTGTGATAGACAAAGTCTGCTGAAATACATATAAGGAAATAAACAAATCTTACAGCTAAAATTAATGGGCAATCTTAATGTCGGTTTAGCCTTCGATATAGCCGTCACGTATATATTTTTCTTCCACTGGTTGGAGCAAATTTTGTTTAAGCAGAAACTATTTATAAACAAGTAAGGAAAGGCTGAAGTCAGGCGGGACCGACTATATAATTCTCTACACCACTCCCTGCATATATACCTCGCTTTGATTACTAAACCCATGTATTTCATGGGAGCAATTTTATGTAGTTTTATATAACAATAATTGAGGCCTGTGCCAAAACATGCGCCTATATATTTCTCATTCCCGGTAGGTATTCCTAGTTAAAACATATAATGATCTGCAAAATTTGATAAAGATTCGATAAGATGCGGTTTCTAGAGCTGTAATAGAGAAGAATGGGGCACACTTGGGTTATACCAAAGTATGGACAAATGGGCATCTCCCAAACAAATATGGAAAGGCGGATGGAGCCGACTATATGATACACCCCACTTTCTATCTCACTACAATTCAATTCGGCAAAAAAGAGAAATCGGGAAGGATTTTTGAATCCTTTAAATTTAAGTGTTTGACCAAAAATGTTAAATCGGAAAGGACATTTGTATGGGGGTATATTGAAACCTGGAACGATGTGACCCGCTTTCACCATGTATGTTTATTGATGAAATATAATATGTAAAGGGAGCAACATTTGTATTGGGGCTATATATAAATCCCACTTTCACCATTGGTGTTTTTAGTTGGATTATAAGATGTTGTGCCAATTTTAAAGAAAATCGGGTACAACATGTGATTTCTAAAGCGGAAAAAGTGAAATCGGGAACGACATTTGTATGGGGACTATATCTAAATTTTAACCGATCTTACCCACTTTCAGCATAGGTGTTTCTAGTTCAATTATAAAATGTTGTGCCAATTTTAAAGAAAATCGGGTACAACATGTGATTTCTAAAACGGAAAAATTGAAATCGGGAGCGACATTTGTATGGGGACTATATCTAAATTTGAACCAATTTCCTCTAAATTCAATACCGATGGTCCTTGGCTAGAAAAAATAACTTCTGCCAAGTTTCATGACAATCGGACAACAATTGCGGCCTGTAGAGCGCGAACAAGCTTAGTTGGACAGCAGACGGACAGACGGACGGACAGACAGACATCGGTAAATCGATTCAGCTGGTGATTCTAAGCTGATCGGTATACTTAAAGTTGGGTCTAGCTCAATTATTTCTTGGTGTTACAAACATTTGACGCGAAACTAACTTATAATACCCTAGTCCACGAAGTGGTGTAGGGTATAAACAATTACACCAATTAGGAAAGGATGTGTAACAGAGATTTAATAGTGAATCACAGAGTGATTCTACACATACAATTAAAAAATTAGAAAAAAAGTATTTTTTATTGTCGTTTGGAGTTACGTGGAAAAAATGTCTCTGAAAAGATGGCTAACTATTTTTCCTTTTTTTCTAACGAAATAACCAATTTCCCAATGTGAGGAAAGAATATTCCGAAATTTTCGATTTTTGAAATTAACGTAGGGATGTGGAAATAATTTCTTATTAAGAATTTGCAAATTTAATTTTTCTATTGAACAATTTTCAATTTTGGAGAGGTTCTACCGGGTAGTTCATTTGACTAAAATAATTCTGGGAAGCTATTGAACGCATTCAAATTATGTCTTCGTTACGAAAAAAGAAATTTTCACCTTTCTGGGAAAATGGAACATTAGTCTTTAGAAGGGTATAAATCCGACTGAAGTAACATATTTGCACGATTCTTTATTTAGAATTTTTAGCAATCTAATCTAATAAATATTTTAACTAACAAGAAAGAAACCTTCAGTCGGTTGAACCGACTTATATATACCCTCTCTCTCTCAGAGAACATATACGCGGAAGTTATACGGAATTAAATTTTACTTAAGCCAGGATAATTTGTGTGGAAGGTACTAGAAGGTTCGTTGAACATGCTCCCAGCTTCCACTTTTGTAAAATAGTTGTGCATACATGCTCAAATATGAAATACTAGCAGTACCCGCTGCTTCGCACGCGAAAAAGCAAGTTATTTGTTAACTTTATCCGTCTCTGTTTTTGGATAGTATTTATTTAATTTTCTTTCTCAAATTTTGAAATATCCATTTATGTTCCGCGTTTACGTAATTAAAGGATTGTACAGCATGTTTATCACTTTTTGTCCCGCTCTCCCCCTAAAAATACAAATTTCAAAATATCCAATTTTACTTCGTTTCTATATGATCTGAGGAATTTACATACCAAATTTCACGTTTCTAGCTGTAATACTTTAGTTGGTAACATTTTTATCCCTTTTAGTCCCGCTCTTCCCTTAAAAGTACAAATTTCGAAAAATCCAATTTAACTTCGTTTCTATATGGTCAGAGGAATTTACATACCAAATATCACGATTCTAGCTGTAATACATTAGTTGGTACCATTTGTATCCCTTTTTGTCCCGCCCGCCCCTTAAAAGTGCAAATTTCAAAAAATCCAATTTTATTTCGTTTGTATATGGTCAGAGGAATTTACATACCAAATTTCACGTTTCTAGCTGTAATACTTTAGTTGGTACCATTTTTATCCCTTTTTGTACAACTCTCCCCTTAAAAGTACAAATTTCGAAAAACCTAATTTTACTTCGTTTCTGTATCCTCAGAGGGATTTACATACCAAATTTCACGATTCTAGCTGTAATACTTTAGTTGGTACCATTTTTATCCCTTTTTGTACAACTCTCCCCCTAAAAGTACAAATTTCGAAAAATCCAATTTTACTTCGTTTCTGTATCCTCAGAGGAATTTACATACCAAATTTCACGATTCTACCTGTAATACTTTAGTTGGTACCATTTTTATCCCTTTTTGTCCCGGTCCCCCCTTAAAAGAACAAATTTCGAAAAATCAAATTTTACGTTTCTGTATCGTCAGAGGAATTTACATACCGAATTTCACGATTCTAGCTGTAATACTTTAGTTGGTTCCATTTTTATCCCTTTTTCTCCCACTCGTCCCTTAAAAGTAAAAATTTCGAAAAATCCAATTTTACTTCGTTTCTATATGGTCAGAGGAATTTACATACCAAATTTCACGATTCTAGCTGTAATACTTTAGCTGGTACCATTTTTATCCCTTTTTGTCCCGCTCGCCCCTTAATAGTACAAATTTCGAAAAATCCAATTTTACTTCGTTTCTATATGGTCAGAGGAATTTACATACCAAATTTCACGATTCTACCTGTAATACTTTAGTTGGTACCATTTTTATCCCTTTTTGTCCCGCTCGCCCCTTAATAGTACAAATTTCGAAAAATCCAATTTTACTTCGTTTCTATATGGTCCGAGGAATTTACGTACCAAATTTCACGATTCTAGCTGTAATACTTTAGTTGGTACCATTTTTATCCCTTTTTGTCCCGCTCGCCCCTTAAAAGTACAAATTTCGAAAACTCCAATTTTATTTCGTTTCTATATGGTCAGAGGAATTTACATACCAAATTTCACGAATCTAGCTGTAATACTTTAGTTGGTACCATTTTTATCCCTTTTTGTCCCGGTCCCCCCTTAAAAGAACAAATTTCGAATAATCCAATTTTACTTCGTTTCTGTATCGTCAGAGGAATTTACATACCGAATTTCACGATTCTAGCTGTAATAGTTTAGTTGGTACCATTTTCATCCCTTTTTGTCCCGCTCGCCCCTTAAAAGTACAAATTTCGAAAAATCCAATTTTACTTTGTTTCTATATGGTGAGAGGAATTTACACACCAAATTTCACGTTTCTAGCTGTAATACTTTAGTTGGTACCATTTTTATCCCTTTTTCTCCCACTCGTCCCTTAAAAGTAAAAATTTCGAAAAATCCAATTTTACTTCGTTTCTGTATCGCCAGAGGAATTTACATACCAAATTTCACGATTCTAGCTGTAATACTGTAGTTGGTACCATTTTTATCCCTTTTTGTCCCGCTCGCCCCTTAAAAGTACAAATTTCGAAAAATCCAATTTTACTTCGTTTCTATATGGTCAGAGGAATTTACATTCCAAATTTGACGATTCTAGTTGTAATACATTAGTTGGTACCATTTTTATCTCTTTTTGTCCCGCTCGCCCCATAAAAATACAAATTTCGAAAAATCTAATTTTACTTTGTTTCTATATGGTGAGAGGAATTTACACACCAAATTTCACGTTTCTAGCTGTAATACTTTAGTTGGTACCATTTGTATCCCTTTTTCTCCCACTCGTCCCTTAAAAGTACAAATTTCGAAAAATCCAATTTTACTTCGTTTCTATATGGTCAGAGGAATTTACATACCAAATTTCACGATTCTAGCTGTAATACTTTAGCTGGTACCATTTTTATCCCTTTTTGTCCCGCTCGGCCCTTAAAAGTACAAGTTTCGAAAAATCCAATTTTACTTCGTTTCTATATCGTCAGAGGAATTTATATACCAAATTTCACGATTCAAGCTGTAATATTTTAGTTGATACCATTTTTATCCCTTTTTGTCCCGCCCTTAAAAGTACAAATTTCGAAAAATACAATTTTACATCGTTTCTATAAGATCAGAGGAATTTACATATCAAATTTCACGATTCTAGATGTAATACTTTAGTTGGTACTATTTTTATCCCTTTTTGTCCCCCTCGCCCCTTAAAAGTACAAATTTCAAAAAAAAATCTAATTTTACTTTTTTTCTATATGGTGAGAGGAATTTACATACCAAATTTCACGTTTCTAGCTGTAATACTTTAGATGGTACCATTTTTATCCCTTTTTGTCCCGCTAGGCCCTTAAAAGTACAAATTTCGAAAAATCCAATTTTACTTCGTTTCTATATGGTCAGAGGAATTTACATACCAATTTTCACGATTTTAGCTGTAATACTTTAATTGGTACCATTTTTATCCCTTTTTGTCCCGCTCGCCCCTTAAAAGTACAAATTTCGAAAAATACAATTTTACTTCGTTTCTATAAGGTCAGTGGAATTTACATATCAAATTTCACGATTCTAGCTGTAATACTTTAGTTGGTACTATTTTTATCCCTTTTTGTCCCCCTCGCCCCTTAAAAGTACAAATTTCAAAAAAATCTAATTTTACTTTTTTTCTATATGGTGAGAGGAATTTACATACCAAATTTCACGTTTCTAGCTGTAATACTTTAGATGGTACCATTTTTATCCCTTTTTGTCCCGCTAGGCCCTTAAAAGTACAAATTTCGAAAAATCCCTATTTGTAGCTCGTCTGCATGGTCATTGCAAGGAACTCACCGAATTTCATGTTTATAGCTACTGCCGTTTAGTCAGGACGAAGGTTCGATGTTTATCCCCTTTTTGGGCCATTTTATCCCCTAAAAGTACGAATTTCGTAAAACCCTTTCTTAGTCGACGTCTACGTCATATTTGGGAACTACCCTGAAAATTTCATGACCCTGGCTTCAGCCGTTTGGTCTGTGGGCTGGTCAATGATAAGTCAGTCAGTCAGTCAGTCAGTCAGTCAGTCAGTCAGTCAGTAACGCAACTCTTTTATATATATAGATGTGAAGGATTTAATTTTACCTAGGATATAGACAATTGAAGGGACGTGGCTAAAGCGTGAATATTTTTTAGATTTAAATTGATTAAAAATCATTATCAAATATCAAATTGCAAATGAATTTGACTATCTGTATGAATGGATGTTATATCTGGTGAATCCCACTTTGTATGGGAGGTACCAGAAGGGGTGGGGCAATATCTCCCATATTCCATTTTAATTTCACACTATTCCCATCATCCGTTTGTATTATCCGTATGTACTGGAAGTGGCGGGACACAATCCGCCATATTTTTGTACGCTTAAAGTGAATACCAAAATATAATTGATTTTGAATATGGTATGGATGTTATCTATGCTTTAATTTAACATAACAATATGGCCCATTTGTATGGGAGGTACCGGAAGGGCGTGTCAATGCCGCCTATCTTCGATAATTTACCATGTGCAAAGTTTGAATTGATTTCCTAACTCCTTTCGAGAGTCAGTCGGATCGGATTTGGTTCAAACATACTTAGGGTCTCAATTCACTACTTAAATGCGTTACACTTTTTTCTGTTCCAAATGATAAATACTCTGTAGAGAGAGGATATAAAAATAAATATTTGATTTACATCAATAAAATATTAAATTTATATTTTTTAAGCAAAAATTTTTAATTAAAAAAATATAAAAAATGAAACATTGTCGAAAATGATCAATTTATTTATATTTATATAAAATTACAAATAAAAAATCATTATCATTATTTTGCGTGCCCACTAGTCAGAGGGATGTACATACCGAATTTTACTTTTCTATGTGCAACATATAGGGTGGTACCATTTTAATCTGTTTTTATACCGTTGAATTTTTTGCCTCTATGAATTTTAATGAATATAAACAATGAATTTTAAAATTCTAGCAGCTATACTTTGTTTGATATCATTTTTAGCTTCCCCTTAAAATTAAAAAAATCAAGAAATGCAATATCACGATTATAGCTTCAATACTTTGTCTGGTGGAGTTTTAGCCTTCTTGTCCACTTTTAGCCTTCTTTTTCCATTTTGGAAATTTTGTCCAGCGTCCCTCCAAAAAATCCCTTTGTGTCGGGTGTCTATATGGTAGGCGAATTTTATTTGTCTATCTACTGCCATTGTCGTATGACTGTTTCATATTTATCCCTTTTTGTCCCATTTTACACCTTTGAAGTACGAAAGTCGTCAAAGGAAACGTGTTATCAAACGCAACTTCCAAAGGTTAAGATCTTTGCAGAGTTAGAGGGTTGAATTGAAGAGTTTAAGGGGGTGAAGTTTTCTTAAATTTAAATTTAAATTTTTAAATTAAATTGTTTTGTCCACTTCTGTCAACACCTGTTTTTTATTTTCTTGTAATTGATATACATTAAAACCGTTATTAACACAAAATAACAAATTTAAAAAAGAAATAAATACGTCCAATGTGATAACACTTTGCCGAGGTATGTAGCGTATGTACGAAAAGAGATTACTGAGAAAATCCTAATGAGATTTGGAGCTACGTTTGAAGGCGTCTCGCTTGATTATGTCTCGCACACGTAAAACCACCGCAGCAGCACGGATACCGCATCCACAGGCTGGGCTGGCTGGCTGGTCGCTTGGTGGTGGTGGTTGTGTTGGTGTTGGTGTCTCCTGCTGCATCATCAGCTGTGCCGCTTTCTTGCGTTGGCGGAGGACACGGCAAGTGTGAGTTTTGGCATCGTGTACTCGGATACTCGTGCCACGACATCACAAGTTATGCCAACTATGCAGTTGGGTGTCATTCCTGTATTTCTTTTCGTCGTCAATTCTATTGCAGCGGTCTTCTTTTCGTATATCAGAATTTATGTACGCGTGTGTGTGTGTATGAAGTTCGCTGCATGACGGTGTCCTTTGGTGGCAGTCTGTGAATTCATATTTGTGCGTGCGTGTGTGGGTCTGTGTTGGCATCTTTGTTCCTTTTAAAGCTTTGGATTTGGCTTTGCTACAGCATATTCCGGGTGAACATTGAAAAACGTGCTGTTCCGAACAGATGAGACATTTATGCTGTGTGACTGCTAACGCAGCATAAAATTGCCAGAAATCTTAGTTTCTCTCAGGTTTATTTTTTCTGTCGAGTCTCGAGAAGAAGGAAGGAAATACTTTAGGACATGGAAAAAGTATAAGGTAAATATTAGAGGTAATATTATCCACATACACTCTACACTCCACTCTTTAGGACATTTTGGTTTCATCATAATGGTGGATTTGTTGGCATGCCAAAATTACGTTAGGTGGAAGTGGACCGGAGGTGAAATAGTGCTTAGAAATACGCCAGAGATCATGATGTAAATTGAGCTTGAGTTAAAATAGGTATCGGAACTACGAGAAGAGTTGATGACATCTTGAAATTAATATATTGAAATTACTTTGCCAAAGCTAGAATCGAGTGTCATCCTTACACAATATTGGTTCCAACATTTTGTCGAAGGACTATGAGTAATATTTTCTGTTGTATTTAGGTTTTCTAAATTCGAAAACGAAATTAAATTTTTTTATCAATAAATTAAAAATAAATAATAAAATTCCAAATTTCGTCGAAAGTACCTTTAATATAAGTACTCTCACCTTGGAAATATAAGTCCGACCAGAGCTACTTATATGTTCAGTTGACGCTAATTATGATGGCTAATAATGCTCCGAATAGTGAAAGTTAAGAAAAAATCGAAAAAATATTCTATTTCTTAATATAAAAGCCAGAGGAACGTACAAACGTCGAAATTCGCGATTCTAGCAGTAACAATTTAGTTGGTACTATTTTTAACCCTTTTCTCCCATCTTTGTCCTTTAAAGTACAAATTTCAAAAAATCCATATATATTGTGAGTCTATGTAGAATCTAGCGGTAACACCTTGTTGGTACCATTTTTATCCCTTTTTCTTCCAACTTCCCTTTAAAAATAAACATTACGAAAAATCCAATTATATTGTGAATTTACGTAGGCAACCGGTTTATACATTGAATTCCAATATGTTACAGATTGATTGGTAGCATTCTAGATTGGTGGTACCATTTTTATCCCTTTTCTGCCGCATTGCCCATGATTCTAGCTATAACATCTTGTTTGTACCATTTTTATCCCTTTTTGTGCCGCTTTCCCCTTGGAGGTATACATTACAAAAAATCGTTTAATTTCATGAGTCCACGTTGTTAGAGGGGGTTTACATTCGGAATTCCAGCTTTTTCCTTTGCTAGCGGGGGTTTACATTCGGAATTCCAGCTGTAAAACCTTTGATGGTACCATTGTTATACCCTTTTACCGATTTCCCCCTAAAAAATACAAATTTCAAAAAAATCAATTTTTTGTGCATGTCTATATAGTCAGAGGAATGTGCATGCCGAATTTCTCGAATCTATCTGCTACACGTTGCTGGTACCATTTTTATCCCCTTTTTCCCTTTTCTCCCAAAAAAGCACACATTTTGAAAAATTCGATTATGCAGCGCTTCTACTGCGACAGATAAGTTTACACACCTTATCCCTTTTTCCCCGTTTCCCCACCTTAAAAGTGCAATTTTTGAAAATTCCATTTATGTTGCATGTCTATCTTGCCTTAGAAATGTATGTATTCACCGAATTTTGCTACTCTAGTTTTTATCCCTTTTTGTTCCGAAATTCCAATTATTAAAAAAATCCAGTAATATTTTGGTTTTACGTTGATAGTGAAATGTAGACACCTAATTGACAATTCCAGCAGCACCTCCTTAATTGGTACCATTTTTATCCCTTTTTGTCCCATTTGCCCTTAAAGGTAGACGCAACGAAATTTTGTAGGTCTACCTACTCAGAGAGTTTAAACACCGAATTCCAGCTGAAATAACTTGGTACCATTTGTTATCCCTTTTTCTCACACTTTCCCCTGAAAAGTAAAAAAAAAAACGAAAAATTCCATTTATGTTGCACATCCATCTTATCGGTGGATGTACACTCGGATCGATTCTAGCTATATCATTTTGTTGGTACCATTTTTTTACATTTTGCCCATTTTCCCCTTAAAGTAGAAACAACGAAAAATCCCTTGATGTTGTGGGTCTGCTTAGCCAAAGGATTTACAAGCCGAATTCTTGCTGCAACGCTTTAGTTGGTACCATTTCTATCCCTTTTCTGCCGTTTCCAACTTTAAAGTAAAAATTTTGGATTTTTTCTTTTCTTCCGTTTCCAACTTTAAAGTAAAAATTTTGGATTTTGATGTTGCGTGTCTATCTTGTCATTGGAATGTATTTACCGAATTTCGCTACTTCTGCTGTAACACTTTGTTGGTACCATTTGTATCCCTTTTTGTTCCAAATTTCCAATTATTTAAAATATGTTAATTTTGTGGGTCTATGACGATTCTAGCGGCTACAGCTTTAATGGTACCATTTTCATCCCTTTTAGTACCGTTTTCCCAAAAGGGCACAAATTTTGAAAAATCCGTTTATGCGCATTTACTTATTCAGATAGATATCATATAGTTGGTACGATTTTAATCCCTTTTCCCCATTAGGCATGTAAAAGTGCAAATTAAAAAAAAATCACTTTATTTTCCGTGCCTACACAATTTGATAGTTGTACACATAGAAATTCATGACTATACCTTCAGTCCATTTTTATCCCTTTTGATTTCATAACATCCCTAAAAAATACGAATTTTTTCGCTTCATCTGTTGGAGTAGGACGATGGTACTATTTCATGACTTTTCCCCATTTTACCTCTTAGAGGTACGATAAATTGGTTCTATACATTGTAGGAGCCCTAAATTTCAAGATCCTATATGCACCCGTTTGTTATGGGTAGTGAATGAATCTTCACGATTGATTTGGGCGATAAATTATACACACCTAATAGAGATTGTAAAAGAATTGTTTTCATAGTTTTACCAAGACGGATCATATCTTTCGTTCTTATTTTGACATGTTCTTCTTCAACATTCGTCGCTTTTAGTAAATAAATATAGATTGCAGGGTATTTAACGATGACTTTCAATCACAAATGTCTCACCTTTTTTTCTCATGTACGAAAATCTGCAAAAGTTGCCCTAAAATATTTATATGTATAGTTTTCCCAAAGTGTTATCTTCTGCTTTCAGCGCTGCAAAATATCTTTGTTGAATAAAACAAGTGTCGTTATCACGTTCCACAATATATAACACCCGAACGAGAAACGAGAAAGGAATGGAAAACCAAACTGAAAACAACATAAAGAATTATGTGGCCAAAGAGATAGAAGGAGAAGCGACGAGCACATACGTTTGTCGTGACAAAGCGAAAAAAGCGGACTGAAAAAAGAGAGCAGCACGTTTGAAGGAATGCATACCCGTTCGTATCACATCTTAAATGCAAAAGTATGCATTGCAGTTTAATAAGCGAAAATGATATGTTAAAAAATTGGTTATGTGTGTTTTGCCATAAATTTATTGTCATACCCCCGCTCAGAAAAGGGTGGAGAGTTTACATATGTGTATAAATACAACGGATGAGAATTGAAATTAGGATGTCCTTTTTTTCGTTTTTTTTCGGTGTATCAACCACTCGCATTTTCTTTACTGAAAGAATTGTACTTCTAGGCCTTACTGTATCGAATTAAAAATACTAACAATATGGAACAAAAATTGTGCCCGTGACCTACATTATTTGTTGTGCGCATTAGGGCATACTCAACGAGTGAAGCATCATACAAATTTTGAAATTTAAATAGAAATTCTAATTTTATTTCGAAGTTACGTTCAATATTTTTATTTATAATTTTGGGAGTACAAGTTCGAGTGTATGAAAAAAAGAAATATTTAAATGAAATTCAAGTAGACCAATAATACAGTTATAGAAAATGCCGAAGTTTAAATACCTGCGAAGCGATATTATTTTCCGTGTAGGTGTTATCGAGTAAAACAAGAATATATTTGCGAAATTTCTTTTTAAATTTAAGAAACAGAAAGTGGGTTTTAACACTGTGGCGCAAAACATGAAATTTTTGTGTTCAAGACACTAAAAAAATTCATAAAAAATGGAAAAATATTTTTTTTTTAGCTAACGAAGAAAAAAGTCTATATGTAAAAGACCTATTGATAAATATAGAAGTTAGGACCATTAGGTAGATGCAACTGACTTGTGCCCATTTTTGTAAGGATCGTATAATAATTGCGACCTGTACTTTGATTACAAGAATAGATGGACGGACGTACAGACGGACATGGCTAAATCGAATCGACTTAACAATGGGTCTATCTCGATTGGATGTTGCAAACAAATGCACAAAGACATAATACCCTACTGATTAGTTTGGTAATAACAAGTAAATATAATGTTTTTGAATAATGTAATGTAAATAAAACCCATATTGGACGTTCGTTTTTAAAGCTACAAGTAAGTATAGGATTCAAATTCCTAGCCTCAATTTGGAGCTAATTGTGTTCTCTAGCTCAGAAGTTATGATTTTTGCAACGAACACAGTCAAAAGGCCTTACTGTGCGTCGTGGACATTTATAACGATAAACAATACATCGTGCCCTCAATATAAGGATAGCCGATGTGCACATCGGTTATTATTTCTTTTATAGCATAATTGGAATCTCCATCATTGATTCTAGGCTTGATTAAATTTTTGTCAAACTCTAGTTCGAAAAGGCCATTCGAAAAAATAACGTATAATTTCTCATTTAAAATTCTCATCTTAAAGGATGCGTAGAAAATAACAACTTAGTCAGTTTACAGAATGAGAACGTCAGTATCCATTTGTAGATAATTCACAATAAAATACTATTAAAACACTCGATTAGACAAAAAACTTTAAACATGATTATTTTAAAACAACCAAAATATAAATATATATAGAGTGTGTATAACACACTCTATAGGTTCTCACGCCAATGCAAGGCGTTACGAACGGAATGACAAATTTAGTATAGCCCCATCCTATGGTGAAGGGCATAGAAAAACGAAAGACATCGGGTAAAAATTGTCATAGAAAACTTAAAAATAGACCAGGAAAGTACATTATTTTTCTGATAATAGACCAAATAATGTAATCCGCATTTCCCTTATAAAGGGTGTCCCAAGAAGATCGAAATTTTTAAATCTGGCAACATTCGAAGTGTCATTGTTTGACATTTGAACAATTGTTATTGTTTGTTAGTAGAAGGTACGAGGTTAGTAAAAATGGAGCGCTACACGAATGAACAACGCATTCTCATTGTGAAATTATTTTACCAAAATGGTGAAAGTTTTGCGGCTACAGTTCGCAAATTGCGATCAATTTGGGGTCACAATAATGCTCCAAAAGAGTCAACTGTAAGGAGATTAATGGATAAATTTGCCGAAACTGGGCCTGTTAGTGATGTAAAGACAACAACGCGCCATCGACCAGGTCGATCGACCGAAAATGTCGCAGCTGTACGTGATGATGTCGCTCAAACTCCATCCACCTCAATTCGACACCGAGCTCAGCAAATTGGTGTCTCCAAATCCACTTTGCAGCGAATTTTGGCGAAAGATTTGCATCTTCATGCATACAAAGTTCAATTGACTCAGGAACTGAAGCCAACTGACCATGGACAGCGAAGGGAGTTCGTTAATTGGGTATTGGAGAGACAACATGAAAATGCTGATTTTGCCGATAAAATCATCTGCAGTGACGAGGCCCATTTTCATCTTGATGGATTCGTCAATAGGCAGAATTGTCGCATTTGGGGTGCGGAAAATCCTCGAGTGATTCACGAGAAGCAAATGCATCCTCAACGTGTCACTGTGTGGTGTGGTTTTTGGGCTGGAGGAATCATTGGACCTTTTTTTATGAAAATGAGGCAGGTCAAGCGCAAACAGTCAATGGTGTTCGGTATCGTGAAATGATAACCAGTTTTTTCTTGCCTAGAATTGAACAAATGAATGTGGAGGGCATGTGGTTCCAACAAGACGGCGCCACATGTCACACAGCCAGAGAAACAATTCAATTGCTGCATCAGTAATTTCCCGGTCGTGTTATTTCGCGTTTTGGAGATCAGAATTGGCCGCCTAGATCGTGCGATTTAACACCATTAGATTTTTTTCTTTGGGGTTTTTTGAAGTCGATGGTTTACGCGAATAAGCCGACGACGACTCAAGCCTTAAAAGACGAAATTGGACGCTGCATTAATGAAATACCGCAGCATTCATGCAAAACGGTCATTGAAAATTTCATTAAAAGATCGCGTGCATGCCAGCAAAGCCGCGGCGGCCATCTGCACGATATATTGTTCCATACATAACCTCATTCTGTCTACTTTACGATATAATAAAGTTTCACGATTTTTTCTTAAATATCTGGGTTTTATTTAAAATTAAGAAATTGCGCTCTTCTTGGGACACCCTTTAGCATTAACGCACACCATGAGTTTTATTTGTAGGGGTGAAATGGGACAAAAAAGGTTAAAAGTGGCATCTTTGAAATGGCCGGGGGTTTTCCAAATTCGTGTTTTCGAGGGATATAATGTTAACAGAGGGATAAAAATGTTACCAACTAAACGGCTACAGCTGGAATGATAAAATTCGGTGTGTACATCCCTCTAGTTGCGTAGACACGTAAAATAAACAGATAAACGAAATAGAAATGGTACCAAACCAAATGGCCGTAGCTGTAGTCGTGGAATTCGGTGTATAAATTCCTTTGACTGTCTAGGCACGCAAAATACTTTTTAAAATTTTAATACTTACACATGCAACTCAATGAAATGCTTGTAAGATGGCATGTGTACTATATAATTTGGTGCGATTTTTTAAATGAAAATTTGGCAAGTGAGTTGTGCTTCTCGTTCGTTTGTGAGAATCATCTACTTATTGAGGCCGGGTTTGATGTTGAAAAGTCGCTGCGAAGCCACTTGAAAAGACTTTTGACATGGTCGAAATCATGATCGTTGTAGTCTGCAGCCAAGTAATAAATGTCACCATGTCATTTGTAAATAAATTAGCATTCTATTAAATATAGATGCAAAATGGCCTTGAGCCAGGACAATATCCCAGTTCAAATCAAATATTTGTTACAGACCAAAAAAAAATACAAACGAAAAAACTAAAACAAATTTTATATTTATTTACGAACTTATTTTTCAACATTTGTGTTGTCATTTATTTTCGTTTAAGGCCAAAGGTTGTGCTGAAGTCTTCAGCAGAACCCAAAATTAGCAAAAAGGCAAAGTGAGCTAAATGTTGACTGCGCAGTTTCGATGGGCGCTACCCCATCTCGTCAGAACTTTCGCAACGAATGTATGTCTTTGACTTAAATCAGGGTTCATATTAGTACCAGCGGTCACATAAGACTATGAGAAGCGCTGATAAATATTCCACCGAACTAAGTTGACACACTAAAAATCTCACTTTGCCAATTCAATGTTATGCATGTGCTCGCATCGCTCGCAACAATGCAAAGGTTGTTGTTGTACGGTATGTCCCGTCTTCACTGTACCTCGTCTGTATTGTTGTTGTTTGTATGTATTGTTGGTCTGTTATGTTGTGTGTGTTGTCATTTATTTTGGTTTAAGATCAAAGGTTGTGCTGAAGTCTTCAGCAGAACCCAAAATTAGCAAAACAACATTTTTATTTGCTTTATATTGGCTACATTAAAAATATAAATAATATTGCCGTATTTTGACAGCTTGTGATCGTAATGCACTACACAGTGGTGTTTAAATTGACTCAGGTTCGAGATCATTTGTTTTTGTTTCCTTACACAGAAAACAAAGTATATTAAAAAGAAGTGTGTGACATTTATTTGGTTCCCTTATCAATGTTCCCAGTGTAATGCAACAGAGTAGGAGGGTATTTATAATTTGGGACAGAAAAAAAGTGTAACGCATTGAAGGAGTGACATACGACCCCAAGTATGTTTGGACCAAATCCGTTTCACAACATTTTAAGGTGTTTGATTCATGTCCGTCCGTCCGTCTGGCTGGCTGGTGTACACGATAACTCTCGAAAGGAGTTAAGGAATCGATTCAAACTTTGTACATTGACATTTTTTTTTAAACTTAGTTTAAGGTCGAAGATGGGCGAAATTGTCACGCCCCTTCTGGTACCTCCCACACAATTAGCCCATATTCCCATATAATATCCAAACGGATAATCGGAGTCAGCTATATTTTGGTATTTGATAATGTTTCATTTACAATTTGATATTTAAAAACGTTGATTATAAAATCACTTTAAACCTAAAAAATATTTACGCTTTAACCACGCCCCTTCTTGTACCTCCAACACAATTGTCTCTGTCCTAGGTAATATTAAATCCTTCATAACTTCTATTCTGGTGCATGGGATCTACTGTGACTTGATATTTGATCATGTTTTTATAATTGTTTTATAAATGTGGAAGCTGGAATGACGTGACACGAACCTCCTAGCACCTTTTACACAAATTATCCTGCCCTACATAAATTTTATTCCTTGTAACTTCTATACATATGTTCTCAGAGAGTGAGTGTATATAAAGGGTGATTTTTTAAAAGCTATAGGAAAGTTTTTCAAAAAAAACATATAAAATTCAGAAAAATGCATGAAATCTTTATTTGAATCGATTGTATGGTCCATATAATTTAATGTTTGAAGATTATTTCATGCAAGTGTTGACCTTGACTGCTGCTCAAATGGTCCATCCGCTTAGTCCAATTTTGGCATTTCCACGTTTTTGAGTAACAGAGGACCAATTGCTGGGAACGTCGACGAATCGATAATTGATGGTCATTATTAACACTGAAACTGAAGATGTTTGACAGTGGAAAAAAACACGAAAAGTGCGTCAGCTGTTTAACCCAGTGTTGCCAAAAATATAATAGCTAAAAAATCACCCTTTATAAGTCGGTTTAGCCGACTGAAGCCTACTTACTTGTTTATTTACCAGGTATGACCTTTCAATTTTGGCAATTAAGTTGGTGAACTTATGTCGTTATCAAAATAAATCAAATAATAAATAAATGTATTTATATCGTTTATTTGCAAATTTTTCTCCTTTCTCAGATGTTAACACATTGGGAAATTTGTTTGACGACAGTCGTCAAAAAATCCCCACTCTCCACCAAGCTGGTAAATATTTGAATTCCTGAGCAACAGAAAAATGTACATCAATATATTTACACTCCATCACCTCTATCATATTTCACATAAATTGTATGTAAATTGTATGCAAATATGTTCGAGTTTATGTTTGCTTATAAAAAAAAATTTAATTTTATTATTTTAATTCTCTTCCCTACGCTAAAAAACGCTCATTTCAAATGCATCAGATACCTTTCTACCCATTTAATTTATTTGCAAAGTTTATTTGAATCAACAAAATAAACAAACCAACGTTCCGCCAACTAGCCACACAGCCAGCCATCCAACCATTTAGCCACCCGTTCATATTGTTCTACAGACAGCTTGCACACCGGGCAGACATGTCAGACGGGGCCGACATTTAGACATTTTCATTTTGGCGTTAACATCACCTCTCTCGCTCTGTGTTTTGTTTGTTTTGTGCTATGCATGTGTTTGTTGTTTAGTCCTTCCTTTTTTTATTTTATTCACATCTCTCTCTTCCTGTGTATCCGTTTCCGGTTAAATAACACAAAAGGTTGACAGAGCATTTTATATTTCATTTGGCTGCTTCAACTGCTCCGACAATGCATTTTTAGGCAGACAATGTGTTGGCTGTGTTAGTTTTTTCACATTTTTTTTTGAAATGTTTAACCCAAATATCCGTTGGAGGGATGACATTTAAAAATGTTGCTCCACTGCAGTTTTGTTAAAATATAATTTAGACGTTCATTGTTATACACTTGCGAGAGAATAATAAATGAGCTTACCTGATATGCCATCATAAGTCCACCATTCTTCCCAGCTAACTGCATGGAGAACTGCAATGAATGAAATGAAAAGTGGAATATTTTTAGTTGCAATATTTTTAGCTTAAATGATATTCTTAGAATTTTGATGTTGCAGTGAAATAACTAATTTAATATAAGTATATTTTGGAAATTTATTTGACCTTTATATTAAACTATTATAAATGTGTATTGAATTAAAAATAAAACCCTAATAACTCGTTTATTTAATATAATTGACAGGTAAAGATAGGCAATATATAGTAAAATGTGGCAGAGTAGTGGGAAAAAGTGTGTGTATACACCGGTTTGGTCTAGTCCATGATTGGATGGTTCGTTCGTTCGTCACTTTTACCGAAGCATCAATTTCCCATATCTTTTCAATGTCGTGTAGTAGTAGTATTTCCCCAGAGCATTTTATCTACTAAATGCATAAATTGTACGAATTTCAGAAAAAAATCTACCTGGGCCAGTGCGCAAATTGTTTCCGAGATTATGTCTGGAAGGCACTTTTTTAGCCGAAGTTTAACTGCTGCTAAATAATTGTGAAATTTGGATAGGATTTTGCAAAAATGTTCCATTATATTGTATGTTTACGTGAAGATGCGAAAATCTTAAAATTCAGTATTTCCCCAGAGCATTTTATCTACGAAATTTATAAATTGTACGAATTTGAGAAAAAAATCTACCTGGCCCAGTGCGCGATTATGTCTGGAAGGCACTTTTCCGAGATTTTGTCTGGAAGGCACTTTTTTAGCCGAAGTTTAACTGCTGCTAAATAATTGTGAAATTTGGATAGGATTTTGCAAAAATGTTCCATTATATTGGATGTTTACGTGAAGATGCGAAAATCTTAAAATTCAGTTATGTTCTATGTTTACGAGAAGATGCGAAAATTTTAAAATTCAGTAAAATAATTGTAACCCTCTCATGCCCGAATTTTCTTTTTAATAAATATATATAATTTACTATGTTTTTGACGAAGTATGGGACAAAATATGATTTCTATAGAGTTTTGGGGTTCGAACTCATACAGGATATCAGTAACAGGATGTTTCTTAAAATCATTATACTGCAGATACCGGTTAAATAAAAATAATATTTCTCCAAATGTTTCTTCATTTTAAAAATCTTAATTATCTGTCACTTCGAATAACAACGACGGGTTTTCTTGTACTCGAAGAAATGGGCGGGACAAAAAAGGATAAAAATCGTACCAACTAAAGTATTGTAGTTAGAATCGTGAAATGTGGTATGTAAATTCCTCTCACCACATAGAAGCGTAATACAAATGCATTTTGTACTTTTAAGGGTTGCGCGGGACAAAAAGGGATAAAAATGGTACCAACTAAAGTATTGCAGCTAGAAACTTGAAATTTGATATGTAAGTTCTTCTGCCCATGTAGAAGCGCAATAAAGTTGGATCTTTCGAAATTTGTAC
The DNA here is from genome assembly GCA_947397865.1 of Polietes domitor. Lineage (NCBI taxonomy): Eukaryota > Metazoa > Arthropoda > Insecta > Diptera > Muscidae > Polietes > Polietes domitor. The sequence continues at coordinate 78,462,536 of OX377620.1, forward strand.
TTATAAGAGGTGAGCAGGACAAAAAGAAAAGAAAGAAAGTAGGAATCGTGAAATTTGGTATGTTAATTCCTCTGACCATGTATAAGCGCATTAAAATTGGATTTTTCAAAATTTGTACTTTTAAGGCTTACGAGGGACAAAAAGGAATAATAATGGTACTAATTTAAATATTACAGCTATAGTCGTGAAATTTGGTGTGTCAATTCCTCTGACAACGTAGAAGAACAAATCCAAATTGATTTTTTGAAATGAGAGCGGGACAAAAAGGGATAAAAATGGTACCAACTTTAGGATTACGGCTAGAATCATGAAATTTAGTATGTAAATTCCTCTGACTATGTAGAAGCGCCATCTAAATGGATATTTTTTCGAATAAAAGGCTCTGCGGTTGTAAAAACTTTTTGTTAAAAACTGGGTAGAAAAGGATAAAAACTATATATGCGAAGGGAGTTCAGCTAAAATAGTGCACATCGACAAGCACATTCCTTTGACTGTATATGAGTGCTATGTTTCCAATTTACTATTTTAGAAAAGAAAATAAATACTATCCTAAAACAGGGACTGATAAAACTAATAACATATACCTGGCTTTTTCGCGTGCAAAGCAGCGGGTACTACTAGAAAATATATATAATTTACTATGTTTATGATGAATTATGGAACCAAATATGATATCTATAGAGATTTGGGGTTCGAACTCATACAGAATATCGGTAACAGGATGTTTCTTGAATTCATTATACTGCAGATACTGGTTAAATAAAAATAATATTGCCAAATGTTTCTTCATTTTAAAGATCGTAATTATATGTCACTTCGAATAACAACGACGGGTTTTCTTGTACTCGAAGAAATTGAATAAAAATAAGAAGATATTCTAAACAATTTAATTTACAAGAAATTCACACAGTCCCAAGTTACCGAATTTGTTGGTTCTCTCTTAAATAATCTTTGTTATATATGTACACTAAAATAAAATATGTCGTTTTAATGATTTTGTAGGAATAACTCGTAATGTTGCCTATAGACAATATTGGGCATAAAAGGATTAATCGATATATTGCAATTTTCCATCTGTATTGAGTTTGACACTTTAAATTGAAAAAGAAAAACAAGTAAGGAAAGACTAAAGTCGGGCGGGCCGACTATATGATACACTCCACTTTCTATCGGAATACAATTCAATTCAGTAAAATAGTGAAAACGGGAAAATTTTTTGTATGTTTCCTAATCACAGGCTAATATGACCTGGTCCAATTTGTCAAATCAAGAATAATATTTGTATCGGGGCTATATCCAAACATGGAAAAAAGTGACCCACTTGAACAATAGGTTCTTCAAGTTCAAGTATACCATTATGCTCAATTTGAAGAAATTCGGTGAAAATACGTGGTTTCGCAGCGGAAAAAGTTAAGCCGGGAGCGAAATTTGTATGGGAGCTATATATAAATCTGAACCGATCTGACCCATTTTCATCATTGCGTTTTTAGTTAATATATAAAATATTTGCAAGATTTGAAGAAGATCTGTTAAAATATGTGGTTTCTAGAGCGGAAAAGTAAAATTGGGAGCGAAATTTGTATGGGAGCTATATATAAATCTGAACCGATCTGACCTATTTGCATCACAGGTCTTCCTAGTTAAAATATAAGATGTTTTGCCAATTTTAAAGAAAATCTGTTAAAATATGTGGATTCTGGAGCGGAAAAAATTCAAATTAGGAGCGAAATTTGTGTGGGAGCTATATTTAAATCTGAACCGATCTAACACATTTTTACCACAAGTGTTTCCAGTTGAAATATAAGGCGTTTTGCGAATTTTGAAGAAAATCTGTTGAAATATGTGGATTCTAGAATGTAAAAAATTCAAATTGGGAACGAAATTTGTATAGGAGCTATATATAAATCTTAACCGATCTAACACATTTTTACCACAGGTGTTTCTAGCTGATCTATAAGATGGTGTGCCAATTTTGAAGAAAATCTGTTGAAATGTTTCGTATCTAGAGTGAAAAGGGTCAAATCAGGAGTGAAATTCGTGTGGGAGCTATTTCTAAATCTGAACCGATTTTCTTCAAATTAAATAGCGTTCGTCCTTATCCCGAAAAACTTCGTTGTGCAAAGTTTCGTTAAGTTCTGGCTAGAATTGGGACCTGTATCGTGATTACAACAATAGATGGACAGACAGACAGACGGACATTGCTAAATCGACTCAGAAATTGATTCTAAGCCGATCGGTATAATTAACAATGGGTCTATATCCCTTCCTTTTGGGTGTTACAAACAAATGCACAAAGACATAATACTCTCGTGGAGTGTATAAAAAAAAACAAGGAAATTGTATAACCCCCAAATTATCTTTACTCTGCATAGTCGGCTTTGGATATACCCCAAAGGAAAAAATCGTTGTTTGTTGTATAATTTAATCGATGCATAATTTAATCGGAAAATGAGGACTCCCTGACAGGCAACATTTGTCGATGTGCGACCCCCATTGCTTTACAAATTGGTCGGATAACCTAAAATTATATATTTATTGGATAAGTTTAGCTCTGACAATTTGTATTGTTTCCATAATATTTTTAAAACTTCAAATCGATCAGCATTGACCATGAAGATTTAAAATTGTGAACTTTGATTTTTTGTTTATTTCAAACAAAATGAATTAGCTAATAAAAATAAAATCTTTCTTAAAGAGAATAAAATTTAAGAATTAAACTCAACTATATCTTAAAACCCTTAAATTATTATTTTATTATTTTACTTTGCATTGATGGTACCCTATATACATCACTTGGATGAACTTTTGACATTATAGTAATATAAATTGTAAAAAATTAAATTCCAAACAATAATTAGGCGCTCTATTAGTAAATTCCATCTATGCCATCCTTGTCTTACTCCAAAGTTTAACTGTAAATCTCATTATCCACTTTCAAAATAGAAATGAAAATCCTTTAAAGAATTCCTTCATTTCCTACACATTTTTCTCTAATTAAATTATAACAAAACGTATCCTTTTGCGAAATTAAAAGAACATTTAGAGCAACATTAACACTTTCAAACCAGACCGGGAACACCGAGCGAAAACGAGGGCAAAAAGGAAAACATTGAAATCAAACCAGTAGCAAAGCTTTGGCAATGGATTGGGTTGAATATATATATATTGTGTGTATATATATAACTTACCAACATTTACAAATACATTAATTTCAATCATTGTCCATGACTTGGCAAATGTTAAACAATAACAGCAAACATTCCAACCCAACATTGCACTCCCCCCCTCCCCTTTCCGTGGTCACCATCATCCAGTCCACTGGTAGTGGCAACGTGGCTTTAAACAAAGCTATACAAACATACATACAATCCAAATTGAAGCCCAGTCATTGACGGTATCTCTCACAGCCAACGGACGTCGCTCGAATGTGAAATGCAAGTCAACGAAAGGCCAAAGTTACCAGTTACGACCAAACGCCCGAATTCCGAATCCCACCAAAACCTTTTCATTCATTCGCTTATTCGTTTATGCGAACGTAACTTAAGGATTGTTAAGATTTCTCCATAGGAATGTTGAGTGTTTTTTTTTTTTTTTTTTTTTTGAGGTGGGGTGGGGCTGAAATTGCTGGGCTTGTTTGTGTGGCCATCCTGCCGGCCAGACCGAGGCCAAGGTTGGTTGGCCGACAAAATGGGTTTGTTTTTATTTTCTTTCGATATTTTAGCTGGCCGGCAATAAAAAGCAAGCAACAAATCTACGCTGAGAATGCAGAGCACCCAAACGGCTATGCTATGAAAATACCAAAATATTTTCGCAATTTTAGTTTGCTGTCGAAAATCGATTCTTTTGGTTTGATTCCCAAATGGTGGCATGGCTGGCAAAGACAAATACGAAGGCTCAACCCAAGGAGGAGGACTATAAAATAAACTATTTTTAGAGTTCACTTTCAAATATATATTTATTTATTTCGTTCATTTGTCTGTCTATATTTTGTGTTTTTTGTTTTTCTGTTTTGTGTAAAAGGGAGAAAGAGAGCTAATTAGATTCGGTTGTTTATTTTGCTCAGAATTTAAGGATTTAAAGTGGAAATGAAAGCTAGAATAGAAAATAAGTAAATGAAGCAATCTACGGAAGAAATAGATTTAATCATATGGGGAATGATTAAGTCCAACGATTTGCATATCATGGTGGGAAAAAAGCAAAAAAGATGAATTCTATATAATCGTTTCCCTTGACGTGTGTCCCAAAAGAAAAAAACTTTGAAATTCTAGCCGACAAAGCTGAGAATGCCGCGGGAGGGAACTATATATGCCAATTACACAGTGCAACACGAAAAATATTCATATACTGACACCACTACGTGATAAATAGGCAAAAAAGATCTGTGTCTCCCAGTTTTACCCAAAGTCATGCACTTTTTACGGGCCCAAAGATTTCTCTATGTCATTTTTGCAAAAAGGTGACCATTTTATTAGACTTATATCTTGAAAATAGTTTGGAATTTTGATTTACCCTCGGAGGCAAAGTTGTAGCACTTGTCATAAAGAACATATAATATAAAAAAACTTCATCTTCAAGGTCAAAATCGATTTTTTTACCTTTTTTCCCCAGTTCAGGTCCATCCGATTTTTTTTTGAATTTCATTTGTTTTTTCTTTACTTCAACATTGAGATCCTCTGCTATCTCTTACAAAACTACGTACTATTAATTATATTATGTGCAGAACCAAAGAGAACCAGTTACAGACCGAATAAGAAGAAGGAATTGGAAACGGAAAATCTCTCTATACTATATTTAGGGCAGCACTAGAATGGTGCCGAACAATCCTAGTGGGCGAAAGTCATGGAAAGAAACTATGGCATATTGTAACTACAGAAATTGATGGAATAATCTTGTAGAAGACCTGAGTTCCCTCGAAAAATGAATAAGGTGCTACGAAATAAAAAAATCCACAGGCGAGCAAATGAAATAATCCCCAAAATTGGTGGAAAATAACCTGGGGGCACTTTATTTTTTTCTGGAGCTATTACATTTTAATGTGGCGATTATTTTATAATGAAATAAGCACCAAAACAAGTTTTTGTCATTTTTTCATTGTTTTTTGAGTATTACTTGATTTTTTCCCTAACAAGATCTGAAAATACTAATTAGATTTAGCGGGTGAAATGGTGAGAAAACGGATAGAAATAGTACCACTGATACGAAAACAGCTTGAAACATGAAATTCAGAGCATACATCCCTCTAATAGCGTAGACACGTAAAATGAAGGGTTTTACAAAATAAGTACCGTTTAAAATAAGCAAAATAAGTAAGTTGGCCACCGAGATCGTCTTCCTTTGGGGCCACGTGAAAGATAAGATCTACACCAATAGCCCAGCGTCGATTGAAGACCTCAAAGATAGAATTCATGAGGCTATCGAGGACATAGGGCAGCCACTTTGCGATTTGGTTATTGAAAATTTCATGAAAAGGATATGGTCCTGTAAGCGTGGTCGTGGTGGCCATTTGGCTGATGTTGTTTTTTACTATTAACGGCATACTTTTCTCTTTATTATGAAATAATCATGCGATCATTTATCTCAAAAAAATGGCATTTTTCTTTGAATACCAAAATAACACTTCTTGTTGGAAAAACCTGTATATCTCGATATTTGGGATAAAATAATATATAGGTTGTAGCTAGAACCTTCAGTGTTTATACTCTTCTGACTGCGTAGACACACAAAATAAGAGTACTTCCTCAAATTTGTGCTTTTAAGGTCGAAATGAAAAACGGAATAAGACTAGAATTATTAGGTGTGGTAAATTATTAGGTATGTAAATGCTACTTTGCACAACGAAGTTATTCAGAATAATGATTTCAGATTAAGAATTAACCCCCATACGAATTTCACTCCAGATAAGACTCTTTTCATTCTAGATATCACATAGTTTAACAGATTTTCTTCAAAGTTTCACAAATCATCTTATATTTATTTCAGCTAGGAACGCCTGGTAAAAAGGGCTGAGCCGTTCCGATTTATATATAGCTTCCATACATATTTCGCTCCCAATTTGACTTCTTCTGCTCTAGAAACCTCTTATTTTAACAGATCCTCTTGAAATTAGGAAACATATCTTATATTTCAGCTAGGAACGGCTATGGTGAAAATGACTCAGATCGGTTCAGATTTATATATAGCTAATATTTCGCTTCCGAATTGACTTCTTCCGCTCTATAAAACATATATTTTAACAGATCTTCTTCGAAATTTGGGAAAAGTGGATCTGTTGTGAAATTGAATCCAGATTTATATAGCTCGCATACAAATTTCGATGCTGATTTGAATTTGTCCGCTCTAGAAAGGACGTATTTTAACAGATCTTTTTCAAATTTGCCAAAGTATCTTATATTTCAGCTAAAATGATCGGTTGAAATTTATATATAGCTTCCATACAAATTTCGCTTTCGGCTTGACTTTCATGACAGGTCACATCGGTCTATGATTACACACATACAAAAATCCTTCCAGATTTCCCTCCTTTTGTCGAATTGAATTGTATTCGCGTAGAAAGTGGTGAGTATCATATACTCGGACCCGCCCGACTATAGTCTTTCCTTACTTGTTTAGATGATTTCTTAAATTACAATTAAGTTTTCTAAATTTTCCGGACCAAGCAACTATATTTGTGAGTTGGAGTTGGTTCGCCACATTACAACCATTCATCACGCATTCAACTCACTACTACGATAATGAGCAAAAAATATTTTTTTAATAACGATATCTTTCAGCATTCGTACTATACGGGGCAAAATGGAAGGACAAATTCTACCACTAAACGGCTAGCTATAATCATGATATTGTACGAAATCTATTCTAAAAGAAAAAAATGTTAACTAACGATAACTGAAAATATCTTTATATATTTGCTAATATTTGTGTCGAATTTTTATAGATTGCTGCCTTATATTCACTGTTTGATTACACTTACAGTATTATGCGGATTTGACTTTATGCGGTTATGGGAAAAATCGACTTTTCTGTTTTTATACCCTACACCACAGGGCATGATGTCTTTGTGCATTTGTTTGTAAGACCCAAAAGGAAACTGGTTAGATAGATATATCGTTTATTATACCGATCGACTTAGAATAATTTTTGAGTCGATTTAGCGATGTCCGGCCGTCCGTCCGTCTATCCATCTATTCTTGTAATCAAAGTTCAGGTCGCAATTGTTGTTAAAACTAAATGAAACTTTGCATAACGAAGTTTTATGGGAGAAGGACGAACGCTATTTAATTTGAAGGAAATCGGTTCAGATTTAGATATAGCTCCCATACAAATTTTGCATCCGATTTTACGTTTTCCACTCTAGAAACCACATATTTCAACAGATTTTCCTACAATTTGGTAGGACGCCATATATTTCAACTAGAAACAGCTCTGGTAAAAAAGGATAGATCGGTTCAGATTTATATATAGCTTCCATACAAATGTCTCCTCCGATTTGACCCTTTCCGCTCTAGAAACCACAAACTTTGACAGATTTTCTTCCAATTTGGCAAAACAGCTTATATTTCAACTAAGAACAGCTCTTGTAAAAATATTATAGATCGGTTCAGATTTATATATGGCTTCCATACAAATGACTCCTCCGATTTGACTCTTTCCGCTCTAGAAACCACAAACTTTGACAGATTTTCTTCAAATTTGGCAAAACAACTTCTATTTCAAGTAGGGTTTTGGGTTTCCCGGACGTTTTTCATTTCCCGGGAAAACGGGAATGACAAATATCATTCCCGGGAATCCCGGGAATTCCCGGGAAAAAGGTAATTTATTTTAGGTATGTCCAATATGGTTTAAAATAACAATATATAGTAACGGAGTTGCTTTTTAAAAATACTGTCATATTACAAATTAAAAGCGAATGTGTTTGTCAAAATATTTTACATTTTACAAATATTTTATTCTAGACTAATTGTCGTCATAAAATTGGACATTTAAATCATAGGCACAAGTGCCTGACAAAAATAACTCGTATGGCTGAGAACGTCTTTAATTTAGAAGATTTATTCGTCTAGAGACGAAAATATTTAACAGCAACGGGGGGAAATATTCTAAACTGTAAAAGCAATAGAAACATAATACAAATTTAATATTAATTAAATAAATTCATAAAAAATTTAAATAATAAATAAATAATAATAAAATAATAATAAAATAATTAAAAAATAATAAAAAAAATAATAAATTGAAATAGTCCAGCCATTAGTTCTTACAGAAGATCATTTAAATATACCGTAGGATATACATATTTCTATTCCTATTAGATTTCTCTCGAAAGTTTCCAGGTGAACAATTTTTATGTTTTCCCTATTATTATACCATTTCTTACTGGCTTCATATGTAAAATATATTCTTCATTAAAAATATTTTCACCTTTTATCTCGTAGATTCTTCTGGTAAAACAAGAAATTTAAAGTTAAACCAGATAGCACGAGGGGTTAAGTATTGACACTATGTCAGCCAGAGTATTGTCAGTATGATATTTTCGATTTATAAAGGGTGATTTTTTAGCTATTATCTTTTTGGCAACACTGGTTTAAACAGCTGACGCACGTTTCGTGTTTTGTTTCACTGTCAAACATCTTCAGTTTGGTCTATAATTTAACCTTGAATCGTCTTACAAACGAACAACGCATGCAAATTATTGCATTTTTTATCAAAATGCGTACTCTGTTAAGAAAGTTCATCGCGCGCTTCCATTTTATGTTCAGTTTAATCGACCCACTGAAGCAGCTATTCGGGCTATTGTGACTAAATTTCGCACCAAATTTACATTGTTGGACATTAAACCGCCAACACGCTTACGTAGAGTGCGAACTGAAGAAAATATCGCAGCTGTATCGGCCAGTGTTAATGATGACCATCAATTATCGATTCGTCGCCGTTCACAGCAATTGGGCCTCTGTTACTCAAAAACGTGGAAATGCCAAAATTGGACTAAGCGGATGGACCATTTGAGGCGCAGTCAAGGTCAACATTTGCATGAAATAATCTTCAAACATTAAATTATATGGACCGTACTATCGATTCAAATAAAGATTTCATGCATTTTTCTGAATTTTATGTGCTTTTTTGAAAAACTTTCCTATAGCTTTTAAAAAAGCACCCTTTATTAAAAATCCTGCAAATATCCTAATAAAAAGTGTGTATTCCCCTAGCTAGCAAAAAATAGCGACTTAGCGAATTTAAAAAGTTTTTTTTTTTTGCAGTAATATGATGTAAACAACTGTTCATTACTATTGTCAATAATGTAAATATATGTATTTAAAATATAATTAAATATATAAAATATAATTAAATATTTTATATATTGTAAAGTAAAACTAAATTAGTGCTCAAAATAATCAATAAAATATTTTTTAATATTTCCCGTATTCCCGGGAAATTTAAAATTTTTTCCCGGGAATTCCCGTCCAATTTTTTCCGGGAATTCCCGGGAAAAACGATTCGGGTATTCCCGGACCCCAAACCCTATTTTCAACTAAAAACAGTTCTGGTGAAAATGGGTCAGATGAGTTTAGATATATATAAATATATATCTCCATTAAAAATTTCGCTACTGAATTGATTATTTCCGCTCTAGAAATATCATTTTAGAACAGATTTTCTTCTAATTCGGCACATGTCTCAAATAGAAATTACTATAGCGAAAGTGGTTCACATCGGTTCAGATTATATATAGCTTTCGATTTGATTCTTTCCGCTCTAGAAACCACATATTTAACACTCCATAAAATTTGGGAAAGCGTCCAATATTTCAACTAGAAAACCTTTTTTTTTCTTGCGTTTTAATTTTCTTGCGCTATGACAGAAACAATCAATAACTACAGCAGCTCAAAAAATATTCTTTACGTCATTCGACAATTCTGCTGACGTAATAAAATTTATAATCAGATTTATAATTCCTCAGTAACTGAAAAAATACATTACATCTTAGTAGTGATTCCGATGATAGTTAAGTTGTCTCAGAAAATATTTCATAATTTGTCTAATTTTGATCTTTGTTTAAAATGTGGGTGGGATTATATTAAACGACTCAAGCTTATACATTAATCGTTTTTATTTGATATGAAAATGACACTATGTATTGAAATAAAGAAATATTTATATTGTTTTGGTTTATTTTAGCTCATTGTTTTTTTTTTGCGATTTTAGTCTTTTATACATGGATTCTATTTGATTTTATGAGGGTTTTGAAAATGTGGCAATGCATCTGCTATGTTTATAAGGAAGTAGGGTAATTGTCTACGTGGGGTTTCGAGGAACTCATACCAAGTGTGTATGTTTTTGGACCAATCGAACTTACCACATTTTTTCTTACTTTCTTCTCAAGCTGAGATATTTTGAGAAGAAACTGCGGAATTTTCTCGCTGATTTAAGATAGAAGTACTCTACAGTACAATACCAGTAGAAGGTTGTTATTTGTCGAAATTTGTGGATCTAGTTGAAATGGTCAGTCAGGTCTAGGTCAGAGAGATAGTCTAAGTCAAGTTCCCCATTATACCAACACACTCTACAATTGTAATCCATGGGAGAAATCTTTCTGGACCGTTTGGTCCATGCTAACAACAGAAATGTATATCTGCACACCCGAACCAAAATTTTTCCGATTTGCATTGACTACTCCAAATCAATTAGCGACGGAATAAATGGATCCGGCCTTAAACCCGGCTACCACACAAATGTCCAATAGTGTTCTAATTGAGTATGTTCATAAGTTATTCCGAGTATGGACAGCATATCGGTCACTTATTCCTTGTAATAGGATCATCAGATCAATTTGATAATTTCAGTTGTCGATGAATACTTCAATGCCGACAAAAGAATAAAAACTATATTGAAATTTAATCCGGACTTTATAAAGAAACACATTTGCCATTGATTGAATACAAAACCACCGACATGTTCAATATGTTTGGCTCCTTTATTCTCGGCACTTTTGAACATATTCTTCTGTGTTCGGTGTTCTTCTTTTGTACTTTTGTTGTTTGCCACTGAATGCGAAATAACCCTTTTGTTGAAGGTTTTTCCATTGCTTTTGCTGCTCCATCCTCCGCCTCTAAGTAATAGCATTACAAGAGGGTCGGGCGTGTGGTGGCGACTATAGTTACAACCAACAATGGACTTGCAACATTTCCAATGATGAAGCAATTTTTCTGTTGCTGCTACTCACCACTCTCTTCCTCGCTCACTTGCTGGCCATTAAGGATTGCTTGGTAATTTCATTTTTATTGTTGCTCGTTCTGTTTCGGTTCTATTCTATTCTACTGTTGCTGTTATAGCAACAATAAGAGCTTTTTAACTGTCAGAATAAACAAATGCCAAACGAAGAAGAACAACAACAACAAGTGCAGAAACAAAAACCATAAAAACTTTGTCTACATAATACCTCAGTCCTCTCCGTCAGACAGCCAGTCAGCCAGCCATTCAGCCACTTACAAGTGTTGATATACATCAAATGGTTAACAACAATTAACACACAGCCACACACTTACACACATACAAAAGCACGCACTTAGATACTTTAACCAATTGTTGGCAACCGCAACAATAACAACAACAACTACTAGGCAAGGAAAATCTTGTAGATTCCTTCGCTTTACAAATTATCTCGAATAAATAAAGCCACAATTTTGTTTGTGTGTTTTTTCTCTCCTTTGGCGCTTTTTAAACGCCCATTAATGCCTCATTAAATGTGTTGGCGTGTTTTTTGCTGTTGCAGTTGCTCACATGAAAAATAAGACATTAATTCCCCGTTTTCAACCGCAATTTTTCAACCAGATTAACACGCACACACACACACGGGCACACCGACACAATCACTCACCACACACACATATACATGCAGAGGTACCTGCAAAAGGAAGACACACCATATACCATTCACATACATATATATATATATCGTTCACAAAGAACACAAATGAACACAATCCGCTTTAAATGAATGTATTCTAAAGGATTTTAAAACTCGTCCTGAAGGTGAGGAAAGAAAGGACATAGCAACTCAAAGGCAATGGCAGTACTGCACAGTGGTCCAGTTTCGGTGGAGTGTGGATCAGCAACGCTACTATACAAACTTTTTAAATTTTTTAAACACACCAAATTTCAGGATTCTAATTGCAGCCGTTTGCTGGGTTCCTTTCTTATCCCCTTCTCGTTACGTCTTTCCATACGAGAAAAAAACTTCTAAAACATTCCTTTATTTTGCGCCTCTACATAGTCATGGAATGTACATTAGAGCGTACCAGGTTACAAGTAAAAAAAAAAAAGTTCGCCGTACACCTTCGAATATGAAGTATTATTGAAAGGTAGTTTCAAAAAAATTTTTTTTATTTTTTTATGCCGAACGTAGGGGTCGCGCTTTTACATTTTTCTATATAACTTCTGCATTTATAAACGGATTTTAAAGTGTGATACATCGATGTTTTTGTCCGATTTTTTTGTCTTTGAAGTCATTGAGCTCAAACATGATTCATGATTTTATGCGAGCTTTAATTTTCGATTATTAGAGTGGTACATTAGGGTAGTAGCAACTGAGAAATGATGGGTAAGTACCAGAAGGGGGTGCTTGAGCTCAATGACTTCAAAGACAAAAAAATCGGCCTCGTCGAGACAAAAACATCGATGTATCACACTTTAAAATCTGTTTATAAATACAAGTTATATAGAAAAATGTAAAAGCGCGACCCCTACGTTCGGCATAAAAAAATAAAATTTTTTTTTTTGAAACTACCTTTCAATAATACTTCATATTCGAAGGTGTACGGCGAACTTTTTTTTTGAGGTACGCCCTAATGTACATATCGATCGAATTTTTTGATTGTAGCTGCAGCTGTTTAAAGGGTACAAATTTTATCCCTTTTTCCCGTTTTGACCCTAAAACCACGAATGTCGAATGTATATTTATTTTTCACCTATTCACAGTCAACTCAACGTATACACTAAATTTCATAATTCTAAATTTCTAATTCTTTTGCAGTACCAACTTTATCCCTATTTCCCATCTTGTCCGTAGAAGTACGAATATTGAAAAATTGTTTATTTTTCGCTTCTACGCTGTCAGAATGATGTACAAACCGAATTTCATGATTTTAGTTGCAGCCTTTTTGTGGGTACCATTTTTATCCCATTTCGCTCCGTTTTCCCTAAAGGTGCAAATTTCAAAAAAATCCTTTCTGCTGTGCTTCTACACAATCAAAGGAATGTACATTAGGGCATACCTCAAAAAAAAAATTCGCCGTACACCTTCGAATATGAAGTATTATTGAAAGGTAGTTTCAAAAATTTTTTTTTTTATTTTTTTATGCCGAACGTAGGGGTCGCGCTTTTACATTTTTCTATATAACTTCTGCATTTATAAACGGATTTTAAAGTGTGATACATCGATGTTTTTGTCTCGACGAGGCCGATTTTTTGTCTTTGAAGTCATTGAGCTCAAGCACCCCCTTCTGGTACTTACCCATCATATCTCAGTTGCTACTACCCTAATGTACCACTCTAATATCAGAAAATTAAAGCTCGTATAAAATCATGAAATTCTTCCTAAGGAAGTATGCCGATTTTCAAAAAAATCGGCCTCGTCGAGACAAAAACATCGATGTATCACACTTTAAAATCCGTTTATAAATGCAGAAGTTATATAGAAAAATGTAAAAGCGCGACCCCTACGTTCGGCATAAAAAAAATAAAAAAAAAATTTTTTGAAACTACCTTTCAATAATACTTCATATTCGAAGGTGTACGGCGAACTTTTTTTTTTACTTGTAACCTGGTAAGCTCTAATGTACATACCGAATTTCATAATTCCAGCTGCAGCTGTTTGTTTGGTACCAATTCTATCCCTTTTTCCCAATTTGTATCCCTAGAGGTACGAATGTCGAACGATTTCTTTATTTTACGAGTCTAAGCAGCTAGAGCAACGTATATTTTGAATTTCATGATTTTATCATGATTTTTAGGTACAATTTTTATCCCCTTCGCTCCGTTTTTCCCTAAAGGTACAAATTTCAAAAAATACTTTATGATGTGCATCTATGCAGTTAGAGGAATGTATAGACCCAATTTTATGTTTCTAATTGCAGCCATTTGGTCGGTACGAATTTTATCCCTTTTTTTCCATTTTGACCCCAAAACAACGAATATCGAAAGATTTATATATTTTTCGATTCTACGTAGTCAGAGTCTGGTACACACCGAATTTTAATGATTCTAGCTGTAGCCATTTGGTGAGTACTATTTTAGTTCCCCTTCGTTTAATTTTAAATTAAAAGTAAAAATTTCAAAAAATGCTTTCTTCTGCGCGTCTACACGATCAGATGAATGTACTGATCGATTTATGTTTCTAGTCGCAGCCATTTGCTTGGTACCAGATTTATCCATTTCCCTGATTTGTACTTGAAACAACAAATTTCGAAAGATTTCTTTATTTTTCGAGTCTACTCTGTCAGGGAGACGTACACATGCAATCTCGTGATTCTAGCTGTCGCCATTTGCTGGGTACCATTTTTATCCCCATTCCATATCCAGACCGAATTTTATGTTTCTAGTTACAACCATTTGGTCGGTATTAATTTTATCCCTTTCCCCGATTAGTACCTAAAACAAATAATTCTTTATTTTTCGAGTCTACACTGTCGGTGTGATGTGTAAACCGAATTTGATATTTTTAGCTGTCGTCATTTGTTGGGTACCATTTTTATCCCCTTTCGTTTAATTAAAAGTAAAAATTTCAAAAAACTACTTTCTGCGTCTACACGATCAGAGGAATGTATAGATGGAATGTATATTTAGATCAAATTTTTGTGTTTAGTTTCAGCTATGTGGTTTGTACCAATTTTATCCCGTTTTTGCCATTTTGACAAGAAATATCAAAATATATATTTATTTTTCGCTTCTACACAGACAGAGTAACATAAACACCGAATTTCATGATTCTAGCTGCAGCTTTTTGCTAGGTACCATTTTTATCCCCACCCCTTCCATTTTTCACTAGAAGTAAAAAATTTAAAAAAATACTTTCTGCTGTGCGTCTACAAGATCAGAGGAATGTACAGATCGAATTTTATGTTTCTAGTTTCAACCACTTAGTCGGTACCAGTTGTATCCCTTTTCTCGACTTTTACCTAAAACAATGAATTTAGAAAGATTTCTTTGTTTTTTTTTTCGGGTCTACACAGCGAATTTCATGATTCTAGCTGCAGCCATTTTCTGCGTATCATTTTTATCCCCTTCTTTCAACTTTTCCCTAAAATTATAAATTTCAAAAAATACTTTATGCTGCGCATCTACGGTGTTAGAGGAATGTATAACCCCAAGCTTATGTTTTTAGCTACAGCCATTTGAGAGGTACCAATTTTATCCCTTTTTCTCGTTTTGACCCTAAAACTACGAATATCGAAAGATCTATTTTTTTCATATCTAAGAAGTCAAAGCGAAGTATAAACAGAATTGTATGATTCTAACTGCATACATTTGCGGGGTAAGATTTTAATCCCCTTTCGCGCTGCTGAGTTTCCCTAAAAATGCAAAAAAAAATTTTGATATTTCTATGCCGAATTTTACGTTATTACGTGCAGCCATTTGGTTGGTACCAATTTTATCCCTTTCTACCATGAAATGAAACAACAAATTTAGAAAGATTTCCTTATTTTTCGTCTCAACGAAGTCAAAACGAAGTTTACACCGAATTTTATGATTCTAGCTGCAGCCATTTGGTCGGTACGAATTTTATCCCCTTTCCCCGATTTGTACCTAAACCAACAAATATAGAAAAAATCTATATTTTTCGGATCTACTCAATCAGGGAGACATATACCACGATTTTAGCTGCTGCCGTTGTTGGGTACATTTTTTATCCCCTTTTTACTTAAAGTACTAATTTCGAAAAAAAAAATCCTTAATATTGCCTGTCTAGATAGTCAGAGGAATGTATATACCGAATTTTATGATTATACTTACATTCTTCTGGTGGTACCAATTTTATCCCTTTAACCGATATTTACGAATAAGAACGAACCGTTTTTTTTTTTTCATAAAAGTACAAATATAGAAAAATCCTATATAATTCACGTCTACATAGTCAGAGCCATGTATATATCGACTTTTATAAATATAATTGCAACCATTTAGTCGGTACCAATTTTATCCCTTTTTCCCCGTGTTGTCCCTAGAGATACGAATATCGATATATCTCATTATTTGTCGCTCCTAGGCAGTCAAAGCGACGTATACACCGTCATTCACGATTCTATGTTCAGCTGTTTACCCCACATTGGGTACCGTTTTTATCCCCTTTCTCCCCGTTAACCATATAAAAGTAAAAATTTGGTACAATTTTCCCGTAAAAGTACAAATTTCGAAAAAATCATCGGAAAAATTTTTCAAAAAAATCCCTTTAATTTATGTGTCCACGAAATCAGATGAAAGTATACTCCGAGTTTCATTATTATAGGTGCATCCGTTTGGTTGGTACCATTTTTATTCCTCTCTTACTATTTTACCTCGTAAATGTAGGAATTCCTAAATATCTGCTTTTTTGATGAGTCTTTGCTAATTAAGAGACGCACACACGTCATCTCATGTTGCTTGCGGTTGTCCTTTGTTTGGTACCATTTCTATCCCATTTAGAGGCACATCGTGGTCCAAACCAAATAACAAATAAATAAAAAATAAATATTCCAAATATTAGTATTTTCTATACTTGTGCGAGATAAATTTTTCCCTTTTCCATTTCGTCCATTTTTAATACCAACTGATCTACAACAGTTTTTAGAAAATTTAGACCTATTAGCCTCAACTATCTTTTTCCAAGCATAAATCAAACCACCCATTATTTAATTTCCACACCACTTTTCCCATCCTTCGAAACACTGTGCAGCGGCGCTAAAGCGCCAATGACAACCGAAAGGGAATCAAAAGCGGCAACACCAGCACCGACTCCGATAGCGACGAGCTACAGCAATACAGCCGAGCAAACACACACACACACCCATTCACAGAAACGCTTAATGAGGTGCAATCGTTTTAAGCCAAGTAGCAATTAATTAAGTTGATTCACTTGCAAATCCTAAATCAACTATTTGAGTGGAAGGAACGCCAACAACGCAACGCAGCGCAACGCAAAGAGAAACGCCAGCGACAGCAACACCAAAAAACCCAACAACATCCGCTCACTATCGTTCTGGCAACAGAGTGGAAAAATTACGTTTGGAGGATTAAATCGTCACCATCACCATCACCGCCACCGGATAAACGTGGCACACTTCATCTTCTTCCACTGGCTGGATGTTCTTTTTGTGGTGAATGTGTTACGAGCGCAACAAAAAAAAACGAAACGCAAAACTTTGGAAGCTGGAAGAACGTACACTCAATTAATTCGCATACCTTTGAAAACTTAAAACATTCATGGCGCAGCAAATACCTCAGCTTATGGCGAGCCGTTAACATGATATTAAAAATAGATTTAGTTTGAGAAATGAACCAATCTCAGGGGGATCTTAAGGCAAATTTGTTGACTACTTAACCACGAACGTGGCTTGATAAATTGAGCATAAGCTTGCCGTAGCCAGACAATTATATTTGAAAGACCACAGGTTGGCAAAATATATATAGGATTTTAAGGATAGCAACAAATTAAATAAATTTGAGCACTTGCTATAAATGGAATTGACTAGAAACCCGTACGAATTATGGAAATATATAAGAATTCTTTCCAGACAGGATGTTGCGTTAATCATAGCGTTGATAAATAAATAGAATATTTCAAATGTTTCTTCATTTTTAAAATCTCAAATATGTTTTCCTTCGAAAAACAAATACAGTTTTTGGTACTCCATGAATTGCAAGATGATATAATTTTGAATTTTAATTCCAAGAAAATAAAAAAAAGATTTTTGACTTCCCTTTTATTTTCGCCTTCCAATGCAGATCCAAGGTACTGAATTTGTAGTTTATCTTTTTAATAATATCTTTTTTACATATTAGTACGAAAACAACAAATGATTGAGCAAAAGCTCGAAAATGCCCTTATCACCATACGGTGCACAATGGTTCAGAATAGAGATGGGCGCGGCTCACGTGAATTGCGTGAATCACGCGTGATCGTGAGCAAAATTTATTTTACTCACGTGAGCGTGCGTGAACGTGAGTAACGAAAAAATGTTCGTGCGTGAGTCTAATTTCTGCGTGAATCACGTGATTATTTCGTGAGTCGCACATATTTATTAATTCTTTTATTTTCATTTTATTTCGTTTAAAAATGTGAAGTTTTCATTCAAAATAAAAGTCATATATAATTTTTTTCTAAAACAAAGTGCTTCACTGCAGGAATAATTTCTATTTTTATATTATTTAAGCAAGCATTTCCTGCACCAACAATAGACACTGCATTATATGGGAAAAGCCTTAGTGTTAACTCAATAAAAACAAACATCGCAAACGTAGAGTGATTTAAATAATATAATTGTCGGATTTGCGCGGCGTTACTCATTTCGATTTAGAATGTATATATTATTTTCTTTCTGGAAATTGTTTGCGTGATTTACGTGAATCACGTGATTCACGCGTGATCCTGAGCAAAATTAATTGTAATTGCGTGAACGTGAGTAACGAAAAAATCTTCGTGCGTGAACGTGCGTGATTCAATTTTTTCCTTCGTGAGCGTGCGTGAACGTGAGCCAATAATCACTCACGCGCACATCTCTAGTTCAGAATCAAATCCCATTGCCAAAATTCAATAACTTTTGATCTAGTAAACATTTGTAAGTTTTGTAAAAAATAAATTAATTAGGACCCTAAAAATTGAATGTATAATAATCGGCAATTTCAGAAAAAATCTCAATTTCTCATCTCATTTTTCTATTTAAATGTAAAATTTTAAAAGTAAAAATTGTATAAAGAAATATAACTAAATTTGCGTTTTTATGAAAACTTATTTATCAGGTTACCAAATAGAATGAAAGAAGTAAAAATTACATTTCTTAAATAGTTATCAAAAACAAACAATATTTAAAGCACATACAGTTCACAAATAAAGCTGGGAAACATTATTTTTAATAACAAGTGTGGAAAGCTCTTATAATGTATGAAAAACAGTTTGACAAAGAAGTGGCGTTTATTTTTAATTTTCAAAATTTAAAAAAAAGGTCTCTCTAATACGCAGAAAAATTACCCATCATGAGCAAATACATAAAATTATGTCAAATAACAAAAAAATAATATATCAAAGTAATCCTTGGTTAATATCATATTTTTACAAAACTCAACAGAGAACTCATAAATGAAAACTGCGGGTCTGTTTCTGTAACTTCGCCTCAGGTAAACGATTGATCAGCGATTGTTGTGCCAAACTTGATCAAAATTGTTTAAATAATGTGGCTTCTAGAAGTCAAATTGGGAGAAAAATTTGAACCGATTTGCTTCAAATTAAATATAGTCCGTCCTTTGTCCGTAAAAATCAATTGTACCGAGTTCTGTTGGGATCGGATAATAATTGCGTCCTGTACTTTATTTACAAACAAGTAAGGAAAGGCTAAAGTCGGGCAGGGCCGACTATATGATACACTCCACTTCCTATCCGAATACAATTTAATTCGGCGAAAAAGTGAAAACGGGAAGGATTTTCATAAATGTATGTGTTTGACAAAAAATGTTAAATCGGAAAGGACATTGAAACCTGGAACGAAATAGGTTAAATATAAAGTGTATAGTTTGGCCAATATCGGTTAAACTTTTGGAAGCAACATTTGTATTTGGGCTATATTTAAATCTGAACCGATCTTACCCACTTTCACCATAGTTTTGTTTAGTTAGACTATAAGATGTTGTGCCAATTTTAAAGACAATCGGGTATGTGGTTTCTATAGCGCAAAAGTCAAATCGGGAGCGAAATTTGTATGGGAGCTATATATAAATCTGAACCGATCTAACACGATTTTACCACAGGTGTTTCTAGTTGAAATATAAGATGTTTTGCCAATTTTAAAGAAAATTTGTTGTAATATGTGGTATCTAGAGTGAAAAGAGTCAAATCGGGAGTGAAATTCGTATAGGGGCTATATCTAAATCTGAACCGATTTTCTTCAAATTAAATAACGTCCGTCCTTGTCCCGAAAAACTTCACTGTGCAAAGTTTCTTTTAGTTATGTCTACAATTGCGACCTGTATCGTGATTACAAGAATAGATGGACAGACGGACGGACGGACGGACATTGCTAAATCAACTCAAAAAGTGATTCTATGTTGATCTGTATAATTAGCAATGGGTCTATCTCGTTTCCTTTTGGGTGTTACAAACAAATGCACAAATACATAATATTCTCGTGGAGTGTATATGGTTATATATATTCAAAAAGTAATTCCAAGTCGATCGGTATAATAAACGATGGGTCTATTTCTATTTCTTTTGGGGCATTACAAACGACTGCACAAAGAGCTTACTGGGGGGAATACATACAAGACGTAAAAGTAATATTTATGATTTTGATGTCAATCATACGCCACGTGGTATGGGCCACAACCCAATAAAAACTTTCTATTCTATCCAAAGTATATATATCGAGCGCTTATATTCATAAGTGACTATGAACAAAAACATAAACTACAGTTTAATCTAAAGAGGATTACTAATTGCTACGA
Organism: Polietes domitor; assembly: GCA_947397865.1. Lineage (NCBI taxonomy): Eukaryota > Metazoa > Arthropoda > Insecta > Diptera > Muscidae > Polietes > Polietes domitor. The sequence continues at coordinate 78,483,218 of OX377620.1, forward strand.
TTAAAAAGTTTTCAAAATTTCCTATTATTCGCGGTGTTATGCACGTTTCACTTTTGCACGTTTTAAATTGAGCACTACGAATTTTGAAATAAGCACATAGCCATTTGTGACCAAATATATAAACAAGATTTATTGTAAACTCGATAACGTTTTTCATGAAATGTTGGCAATGTTGTGTAGAAAACGCACTTTTTGGGATGTCCACAGCGAATTTAAAGATTCCAGCTTCATCCGCCAGATTGGTACCATTTTTATCCCTTTTCCAAATATTTTACAAAAAGTAGATATTGCGGTAGGGCATGGTAAACAAAAAATACAAATTGGATAATTTTGGTAAATTTTCATTTTCGCGCTAAAATGATTTCCATGCATAACATTTCCGGTTGAATTTTTGTTTGTTTATTAAGAACATATATCGCTTATAACGTATAAGTAGTGAGTCGCGAAAATCGCTGCAATTGTTGGAAAATCCAAAATTCGCGATGGCAATAGCTTATAATTTAAGTTTCTCCATCCGGGATTCTGAAACTTTTCTGACAAATATTCCCCATTCCACATGCCAAAGAATTATTTTGCTATTCTCAATATAATAAAAAGTTACACGGGTTTTTTTGAGATACTTTTCACAACTTTTGACTTTACAGCCACCATTTATACTATTTTAGCCTAATAACTTGGGAAGCAAAATGCTATTAACGGCGAAATTATGGATTATACGATATACCCTAAATCTAAAAAAATGCAGAAAAATGTAGCGAATTACAACCTTCGGTTATATGTTGCTCGAATTTTGAACTATTTTATTTCTATTATTATTCCAAATATCGTGTGAGTTGATAGCAAAATCAGAAAATATTGAAAAAAAGTGTCTTTAGAAAAAATTGTTCTTCTCCAAATTTATATGACAGATGACATCCAAATCTGAGAATATTTTGGCATCAAAAACTCATCTTCGAGAAAATAGTTCATAGCCATTTATGAATATAAGCCCTCGATATGGCAAATTCACTTAAAATTGCATGCTCCTCTCTGAATAAGATCGGCATTAAAAAATCATTTCAAATTACAATTATTGGTATTATTTCGAATCCTGACGATGTCTTTCGACGAAATATTGATCAATAAAGTTTAAAAAATACAAAAAACAAAAACCTTTTTAATTTATAAAGAGTAAAAACGGAGTTAAGTTCGGCCGGGTCGAACTTTATATACCCTCCACCATTGATTGCATTCCACAGAGGATGTCCATTTACGAAGAAGTGCAGTAATATTACAGGAAATATATTTTTTTTATATAGCCAAATCAAAACAAATACAAATATTAAAAAAATAATTTTATAAATAAATATAATATTTTAATTATTTCAAACCACACTTATAAGGAAAGGCTACCAATTCAAAAAATAAATATTCTTCTATTTATATTTTCAAAAAGCTTAAATACCATAACTATTGGTAGATAGTGGGTGCTACAGTTGGTTGTATTTCCATTCTATTTTAATTATAAAAATACTAAATTTGAAAATCCATTAGCAGACGGACATTTGCCAAATAACCTAACTGCATGATTCAATCAATTTCTGCGTGTCTATGCAGTGTCTATGCATTCAGAAGAATGTATACGCCGAATTCCATAATTCCGTCTGCGGCAATTTGGTTGGTACCATTTTTACCCCCTTAAGAGTACGACTATATAAAATCTCTTTATTTGACGTTTCTACCCAATTAGAATTTCATCAGTCTAGCTGTAGTCGTTTAGTTAGTACTATTTTTATCCCTCTGTCCCATTGTATCCCTTGAAAGTACGAATTTCGAAAAATCTGTTTATTTTCCGTTTCTACGCAATCAAAGGAATGTATACTCAGAATTTCATGACTCTAGCTGCGGTCAATTGGTTGGTACTTTTTGTACCCCTTTTCATTTTAACACCAAAAAGTACAAATTTCGAGAAACCCGTTTATTTTACGTATCTACGCAATCAGAGGAATGTATAGACAGAATTTCATTATTCTAGGTGTAGCCGTTTGGTTAGTACCATTTTTATCCCTCTGTACCCATTGTATCCCTTGAAAGTACTAATTTGGAAAAAGCCTTTTATTTTCCATGTCTATGTGTCAAAGGAATGTATACTCAGAATATCATGACTCTAGCTGCGGTCAATTGGTTGGTACTATTTGTACCCCCTTTTTCATTTTAACCACAAAAAGTACGAATTTTGAAAAAACCGTATATTTTATGTGTCTACGAAATCAGAGGAATGTATACACCGAATTTCATACCTTTAGGTGCAGCCATTTGGTTGGTACCATATTTATCCCTCTATTCCCATTTACCCTTTAAAAGTACGAATTTGGAAAAAATACATTTATATTATGTATCTGTTCTATTAGAGGAATGTACACACACATGTTGTCGTTTAATATGTACCATTTTTATTCCTTTTTTTGCCCCATTTCACCCCAACAAATAAGAATCACTTAATGTAGCACGTTTTTGTAATCGGGGGAATGAGCATACCCAATATCATGTAAGTACAAGCAGACATATTGAAAAAATATGCTTAATTACTCTAAAATATTAGGGATTATTATGGGTATTTTTAGTCCTTGTGAGGGAAAAAATCTTTCCCTTTGTGCCGATTTCGCCCCGTTTCAATCCCAACCGATCTACGACTATAAGACACGTTTATGGAAAATTTGAACGTTCTAGCTCCTTTCGTTTAGATGCTAGCGTGCTTTCAACAGACGGACAGACGGACGGACATGGCTAGATCGGGTCTTTATAGGGTCTCAGGTCGATATTTCAAGGTGTTACAAATGGAATGACAAAGTTAGTATACCCCCACCCTGGAGGTGGAGGGTATACAATTTGTAATAGTTGAAATGGAATAATTTTTGTTAATAATTTCGTCATCAATGAACACGAATATATAGGGTCCGCCATCTAACGTTTTTTTTTTTCAACTGTATTTGTGGGGTGCCCTCAGCAGCCATTTGAATGATATTATTTTCCATTATTAACCGGAAGGATTGTACTTTCAAATAAAAAAATAAATTTGAGAAAATATTCAGTAGTTTTTTTATAGCATTTTCAAAAAAAACTTATTTTGCGGACCCTATACCTTCAAAAATTTCCAGTCTTATTTTAATAATTAATTAATATTGCATTATTTGACGCTCTCCATTTCTAAAAGTTGACATTCGAATTTCTCACCATGGCTTTTAGAGCGTCCAATTCAAGTACTTACAACTTTAATAGAGAACATCGAATTCACATCCTCTTCTACTTAAACAATTTAAGTAGCATTGGTTAATTCCCACCTCACTCTTCTTCTTCGTCATCATCTTCTGTCGAATTTAACGAACAGCAGTTGAGTATTGTTGTAACATTAGTGGTTTTGAATAATGTTCAACAATTTACTCTTAACTGTGGGTTTAGCAGACCTCCGAACACACGTAAAATCAATCCCTCAGCCACTCAAGGTCCATTCATTCCAAATCAACACATACACTCACACTCCCCCACACACACGCACTCACACATTGTAGATAAAGCACAAACTGTAAAAGTTTAAGTGACCCGCATGTACAGTTAAATGAAGCAGTACTAAACACAATCCTTGAAAGATCACCACACATACCGAAATGCGGAGTATGCGGAGAAATGCGAAAGCACACACATACACGGCCGGTCATACTCACAGATACTAGGCAAAGGCGCATAGCAATACATTGGGGTGGCACGCTAGAGGAAATGTTTTGGAATTTTGTAATTTTTCAGAAAAGAAGGTGGAAGAAATCATGACGAAGATCTCAGATTGATGTGAAACTAATTTTTCAGAAAAGGAGGTGAAAGAAATCATGACGAAGATCTCAGATTGATGTGAAACTATGGACCATTTCCACTAACATTTTGAAATCCACCCTAATGTACATACAAATATGTAGGGCTGTATTCGATGCATAAACAAAAGACACGCATCAAGAGTTTGCTTTTGTGTTAAATTGAGTTAGTTTTGCATTTGTCAATGTTGAGACAAGGATATGCGTATGGCTGTGTGTGTGGATGGGAGTGCCTGTCTGTGTATGTGTGTCCGAGTCTGGATATGGTAGTTAAGGGAGAAATGATTGGTTGTTGCCATAGCATCCAACCCACTCACGCAAACGCACACATCCATTTATTCCCACATACATCAAATAGGTGCTTGTTAAGTTAAATGGAGCCAAAGGATAACATGATTCTCTGTGAGGTTGGCTAAATGAAAAAGGAAACACCCAACCACCCACACTACACAGAGACACAAACCGCAAATGGCTTTTACACATTCATGACCAAGGGAACCCCTGCAAGATGTGTGGAGATCTAGTCGTTCGGGTACCAAAAGAGGATAAATAAATTATTTGTAATTTTTTCTTTTGTGAAAATCCTGTACGCACAGACGTACGTACGTACTACATGCGTCTGAATGGGTTCTTTTCAAAGAATATTAGTTTTCTTTGATTTTTTATATAGATTTTAATAAAAAGAAATACAATATATGCATTTAGTTTGTGTGATTTTCTTAAATGACTTTGTTATGTCGTTAAATCTCCCCTCTATGTAAATAAAACTAATGGCATTAGTGACCGGGCAAACAATTTGTAACACTAAGGAAAACTTGGAATGGAATTGTAACGGGGGAAATTAAATTATGATGATGTTGGGGGAATCCTGTGGGCAAGGAGAGTAATTTCCTGAGAAATTTAAATATAATTTATTATTATATCTATATAAAGAGTGATTTTTTTGAGGTTAGGATTTTCATGCATTAGTATTTGACAGATCACGTGGGATTTCAGACATGGTGTCAAAGAGAAAGATGCTCAGTATGCTTTGACATTTCATCATGAATCGTCTTACAAACGAACAACGCTTGCAAATTATTGAATTTTATTATCAAAATGCGTGCTCTGTTAAGAAAGTTCATTGCGCGCTTCCATTTTATGGTCAGTTTAATCGACCCACTGAAGCGGCTATTCGGGCTATTGTGACTAAATTTCGCACCAAATTTACATTGTTGGACATTAAACCACCAACACGCTTACGTAGAGTGCGAACTGAAGAAAATATCGCAGCTGTATCGGCCAGTGTTAATGATGACCACAAATTTTCGATTCGTCGCCGTTCGCACCAATTGGGTCTCTGTTACTCAAAAACGTGGAAATGCCAAAATTGGACTAAGCGGATGGACCACCTAAGAGGCAGCCGCGGTCAACCTTTAAATGAAATTATCTTCAAAAAGTAAATGTCATGGACCAATCTAACGTTTCAAATAAAGAACCGATGAGATTTTGCAAATTTTATGCGTTTTTTTTTTAAAAAAGTTATCAAGCTCTTAAAAAATCACCCTTTATATAAAAGAGTTGCGTGATTGAGTGACTGACTGATCACTCCCCAGACCAAACGGCTAGAGCTAGAATCATGAAATTTGGTGTGTACATTTCTCTTACAGTGTAGATGTGTGATAAGACTGGATCTTTCGAAATTCGTACTTTTAAGGGGTAAAACGGGGTAAAAAGGGATAAAAATGGTACCACCGCAATGACCAAACGGCTGGGCCTAGAATCTTGAATTTTGATATGGATATTCCTCTTGCGGCATGAAGACAACCCAAAAAGTGACATTTTAAAAATTCGTACGTTTGGGGGATTAAATGGTACAAAAAGGGACAAAAATGGTACTATAACATGGTTGAAGCTAGAATCATGAAATTTGGTATGTAAATTGCCCTTACAGTGAACAAATCAGATTTGTAGGGAGTTTTTTGTAATTCGTACTTTTAAGGGGTAAAATGGGGTAAAGAGGGATAAAAATTGTACCACCGCAATGGCCAAACGGCTGGGACTAGAATCTTGAAATTTGGTACAAAAATTTCTCTTATAGCTTCAACGCGCCAAAGAAAATATTTTTCAAAAATCGTACTTTTAAGGGTTAAAACGGGGTAAAAAGGGATAAAAATGGTACCATAGCAATGACCAAACGGCTGGGCCTAGAATCTTGAAATTTGGTATGGATATTCCTCTTGCGGCATGAAGACAACCCAAAAAGTGACATTTTAAAAATTCGTACTTTTGGGGGGTTAAAGGATACAAAAAGGTACAAAAATGGCACCTATAACATGGTTGAAGCTAGAAGCATGAAATGTAGTATGTACATTTCCCTTACAGTGAACAAATCAGATTGGAAGGGAGTTTTTTGTAATTCGTAGTTTTAAGGGTTAAAATGAGGTAAAGAGGGATAAAAATTGTACCACCGCAATGGCCAAACGGCTGGGACTAGAATCTTGAAATTTGGTACAAAAATTTCTCTTATAGCTTCAACGCGCCCAAGAAAATATTTTTCAAAATTCGTACTTTTAAGGGGTAAAGCGGGATAAAAAGGGATAAAAATGGTACCACCGCAATGACCAAACGGCTGGGCCTTGAATCTTGAAATTTGGTGTGGGTATTCCTCTTGCGGCATGAAGGCAACCCAAAAAGTGACATTTTAAAAATTCGTACTTTTGGGGGGTTAAATGATACAAAAGGGAAAAAAGGGAACCTATAACATGGTTGAAGCTAGAAGCATGAAATGTGGTATGTACATTTCCGTTACAGTGAAGAAATCGGATTTGAAGGGAGTTTTTTGTAATTCGTACTTTTAAGGGGTAAAATGGGGTAAAGAGGGATGAAAATTGTACCACCGCAATGGGCAAACAGCTGGGACTAGAATCTTGAAATTTGGTACAAAAATGTCTCTTATAGCTTCAACGCGCCCAAGAAAATATTTTTCAAAATGCGTACTTTTAAGGGGTAAAACGGGATAAAAAGGGATAATAATGGTACCACCGCAATGACCAAACGGCTGGGCCTTGAATCTTGAAATTTGGTATGGGTATTCCTCTTGCGGCATGAAGACAACCCAAAAAGTGACATTTTAAAAATTCGTACTTTTGAGGGGTTAAATGGTGCAAAAAGGGACAAAAATGGTACCTATAACATGGTTGAAGCTAGAATCTTGAAATTTGGTATGTACATTTTCCTTACAGTGAGCAAATCAGATTTGAAGGGAGTTTTTTGTAATTCGTAATTTTAAGGGGTAAAATGGGGTAAAGAGGGATAAAAATTGTACCACCGCAATGGCCAAACGGCTGGGACTAGAATCTTGAAATTTGGTACAAAAATGTCTCTTATAGCTTCAACGCGCCCAAGAAAATATTTTTCAAAATGCGTACTTTTAAGGGGTAAAACGGGATAAAAAGGGATAATAATGGTACCACCGCAATGACAAAACGGCTGGGCCTTGAATCTTGAAATTTGGTATGGGTATTCCTCTTGCGGCATGAAGACAACCCAAAAAGTGACATTTTAAAAATTCGTACTTTTGAGGGGTTAAATGGTGCAAAAAGGGACAAAAATGGTACCTATAACATGGTTGAAGCTAGAATCTTGAAATTTGGTATGTACATTTTCCTTACAGTGAGCAAATCAGATTTGAAGGGAGTTTTTTGTAATTCGTAATTTTAAGGGGTAAAATGGGGTAAAGAGGGATAAAAATTGTACCACCGCAATGGCCAAACGGCTGGGACTAGAATCTTGAAATTTGGTACAAAAATGTCTCTTATAGCTTCAACGCGCCCAAGAAAATATTTTTCAAAATTCGTACTTTTAAGGGGTAAAACGGGGTAAAAAGGGATAAAAATGGTACCACCGCAATGACCTAGAATCCTAGAATAGAATGACCTAGAATCTTGAAATTTGGTATGGATATTCCTCTTGCGGCATGAAGACAACCCAAAAAGTGACATTTTAAAAATTCGTACGTTTGGGGGGTTAAATGGTACAAAAAGGGACAAAAATGGTACTTATAACATGGTTGAAGCTAGAATCATGAAATTTGGTATGTAAATTGCCCTTACAGTGAACAAATCAGATTTGAAGGGAGTTTTTTGTAATTCGTACTTTTAAGGGGTAAAATGGGATAAAGAGGGATAAAAATTGTACCACCGCAATGACCTAGAATCCTAGAATAGAATGACCTAGAATCTTGAAATTTGGTATGGATATTCCTCTTGCGGCATGAAGACAACCCAAAAAGTGACATTTTAAAAATTCGTACGTTTGGGGGGTTAAAGGATACAAAAAGGGACAAAAATGGTACCTATAACATGGTTGAAGCTAGAATCATGAAATGTGGTATGTACATTTCCCTTACAGTGAACAAATCAGATTTGAAGGGAGTTTTTTGTAATTCGTACTTTTAAGGGGTAAAATGGGATAAAGAGGGATAAAAATTGTACCACCGCAATGACCTAGAATCCTAGAATAGAATGACCTAGAATCTTGAAATTTGGTATGGATATTCCTCTTGCGGCATGAAGACAACCCAAAAAGTGACATTTTAAAAATTCGTACGTTTGGGGGGTTAAAGGATACAAAAAGGGACAAAAATGGTACCTATAACATGGTTGAAGCTAGAATCATGAAATGTGGTATGTACATTTCCCTTACAGTGAACAAATCAGATTTGAAGGGAGTTTTTTGTAATTCGTACTTTTAAGGGGTAAAATGATGTAAGAGGGATAAAAATTGTACCACCGCAATGGCCAAACGGCTGGGACTAGAACCTTGAAATTTGGTACAAAAATTTCTCTTATAGCTTCAACGCGCCCAAGAAAATATTTTTCAAAATTCGTACTTTTAAGGGGTAAAACGGGATAAAAAGGGATAAAAATGGTACCACCACAATGACCAAACGGCTGGGTCTTGAATCTTGAAATTTGGTGTGGGTATTCCTCTTGCGGCATGAAGGCAACCCAAAAAGTGACATTTTAAAAATTCGTACTTTTGGGGGGTTAAAGGATACAAAAAGGGACAAAAATGGTACCTATAACATGGTTGAAGCTAGAATCATGAAATGTGGTATGTACATTTCCCTTACAGTGAACAAATCAGATTTGAAGGGAGTTTTTTGTAATTCGTATTTTTAAGGGGTAAAATGATGTAAGAGGGATAAAAATTGTACCACCGCAATGGCCAAACGGCTGGGACTAGAATATTGAAATTTGGTATGGATATTCCTCTTGCGGCATGAAGACAACCCAAAAAGTGATATTTTAAAAATTCGTACTTTTGGGGGGTTAAAGGATACAAAAAGGGACAAAAATGGTACCTATAACATGGTTGAAGCTAGAATCATGAAATGTGGTATGTACATTTCCCTTACAGTGAACAAATCAGATTTGAAGGGAGTTTTTTGTAATTCGTATTTTTAAGGGGTAAAATGATGTAAGAGGGATAAAAATTGTACCACCGCAATGGCCAAACGGCTGGGACTAGAATCTTGAAATTTGGTACAAAAATTTCTCTTATAGCTTCAACGCGCCCAAGAAAATATTTTTCAAAATTAGTACTTTTAAGGGGTAAAACGGGATAAAAAGGGATAAAAATGGTACCACCACAATGACCAAACGGCTGGGTCTTGAATCTTGAAATTTGGTATGGATATTCCTCTTGCGGCATGAAGACAACCCAAAAAGTGACATTTTAAAAATTCGTACTTTTGGGGGGTTAAATGGTACAAAAAGGGACAAAACTGGTACCTATAACACGGATGACGCTACAATAGTGAAATTCGATATGTATATTCGTTTTACAGCCCAAATCGCTGATAAGAAGACTTATTTCGAAATTTGTAATTTTAAGGGATTAAATGGGATTAAAAATTTACCACAGCCCAGACCAAACAACTGGGCCTAGAATCATGAAATTCGGAACGGACATTACTTTTACAGCACGAATGCGACTAAGAAAATATTTTCTAAAAAATTCGTACTTTTTGTGAGTGAAATTGGGTAGAAATTGATACAAAATGGTACCAATCATACAGATGGAGCAGACGGACGCATACTTATGGTTTTAAATCCCTGCTTCAATGCGATACACTTTTATTCTATCCCTAATGATATTTTCACAGCTTAAGAAAGAAATGTGCAAATAATTTTCTACTTTATATGATTTTTTGTAGAAAAATTGTTTCCATTTTGTGCCTATAAATTAAACTATTGACTACGTATAAACGCTGAAAGTGATATCCTTAAAAGCAGTTTGAATACTGATACAAACTAATGTCTTACCATACCATTTTTCCGCGTACGAAGTAGCGGGTATTTGCTAGTAATATATATTATATGAGTCATTCCATATTAAACGGTAGGATTTTTGACATCTTTAGCTTGGATTGTTTCGAAGGTTTGTGTATGTATTCTTCTGAATCAGTGGTGAAACTACGATTTTTTAATAAAGATGTGTTTATTCTGCAACTCCTTAAATACTTGACCGATTTTAATGTACTATGTTTGTTACTTTTTTTGAAGGCAATTACTTTTAAAATCAAATTTTTTAAAGTTTAGAACAATAATTATTATATTTAGATTTTCGAAACGACTGCATTAGTTACACTTTCCAACAAATTAAGACTTTTTGAATGCAACAGAATAGCGACACTATAATTCTAAAAGGGTATGTTGAGTAGACAATTTTTGTCAATACAATAGTCCACTGGACTGAGTTTCTTTTTACAGTAGGTCAAAGTTTTCATTTGTTATGGAAGACAACATTATTATAATAAAAAAAAATGTTGTAAGTTAATGTCTGAGAGAATTCTTATTGTCAGATCTATATTGTGGAATTTTGTAATGATCATTTTTGTGGAAGTTCTTGACCCTCTAGCTCCCCTCTTTATGGGTCAATTACACCTATTTTTTCGAGAAAATCAAAAAGTACTCTAAAAAGGACAGTTAAAGATTAAAATGTTATAGGAGCAAATTTGCCGGAAAATTTCAGTGGGGGTTACCAAAATTAGACGCCATCTTATACAGGGTTTTCCAACGAGAAGTGTTATTTTGGTATTCAATGAATAATACCATTTGATATAAATGATCGGATGTTTATTTAATAATAAAGAAGAAGGTATGCCGTTAATAATGAAAACCAACATCAGCCAAATGGCCACCACGCTTACAGGACCATATCATTTTCATGAAATTTTCCATAACCAAATCGCAAAGTGGCTGCCCTATGTCCTCGATAGCCTAACGAATTCTATCTTTGAGGTCTTGAATCGACGCTGGGCTGTTGGCGTAGACATTATTTTCACGTGGCCCCAAAGGAAGAAGTCGCAAGGTGTTAAATCACAAGATCTCGGTGGCCAATTGTGATCACCTCTTCGAGAGATAACGCGGTCCGGAAACTTTTCCCGTAAAAGAGCAATGGTTTCGTTGCTTGTGTGGCACGTAGCGCCGTCTTGTTGAAAGTAAACGTTGTCCAGATCAATACCATCCAACCCCGACCATAAAAAATCATTAATCATCCCTCGATAGCTCAATCCATTCACCGTAACTGTTGATCCAACCTCATTTTCGAAAAAGTAAGGTCCTCATTGGACCCCCCCACCGGACCATAAACCGCACCCAACAGTCACACGATGAGGATGGCGAGGCTTCTCAACAATAATTTTTGGGGTTTCCGAGCCCCAGATGCAACAATTTTGTGTTGAGGATCCGAGAGTCGTAATTAACAAGAGCTGGATCAAATTCAAAACTTCTTATTTCTCTCTGATGTTGGATAAATTTTGGTAAAATTTAACACTATTTTATATTCCAGCAACAAACATCAAAAATATCCAGAGATCAGAGATAATAAAAATGGTAGTGGGCTGTCATGCAAATAAATTTGTAAGTAAATTTGCATTCTACAAAATATAGATGCAAATAGGTCAACTCAAATGGTAAAAAAATGTTTTCTAAACGTGTATTAAGGAGTTTTTTAGAATAAAGGTTTCTCATAAATTACTCGTATTAAGTTCTCAGCTTTTCTGCCAAATATATCCGAACAATCTTCTAAATCCGTCCAGTGGGAACACTACCGATAACTTTATTAGTTACTCTTCGGTACATTCCCAACTAAAACATTTTTTGTCGAGTTCAATTATTTCGATGCCATTGCAATTACAATCGTAATAACACTCTAAGTAACTCGATAGAGTACTTCAATTTCGAACCCAGCTGGTCGCATTTGCCAAAGCGCACACGCACTGGACATTTGACAAAATGACTCAATTTTACACACGATAGATTTTTTATTGAACGTCATACAATAATAAAGTTATTGTTGATTTTGTAGTTGTTGGCATAGGTCCCACCTACCTACACCCAGCATCGAATCTGTGATGTGACCTTAGACAACGAGACTAATACAAAGGATAAAAGCGCACACACTCACATACCCTGTCACACATAAATACGACTATAGGCTTATATATAGGACAATTGTGATGGCAGTAGACCTTTATGGCCAAAAAACACACACACAACAGCATGTGGTAACAATATCAGAGTATGAATTTCGATAGAAGTTAACTTGCTTTCAACCTGCACGTCCTCTTCTTACTTCGTGATACCATCCAAAGAGTAGCCTGTGTTCAGTTCAGTCGTTGTTTGTGTGAGAGCGACAAACAAAAGGTCAATATGATTTGGTGACCTTTAGTGCCAACAGCACGAACAAAAGACTAGCAAGAAATACCCCAAATGCTGGCAACGAAATCTCTTTGGCCAGTCATACCGTTTTAATTCTTGCTTTGTGCGAACCAGTGTGGTTGGGTCGTATGATGAACAAGGACCTCGTTCTTTTCTGCTCTTTTTTTGGGGGGAGGGGGGTTATTATTGTTGGCATACTTGACTTGACTCGACTCGACTTGACTCTATTGTATACTTAATCAAACGTTTTTACTGACAATTACACTTTTTCAATGGGTATTATGGCCATGTGTTGTGCACACATGCTCACTCAAGGAGACAAGAGGAGGCACATGGGTACAGTAGGGGACAAGTGTGTTGGTGGGAAATGGATATATTTCTTTGGAACCAAGTATCATACTAACTTTAAGAGAAACCCAAACATGGATTCATGATCTCTGGTTGAATCAAGTAACATATTCACTTATGAATTATCTGCTCTGGATGAACCTGTGAATGGAAATGTGTGTTGTAATTCTCATTCCTTTGGAGAAACTCCGCATTAACTAGTTCTAGTTCAAAGTCAGGGTCCCAAATTTTGAGATACAGACAATCTGGTACTAATTAATATATGAGTGACTTCATGTGAAGCTCTTCTCTCCGATTTTGATGAAAGTTCCCAAATATGTACTTTTCTATAAGGTAAAGAAAGAGAAACTGTGGGAGTTGAAAAAATATTGAGGTCAGTCATAAAAATTTTATAAAAAAATATTTTTCGTATGGAAGCCCCCTTAAAGAGTGGGAATAGGAGGTAAATGTGTTCGGAAAAAATCGTGGAGAGGGAAAATTAAGGGCTCGGTCTTTAATTTATCTACGAGACACTTTTTGGGCTTTTTGTGTATTTTTACCTCCTTTTCAATTAATTATTATACAAACGAAAAAACTAAAAAAAATGAGCGTTGGCACGGCAGAAGTATTGCTGGGTAACTATACCTGCATATACACATACTTACATATGCAACTCAATGAGATGCTTGTAAGATGGCAAGTGTACTTTATTACTTGGTGCGATTTTTTAAACGCAAATTCGGCAAGTGTGTTGTGCTTCTCGTTCCTTTGTGAGAATCATCTCCTTAAAGAGGCCGGGTTTGATGTTGAAAAGTCGCTGCGAAGCCACTTGAAAAGACTTTTGACATGGTCGAAATCATGGTCTACAGCCAAGTAATAAATGTCACCATGCCATTTGTAAATAAATTTGTATTCTATTAAATATAGATGCAAAATGGTCTTGAGCCAGGACAATATCCCAGTTCAAATCAAATATTGATTACAGGCCATAAAAATTCAAACGAAAAAACTAAAAAAATGTATGTTAAATATTTTTAATTTCGACAGCAATTACGTTTGTAATTGTTTTAGAGTACGTTCCAGGCACATCAACATGCAACTTTTGGAGCGTCTTACTGCCACTATTGACTATTAATAAAATTTATGTTAAAAAAATCGAATGTATGTTTTTTAAAAAATGAAATAAGTAAAAAATATATTTTTAAATTTTCCGTAAAATATGAAGAAATTTACTTAAAAATTTGAAAAAAGTATATTCGTATCTCATACCTATAAATATATTTCTTTTAATTACCTTATAACAGAAATACTTCATATTCGATCCTGCCTAGTGTCTGCAATTTCTTATTTTTCGAAAATCGGGAAATACATGTAACATGTTTGGAAGTTTTCATCAAAATTGGAGAAAAAGTAGAAAAATTGTGTGTGATCGCTTCACATGAAATTACTCATATTTTTCATTGCAGCAATGAAATGAGTTCAATATATAGGGTGGGCCATGTAACATTTTAAATTAGAATTGGCTATAAAACAAGTAAGAAAACTTCAGTCGGCTTATATATACCCTCACTCTCAGAGAACATGTGCATTTTTATGTTTAAAGTGATTAAAAAAACATTTTCAAATAATGGGGAAAATTTATGGGGGATTTTACATCTATCACCACTGGGGGCGACTGCGAGGCACTTTTTGGGCTTTTTGTGTATTTTTACCCCTCTTCACCACCTTAGACACAGACGATCCTGAAGTTTTTCTCCGAGATTAACAAAATTAGGTGTTTCAGCATATCGAAATCAAAAAGTAGTGCATCCCTAGGCCCATTAATTACCCTGTTACAAAAAGAATGAAATTAATGGAAATTGATATTATTTTTATTGTAGATAGAAGTAGAACAAGAATCTGTATTCAAAATTTGCCATAACCCCGAACACCTTGAGTTACGGGTAAAAAACCGGTTTTTCGTATCTTTGCACACTTACAAGCCTCTTACGTATTGAAGTCATATAAAAGTACTTAAAATTCAACAAAAAAATAAAAACGGTGGAAAAAATGGCAAGATTTTAATTTTTTTCAAAAAAAAACCGCAATTCCCAAAATGGAGAAAATGTGTTCCAATATTGGGGAATTTTTATTAAAATTGTGTTTTTTTACCACTTTCATCTGCTTAGATGAACTTTAAATATTTTTATTGGTTTTCAATTCGTAAAATCATGAGAGATTTGATCTGGAATGAACTAAACTTTTATTTTTGCAACATTTTTGCTTTAGCGAAAACTTCAATAACTCAGTTTATTACTGACGGATTTTTAAAACCACAGTGGCTCCTTTTTACTCCTTGCCAAATGTGTTATTTAAATAAATTTACAAGTGGTAAGGTTACCCAACAAACTAATGTGCAAAAATATTGTCAAAATTGAAAAATGACTAAAAATTGGTAAAAAATATGTTTGGTGGACAAAAACACATAGATTTCTTGAGTTTTCTTAAATAAGCTATATATTGATCGAAAGCTCCAGGTTTCCTCTTTTTAAAATCAAAAGATAAAAACATTTTTAAATATTATGTCGGTTTTATTGTAACCAAAGTTTGTGTGGGAGGTGCCAGAAGAGGTGTGTCAATTTCGCCCATATTGCATTACTAAATATCAAATTTCACACTATTCCGATCATTTGCATAGAAGTTATAATAGCTTTAATTTGACGTAGTTTAGGATGATTTGCGAGGGAGGTACTGCAAGGGGCGTGGCAACAACAGCCATATTTTATACACTTAAAGTGATTAGAAAACTTTATCAAATACCAAAATAGAGCTGATTACAAGTTACAATAGTCTTTATTTAACATAGGAATATGGATAATTTGTGTGGTAGAAGGGGCGTGTCAAGTTCGCACATCTTCGATATGAAAAAATATTGTGGGTTAGTCATACATTTGACTCCACTAGGGGACTCTTGGGGAGCATATTTTCTAAAAAATATACTTTTTGTATGAGAGCCCCCCTTAACGAGTGGTGATAGGGGTATGTGTATTCAGAAAAAATGTTAGGTAGGGAAAACTAATGGGGGCCGGCCCTACATTTAACCCCACTAAGGCTGACTACGAGACAGTTTTGGGCATTGCTGTCATAAAAAAATATATAAATAAAAAAATCGTATGGCCTTAAGTCGTACCTTAAGGCTTGAAGATCGAAGAAAGGTGTACTCACAGAAAATGCGGGTGTTCAAAGAATATTGGGCGTCAGTCATACATTTGACTCCACCAGCGGTCTCCTTGCGCCAGTAAGAGCGGTGGGAGAACATTTTATAAAAAAATATTTTTTTATGGGAGCCCACTGAAGGAGTGGTGATA
Source organism: Polietes domitor (assembly GCA_947397865.1). NCBI lineage: Eukaryota > Metazoa > Arthropoda > Insecta > Diptera > Muscidae > Polietes > Polietes domitor. The sequence goes on from OX377620.1 coordinate 78,499,445, forward strand.
AAAGGTAAGTGTGTTTGAAAGAAAGTTGGGGAGGGAAAATCTTACATTTATTCCTCTGGTGGCGACTCCGGGGCACTTTTTGGGCTTTTTGTGTATTTTTAGCCCTTTTTCCGCATATTTAACTCCAATGAGCACCCACTTACAGTCACCCCACCACCTTCATTTTTTGGCTCATAAATTGTTTCCTCGAACCTAACTAAATTAGGTGTTCCAGCATATCGAAATCGAAAAGTCGTTCACTATTCCATCCCTAGTATCCATTAATTATTTATATTAAATATTTTAATTTTCGAGAGCAATCACGTTTGTAATTGTTTTAGAGGAAGTACCCGGAACACCAACATGCAACTTTTGGAGCGCCTTAATGACCCTATTCACTAATAATAAAAAATATTTTACATAAATCGAAGACATATTTTTGTATATAAAATAAATAAAAATATATTTTTTTAAGATTTCACTACTAAAAGAAATTTGCTTAAAATTAGAAAAAATAAATATTTGTATATCATACCTGAAAAAGATTATTTTTATACCCTCCACCTTGAAATATTCATCGGAGACCCCATAAAGTATATATATTCTGGGTCGTGGTAAAATTCTAAGACGATATAGCCATGCCCGTCTGTCTGTCTGTTAAAAGCACGATAGCGGCCGAACGAAATGAGCTAGGAGCTTCAAATTTTTCCTTAATGTGTCTTATGGTTGTAGATCGGTTGGGATTGAAAGTGGACGAAATCGGCCCCGAGGAAAAAATTTTTCCCTCACAAGGACTGAAAATACCCCTAATATTTAGAGTATTTCAGCATGTTTTTTTGAACATATTAGCTTGTATTTACTTGATATTTGCAATTCGCATTCCCTTTATAGCATAAAAGGGCACCATAGAGTGATTTTTTTTTGTAGGTGGCGAAATGGGTCAAAAAGGGATAAAAATGGTACCCACCAAACGACAACAGATAGAAACACGAAATTTGGCGTGTACATGCCTCTAATAGAGTAGATACATAATAAAGAGTGATTTTTTGAGGTTAGGATTTTCATGCATTAGTATTTGACAGATCACGTGGGATTTCAGACATGGTGTCAAAGAGAAAGATGCTCAGTATGCTTTGACATTTCATCATGAATCGTCTTACAAACGAACAACGCTTGCAAATTATTGAATTTTATTATCAAAATGCGTGCTCTGTTAAGAAAGTTCATTGCGCGCTTCCATTTTATGGTCAGTTTAATCGACCCACTGAAGCGGCTATTCGGGCTATTGTGACTAAATTTCGCACCAAATTTACATTGTTTGACATTAAACCACCAACACGCTTACGTAGAGTGCGAACTGAAGAAAATATCGCAGCTGTATCGGCCAGTGTTAATGATGACCACCAATTTTCGATTCGTCGCCGTTCGCACCAATTGGGTCTCTGTTACTCAAAAACGTGGAAATGCCAAAATTGGTCTATGCGGATGGACCACCTAAGACGCAGCCGCGGTCAACATTTAAATGAAATTATCTTCAAAAAGTAAATGTCATGGACCAATCTAACGTTTCAAATAAAGAACCGATGAGATTTTGCAAATTTTATGCGTTTTTTTAAAAAAAAAAAAGTTATCAAGCTCTTAAAAAATCACCCTTTATAAAAGTATTTTTTCTAAATTCGTACTTTAAAGGGGTTAAATGGGGCAAAAGGGATAAAAATAGTACCAACCTAACGGCTGCAACTAGAATAGTGAAATTCAATATATACATTCCTCTGATTGCGTAGACACGTAAAATAAAAGAACTTTCCAAAATTCATACTTTTTGGGGTTCAAATGGAAAAAGGGGATAAAAATAGTACCTACCAAATGACAGCAGCTAGAATCATGAAATTCGGAGTATACATTCCTCTGACTGCGTAGACATGAAAAATAAAACTTTTTTTCCAAATTCGTACTTTCAAGGGATACAATGGCTACAGGGGATAAAAATAGTACCAACTAAACGAATACAGCTAGAATGATGAAATTCAGTGTGTACATCCCTCTAATTGCGTAGATACGTAAAATAAAGAGATTTTAGATAGTCGTACTCTTGAGGGGGCAAAATTGGAAAAAGGGGATAAAAATGGTACCAACGAAATGACCGCTAATAGAATCATGGAATTCGGTGTATACATTCCTCTGACTGCATAGCCACGTAAAATATTTTTTTTCCAAATTCGTTTGTTGCTTTTACGACAAAAAATGGTAGAATCATGAAGTTGTCTTATACTGCGTACGTGAGAGATTAGGTATTTTCAAAATTTATACTTTTGAAATTAAAATAGGATGGAAATACAACCAACCAAACGACTGTAGCTGAAAATACACTTTCTATCCCCCAATATTTAGGGTATTTATGATTGCTCCCTTATATTTACTTTATGAATTGAAGCATTATATACATAGTATACAAATATTGGTAGCCTTGGCTTATTAATTAAATTTCTTATTTTCATACAGTTAAAATGTGTTGCGGACATTCCTCTTGTAGCTTGGAAGCACCACAAAGAAAATAAAAGTTTTAGTGGGCGAAATGGGACAAAAATGGATAAAATATGGTACCAATGATACGACAACAGCTAGAATCGTGAAATTCGGTGTGTACATCCCTCTAATTGCATAGACACGTAAAATAGAAGGATTTTTTGAAATTTGTACTTTTAAGGGATATAATTAAAAAGAGGGATAAAAATGGGACCTACCAAACCGCTGAAGTTGAAATCATGAAATTCGGTGTATACATTCTGACTATGAAGACTCGAAAAAGGGTTTTTCGAAATTTGTACATTTGGGTGGAGAATGGGGTGAATGGGGATATATTTAAAATTTATACTTTTATTATCACTTTGTCTGTATCTGAAAATGCTTCTTTCTAATGGCGACTGACAATCGCCTAATATTTAGGCATGTTCACTTTCACAATTTCAGCATTTTATTTATATATAGTAGTCGATTTTAAACAGTGCGCATAAGTATACATTATAGTTTGAAATAGTAAACAAGTATAGTAATGTGCATACAAATATCACAATTTTCGTAATATGGTACTGTGCTTCTATGTAAAGTCGACATCCTTTAATCTGCCGGTAATACTGTGGAATGCACTCCGTGGTGGAGGGTATATAAGATTCGACCAGGCCGAACTTAACGCCTTCTTACTTGTTTTTAAATTACCTTATGACAAAAATACTTTATTATCGATCAACCCTAGTGTATACAGTTTTTTATTTTTCAAAAATCGGGAAATACTGATTTATTCGCCATATAGAAAAGTATGTATGTTAATAATTTTATGAAAATTGGAGGGAGGAGTGAATATCTGTATGATCGTTTCACATGAAATTACTCATATTTTTCATTGCAGCAATAAAATGAATTCGATATATTCAGAAAACTTAAATTATAATTTTTTTTAATTACCTTATGACAAAAATACTTCATATTCGATCCAGACTAGTGTCTAAAATTTTTCGAAAATCGAAAAATACGGCTTTATTCGCCATATATATAGAAAAATAAATATTTGGAAAATTTCATCAAAATCAGAGAGAAGAGTCTAAATTTGTGTGATAGCTTTACATGAAACTACTCATATTTTTCATTGCAGCAATGAAATAAGTTCGTTGTATTAAGAAATCAGAATTTCCACTTAGTTTTTCCTCTGTAATGTATAATTTCATCATTGTTGCGATTTCTTGGTCAATGCATGTATACTTCTGCACTTCACTGTATTTACTGCGTATTTCCGAACACATTCCCCCCTGTGGACTACGGTGTAGTACGCCAGTATGTGTGCTTCTGTGCTAATGTACGTTTGTGTATGCATGACCATACACATGTTGTTGCCTGTTACTGAACAGATAGATATTAACCTCGCACACTCTTTGACATCGACACTGATAACTATAGTTACTGCCCTACTGTCACTTTGTTGTCACTATTGTTTTGTTTGTCATTGCCACTGTGTTGCTGTGTTTTATTTTATTTTAGCAATTGCTTGTTTGTTTGACTGCTTGCTTGAATTTGTCGACCGTCTGTACTTCTGTCCATGTCCATTGCGAGGTGTCTGTGTACAAGTCTGTGTACGTGTGTGTATAGATTTGATTTTGCTCATTTCCTTTTTGTGTCCATTTTTATTATCTCACCATTGTGTTGTATCAGATGGAGATGGACACCACATGGACAGTGTATGTATGGGAGTGTGATATTGAACACTACGTAGACACACACATACGCACACATATTATTCGTAGTGCAAACTACACCACCCATATACGTAGAGCCAGTTAAATATTTAAACATGTCTGTTTGCATAGCTCAGAATGCAAGCAAATACAAACAAACATTCGAACGTGGCCACAGTGCCACAGATTTTCAATACGCCTGGGATAATTTTGGGAACTGCAGTCGCATAGGCGAAAGACACTTAGAAGGTCTTCTGTTTTAGAGGCACATATCAATTGGAATAAATAACACGGTGCAACAAAAACACGCATATTTTGTTGGCGGAACCTAAACATAATTTTGTTAGAAAAACTAAGTTTTATTATAATTTAATTAGGTCCGCTTATACAGGGTGGCCCAGACAGACCGAAGTGGTGTGAATTCCTTATAACTTTTTTATTATAATTTTTTTTTTCTTTTCTTTTCAGTATTTTGTAAAGAAGACTTGGATAATTTATAATGGAGCAATACACAATTGAACAACGTGCCCATATTGTTGAAATTTACTTTTCAAATCAACGGTCCATTGTGTTGACTCAGCGTGCATACCGTCGTCAATTTAATGTGCGGGGATTTAACCGCTCCAGACTGTTTTCTTTGGGGCTATTTAAAAAGAAAAGTTTATGTTAATAAGCCTAGGACTATTGAGGAGTTAAAAACCAATATTCGAGAAGAAATTAACAACATACCACCGGAAGTTTTGCGAAAGGTCATGGAAAATGTGTTGGAAAGAGCACATTTGTGCGAAGCAGAATATGGCCACCACTTGCGGGATATCATTTTTAATAACTAATCCAAAAATATTCCCCATAAATTTAATGTATTTAAAAAAAAAATTAAAAAAATATCTCTTAAATAAAAAGTTATAAACAAAACAATTCACACCACTTCGGTCTTTCTGGGCCACCCTGTATAAGTTATTGTGGATTTTATAAAAATAACATTAAATCGCAAACAATTTGCTTTTATGTTGTTCATATTTGATTTCAATGAACCACGAAAAAAACAAAAATTTTTTAGAGGTTATTTGGAAAACCTGCAGTTCACGAAATAACAGTAATAAAGCCTAGATATTTTGGGAAAACGAAAAACTTCAGTTTAAGCTATATAAGTATATTTATATTTAGGCATCATACGAAAGCCGATGCTTTTTCATTTTTTTTTACAAAACACTACCACAAAAACTAAAAACTTCAGTTTCAGTTGACACAATGAAAAACCGTAAAAATATTACTATAAACGTCTAATAATGCGACCAATAAATTATTCTTAGAAAAGAGAAAATATTTTTTTTAAATGCTTTCAGAAGAAAATTGGGAAAAATTGAGACATTAAAAAATACACGAGAAAAACACAATGTTTAGAGGTGTTTTCATGAGCGTTTAGAGCGCAGACCGCTTGATCTAGTAACGAAATAGTTTACAAATGTTTACAAATTTTCAAATTAAACAATCTAAACTTTTTACATATTTTTTATTTGCCTAGAGCGCCTGGAGTCTAATGTATAGACGACTAATAAATTCTTTCTCATAAATGTACACATTTATGTTGCTAATTGCAACATAGCTGCAAACCTTGATTGGGACTAATTATATCCCTTTATAAAACTATATTTATGTTGCGCGCCAAAGTAGTCAGAGGAGTGTATATACCGCATTTCACGATTCTAGATGTAACTCTTTGGATGATACGCTTTGTATGCCTTTGTGCCCCGCTTTCGTCCTTACAAGTTACAAATTTCGAGAAATCCATTTATTTTGCGAGTCTACGTAGTCAGACGAGTGTATATACCACATTTCACGATTCTATATGCAATACTTTTCATTTGGACCCATTTAAATCCTTTTTGTTCCACTTTATTTTCGAAAGATTTATTTAAGCCATCTATTCATAGTCAGAGGGTAACATTGACCATAGTACACATAGCGTATACGCCACCCAGTATGTGACGAAATCTGTGGTATCAGGCTTGCCAGATGTGGGGAGTTGCCCCCAACCATGGGGATTTAATGACGGCAAAAAAGACAAAAAATATATAATGGGGCCAGGGGGATTTTCTGGAGATGTTTGGAGTACTTTAAAAATATAGTATTTGATTTTAAATGGGAATGCATATGAGTCATTCCATTTCAAGCGGTACGGGTTTTGACCTCGATAGCTGCGATTGTTTCGAAAGCTTGTGTATGTATTCTACTCATAAAAATATTGTGTACGTATTTTTGGAAAAAAATTGAAATTTTTTCTTCACGAGTTATGACCAAATAATAGCGAAAAAATATTACTTTTTCAAAAAGGTGTGTTCATTCAATCGCCTGTAACTCCTGAAATACTTTACCGATTTTCATGGGTTATACCTTGTTTTGAAGGTAATTTCAATTAATTTTGAAATGTTGTTGCGTTGTGCTATAGCAGGGTTAGATTTTTTAAAGTTTTTGCAATTTTAATTCTTTTATTTTGATTTTCGAAATGACTACCCTAATCCATTTTGATGAAATTTTAAAGTAGTGTGCTTAGGTCTATTTTTAAGCGACTTTGTGAGTTTGAAAGTGGTGAAATGATATTACAAACGCAAAATATATCATACAAATATTCTACTTGACACTGCAATTTAAATAATTATTTCAGGAAATAATATAAAATGTATTCATGTGTATCGAAAAGTGAATAACGTTATATACCATTTTAACCTGATTCAGAGATATGATCAAATATGTGTACTTTGGCTATCGAAAATTGTGCTAAAATAAAGTGGCATTTGCAGGACTTTGTCGAAAAATGCTGGCGAGATATTAATTCCACTATAAACTACACACTCAGACGAACACTTTCACATTTACACTTTGAGTCAAGTTGAGTCCTATATATAACTTTTGGTTCACGACATTTGTAGGTTATGCTCACTACAAATCACAAAATTACAACACTTAGGAAAACTGACAAGACTACAATAATAACAAAATGTTAATTGTTATTTTTCAACTACTTACGCCGGCCTTCAATTTCAATAATATTGACTATATTATTTCATTATTTTCTTTTTACGCCTTAATTTTAAGTATTTTGTGTAACAGCTTTAGACCCGAATTAATCCCACTTGTTTTAACGGCAAACTTTAAATGCCTCTCTTGCCTGCGGTGTTGCCACCTCGTTTTCTCCAATACATTTTCTTGATATATATATACACATTTAACAATTTCCAATTTAAATTTTTTGGTTTTCTTCCAAAAAATATGGATTTGGGACCATAGTGCAGAGGATGAAAGCATTCATATTTTTTGTTCTGGTCGAATTCTTTAAAATAAAACAATTTTGATTTGAACTGAGATATTGTCCTGTCTTCAAGACCATTTTGCATTTATATTTAATAGAATGCACATTTATTTACAAATGGCATGGTGACATTTATTACTTGGCAGCAAACTACCACTACCATGATTTTCACCCTGTCTAAAGGTTTCGTTCAGGTGGCTTCGCAGCGACTTATCAACATCAAACCCAGCCTCTTTAAGGAAATAATTCTCACAAAGGAACGAGAAGCACACCTCACTTGCCGTACTTTGCGTTTAAAAAATCGCACCAAGTAATAAAATACACATGCCATCTTACAAGCATCTCATTGAGTTGCATATCGTTCATTCCATATCAAACCGAACGATTTTCGTAAAAAAAACGACCACGACCACGACTCCGATTTTAACGATATTCTACTGTTAAAAATATTTTGCTCGTATTTAAAAAAAAAAAAAAACAAATTTTTTTTCAAAAGATAGAACCAATTGGAAATTGGGAAAATCCAGAAAAACGTGCCGAGATATGAACATTGAAAAGGTGTAGTGAGAAAACGCGTGGGCACAATTCAAAGAATGAAGGCTTATTTTAAAGGTAATTGCTATTACTTTTCGCCGACGTTCTTGGCTATTGACAGCTACTGACAACAATTTTGTGTAATCCTGATTTTTCTTCTTCTTTTGTATTTTTCACTATGAAAACACCAACAGAAAAAATATAGGCACATTCCCTGTTCGATTCTAAACAAACCCTGCAAATTTCAGCAAAAAACATTTACTAAATATAGTCGCCCGAAAAAAGTATATTCTGGACGATTGTTCATAACCACTTTGACCACGCCGTCGAGATTTGAAGGAGTTCTAACTGCGTTTGAATTCTTCAGTGTGTCAAAGTAGGTAGAGCTTTACCATTCTTTGGAAGGATTCAAGGATATTAAAGATGTGTGGTCAAGTATGCCACACATGAAAAGCTGTAATTGCAAAAAATTATTAAATTCATCCATATTATAAATTTTGGGAATGCATTCCCACTCCCAAAAAATAATTGTATGGGAAATTATGGGAACATTGGCTAGTATTAACGAATATTGAACTACTTGCTAAAAAATAAAAGAAAACGTATTAAAAACCAATACAAATTGTTCCTTCCCTTTCCCCAATATTCAAAATCAGTACATTTAAAATCTCTCAATTATCTGTAATTTTTAGCGGTATGTAGACTATTCTATGTGACAATTTATATATAGATTGGAATTTATTAATAAAACAATTTTTGAAGGAAATAACCCACTTCAATTAAATTATTCTTTTAAAGCGGATATTCAGCAAGTTGTGAGTTGTGCTTCTCATTCGTTTGGGAGAATCATTTACATAGAGAGGCCGGGTATGTTGTAGAATATTTGTATCGGGGCTACATCCAAACATAGAATAAAGTGGCCCACTTACACAATAGGTTCTTCCAGTTCAAGTATAACGTGTTATGCTCAAAAAGTTATGCGGAAAAAGTGAGCGAAATTTGTATGAGAGCTATATACAAATCTGAACCGATATAACCTGTTTTCACCACAGGTCTTCCAAGTTTAAATTTAAGATGTTTTACCAAATTTGAAGACAATCTGATAAAATATGTGGTTTCTAGAGCGGAAAAGTCGAATTGGTAGCGAAATTTGTATGGGAGCTCTAAATATATATGAACCGATCTAAAATATTTTTACCACAGGTGTTTCTAGTTGAAATATAAAATGTTTTGTCAATTTGGAAGAAAATCTATTAAAATATGTGGCATCTAGAGTGTAAAGATAAATAATTGCGACCTGTATCGTGATTACAAGAATAGGTGGACAGATATGAATAGACGGACAGACGGACGGACATTGCTAAATCGATTAGAAAAGTGATTCTAAGTCGATCGGTATAATTAACAATGGGTCTATCTCGTTTCCTTTTGGGTGTTACAAACAAATGCACAAAGTCAAAATACTCTCGTGGAGTGTATAATCAACAATTTATTAACGTCTTGGTTATCTCAACTTGTTATCCTGGCCTAAGGAAAATCCTCGCTACTCAGTTTTGCACAAAGTGCCTCCAACATTGTCCCACTGTTACCTTGTGTTAATGCTCCATCGAAGACAAACAAAACATAGGGATAACAATATTTCTGTTGTTCTGGCGTACAACGATTACCGCCGTCACAGTGTTGCCCGTAATTCGGTGTGTTATTGTGTTGCGCTCTTGTTGTTGGCGGATATTGTTATTATTATTATTGCTACACATGCCTACACACACATGTCTGTGTGCTTGTCAATGCTGTTGTTATTATTTGGGATATTGATCTGCCAGAGTGGACACAGTCCGCAGTACACAATGATAGTGATTGAGGTGGCACTACCACCGAAACTATCGTAACGTGAACAGTCGTTGGAGCTGATGTGGGGGTGTTTGGTGTTGGACTATGTAGCTAGAAAAATGTTCCTATTGACCATATGTGTTTGTTCACTCCAGTCCACTCTATTCTAACTCTAACAGCCATAACAAATTTGTCTATGTTGGCCATTCATTCGTTTGGCCATCTCATGGTCAACATGCAGGCTGGCAGGACGATTGCAGTGTGGCTCCCAAGTTGGCATTGAGCTTGATGTTCTTATTCCCTCCCCGCTTTGCAATTTGTTTGTTTGCTATGCTATTGTTGTTGTTTCTATTCTTTTTATTTCCAAATTGTTATATGGCCATTATTGCTGTTGTATATGTTGTTGGTCAATAATATTATTGTTAGTTGGCTTTGTTGGCTAATATGCTCGAATGAGTTTGTTTTTGTATTGATATGCTGATGCCTACTTCAAGAGCTCAAGGCACGAGTGGGGTAAAGCAATTGGTTGTTTCAACAACGATTAGCATTACGTGGACAGTTTGGGGTGTACAGTGTACGCAAATGCCTACTAAATATGAACTATATATAATTTCAGTTTGGATTGCATTGAATAATTTTGAAAGGATAAACAAATGACTATTACCAATTTAACTAGGTTGCAAGTAGTCATAGGGTAATTTCTCTAGATAATATTTGATATATATATATATATGAACTCCATTAACCATTAATAGTCTGTGTCAAATACAATAATATTCAATGTCAAATATTTAAAATGCTATAATATTCTATGTCAAATTTTATTGAGATCTGACGTCTATAATTAGCAGACAGATGAACTGAACACTTCAATCGAACACTGCGAGCAACATTTTTGCGGAATATTTTAACCCTCTAACTCTTAAATATATGGGTCTTTTGGGCACCTTTTTGGAAAAAGGGTGAATATTTCTTCATTTGCACATTCTTATGACGAATCGACATAGGAAACCTTGTGATCCTTACAATTTAAGTATAGGATGTATTCAGCAATGTTACTTAGAACACTACGAGCAACATTTTTGTGGAACATTTTAGCCCTCTAACTCCTCAATATATGGGTCCCTTTTTTGAAAAGGTTGAATATTTCTTCATTTGCACATTCTTATGACGAATCGACATAGGAAACCTTGTGATCCTTACAATTTAAGTCTAGGATATAATCAGCAATATTATTTATAACACTACGAGCAACATTTTTGTGGAACATTTTAACCCTCTAACTCCTCAGTATATGGGTCTTTTGGGTTCATTTTTTTTAAAAAAGGGTGAATATTTCTTCATTTGCACATTCTTATGACGAATCGACATAGGAAACCTTGTGATCCTTACAATTTAAGTCTAGGATATAATCAGCAATATTATTTATAACACTACGAGCAACATTTTTGTGGAACATTTTAACCCTCTAACTCCTCAGTATATGGGTCTTTTGGGTTCATTTTTTTAAAAAAAGGGTGAATATTTCTTCATTTGCACATTCTTATGTCGAATCGACATAGGAAACCTTGTGATCCTTACAATTTAAGTATAGGATGTATTCAGCAATGTTACTTAGAACACCTCGAGCAATATTTTTGTGGAACATTTTAGCCCTCTAACTCCTCAATATATGGGTCCCTTTTTTTAAAAGGGTGAATATTTCTTCATTTGTACATTCGTATGACGAATCGATATAGGAAACCTTGTGAACCTCACAATTTAAGTATAGGATGTATTCAGCAAAATTATTTAGAATACTACGAGGAGCATTTTTTGGTCCATTCTAACCCTGTAACTCCTCAATATATGGGTCTTTTGGGTCCATTTTTTGAAAAAGGGTGAATATTTCTTCATTTGCATATTCTTATGACGAATCGACATAGGAAACCTTGTGATCCTTACAATTTAAGTATGGGATATAATCAACAATGTTACTTAGAACACTACGAGCTACATTTTTGTGGAACATTTTAACCCTCTAACTCCTCAATATATGGGTCTTTTGGGTCCCTTTTTTGAAAAAGGGTGAATATTTCTTCATTTGCACATTATGGCGAATCGACATAGGAAACCTTGTGATCCTTACAATTTAAGTATAGGACGTAATCAGCGATATTATTTAGAACACTACGTGCAACATTTTTGTGGAACATTTTAACCCTCTAACTCCTCAATATATGGGTCTATTGGGTCCCTTTTTTGAAAAGGGTGAATATTTCTTCATTTGCACATTCTTATGTCGAATCGACATAGGAAACCTTGTGATCCTTACAGTTTAAGTATAGGATATAATCAGCAATATTATTTAGAACACTACGAGGAGGATTTTTGTGGTCCATTTTAACCCTCTAACTCCTCAATATATGGCTCTTTAGGATCCCTTTTGTCAAATGGGGGCAATATTTCACCTTTAACACATTATGACGAATTGACATAGGAAACTTTGTGATCCTTACATTTTAAGTACAGGATGTATTCAGCAATATTACTTAGAATACTACGAGGAGGATTTTCGTGGTACATTTTAACCCTCTAACTCCTTAATATATGGGTCTTTTGGATCCGTTTTGAGCAAAAGGGTAAACTCCCTTAACGCAGTGGTTTATCGGATCAATCTGATACATTCTACGAAAATATTTGTCATAAAATTCTACTATAAGTAAAATTCTATGAATACAGTAAAGGTCAAAACTCAACTTAAATGTCATAAATAAGTCAAAATTTATTTTAGGGTTAATTTCATAATTTTTCCGAATTGGAACACAAATCCTTGTGATCCTTAGATTTGATGTAAAGAATGTGTTTAGCATTATTACTTAGAATACTACGAGGAAGATTTTTGTGGAACATCCTAACCCTCTAGCTCCCCAATATATGTCTCTTTTTAGTCCCTTTTGATCAAAAGGGTAAAAAACACCCCTAATGTAGTGGTTTAACGGATCAAGATGTTCTACGAAGATATTTGCCATAGAATTCTACTATAAGTCTCTGAATGCAGTAAAGCTCAAAATTCAACTTAAATGTCATAAATAAGTCAAAATATAAAATTTATTTTAAGGTTAATTTCATAATTTTTCCGAATTGGAACACAAAACCTTGTGATCCCTAGATTTTATGTAAAGATTAGCATTATTACTTAACCCACTACGATCAACATTTTTGTGATACATTTTAACCTTGAAATCGATTCAATCTAGAAATAGTTCTGTAACTTCTGTTCCGATTCACGCAGCTCTACGAAATTTTACACAGGCGTAGATGAATTTGTTTATAAGTTCATCAAATTTTGGTCACCTCGGATGTGAAAAAATAATATTAATACATTTATATTGATAACTATCTCCAATACCTTGAGTCTACTTCTAATAATCACGTCTACAATTCCACTATATATTGTTCAATTTCTAAGAGAATTCAGAATCACTTTTAGCTCAGGTTTATTGGTTACAATGTAGCCAACGACTGTTCTGAGGGAAAACATATTTATTCACGTCGTTCCAATGTGGAATATAGGCCTCCTCAAATTAATAATAATTGAAGAAAAAATTCGCAGTCCTTATTTTATAACCCTTTACCTTTGTAATTACGTATTTAGTGTGTACTATACATTTGTATGGCTACAAATGAAATTAACCAAACAAATTGTCTATGAATGGATAACCTAATTATGCAATACTATATATAGACTGAACTTTTTCTGTGTACTCTGCTGATGTTTTGGACATTTATACACACTCCAGTCAAAGGTATACTTTGGAGTTATTAGAGGTTGGGACATTTGCTATACAAACATTTAACTGTATTTGTCTGTGAGGTAATTTCAATTAAGAGAGTGCAATATATATATATATTGATATTATTTTTATGTTGATTTATAGGGAAATGCTTTCCAAAATAAGTCTAATATATTATGCAATATCCTGAGTTGTTTGTTTAAACAAATAAATTAAATTAATTAAATATGCAAATTGATTTAATTTCCATATCCTCGCATTTTAAACTTCGATCAAAGCAATGACATAGAGCGGAGACAAATTATCGTCGTGGGCATGAGATGTTTTGTTAGGCAAAATAAAATAATTAAACGACTCATATTTAAATTGATAAACTGACTGGAAATTCTGGAGAATGCTAAAATTTGCTGGAAAGACTTAGCATTTTCCTTGCATATGGATAATTTTAAAAATTCCCAATTTAAAGAATTTCAAATCTCAAAACTTCCAAAATGTTAACTAATTCTGTTAACTAGGAAATACATAACTCTGTTATGCAATGATTATGTCGAAGGATTATTCATAGCATTTTCTACTCTATAAAAATATTTTTTAATTCTAAAATTAAAAAAATGTTAAAATTAAAGAAATGGGGGAAAAATTCTATTTTATTTTATTTTGTTATTAAATAGCATTCTATGAAATTGTAAAAGTTCTATGGATAAATTTAAAATTTATGGATTCTTTGTTGATGCAGGAGAAGTTTTTAAAAAATATTTGTCTCTAATCAAAGGAGCAGTTAATGTTGCGAGTATTTAATTTCTCTATATTTTTGAGACCCAGCTGGGCCTATTTTGCCCGCCCGTGAATGACTGGAAAGAAGAAAAGAGCAGTATAGGATTTTGGGGACGTTTAGGCATCAAAATATATATGTGGTGGAGTTGCAGAAAATCTCCCTTGCTCGGTGGTCCAGAATCAAATTTCATCTGTCAAAATTTGTATACAAAGACCCAAGGATTATTTTGAGATATTAACATTGAAAATCTGGCGATCGTATATATTTTAAAAATAAGCCCAAAGTTGACTACTTTTCGAATTAAATGAAAAATGACTATAGAGTGTTATACTCTGTAGAGGGTATACTGAGTACTGATTGATAGCTTTATAGTAACGTTTAAGTATTATTACGCCTCTTTGTCCTATTATGACCTAGTATAGCCAGAAACCATACTCTGTCCACTGTTTCGCGTCCTATACGGACCTTACAGACACACATTAATTATTCATTATTATGTCTTTGTGCATGTGTTTGTAACACCCAAAAGGAAGGGAGATGGACCCATTGTTAATTATACCGATCGACTTAGAATCACTTTTTGAGTCGATTTAGCAATGTCCGTCTGTCTGCCCATCTATTGTTGTAATGACGATACAGGTCGCAATTGTAGACAGAACCAAATGAAACTTTACACAACGAAGTTTTTCGGGATAAGGACGAACGCTATTTAATATGAAGAAAATCGGATCAGATTTAGATATAGCCCCCATACGAATTCCACTCCCGATTTCATTGTAGATACCACATATTTTAACAGATTTTCTTCTAAATTGCCAAAACATATTATGTTTCCACTAGAAATACCCACGGTGAACATGGGTCAGATCGGTTCAGATTTATATATAGTTCCCATACAAAATCGCTCCCGATTTGACTTTTTCCCTCTATAAAGCACATTTCCTTCAAATTTGGCTTAACACCTTATAATCTAACTATAAACACCTGCGGCGAAAGCGGGTTACATCGGTTCAGATTTATATAGCCCCTATACAAATGTTGCTCCCGATTTGACTTTTTCCGCTCTAGAAACCACATATTGTACCCGATTTTCTTTAAAATTGCCACAGCATCTGATAATCCGACTAAAAACACATATGCTGAAGATCGGTTCAGATTTAGATATATCCCCCATACAAATGTTGCTCCCAAGTGTTTAACCGATTTTGGCCAAACTTTACATATTATATTTCACCTATAAACATACAAGTGGGTCACATCGTTCCAGGTTTCAATACACCCCCATACAAATGTCCTTCCCGATTTCACTTTTTGCGAAATTGAATTGTAATGAGATAGAAAGTAGAGTGTATCATATAGTCGTCTCCGTCCGACTTTAGCCTTTCCTTACTTGTTTATAAATATTGCAAACGTGTAAACAGTTGTAACTATTTGCCCTTATTCTTGCATCCTTTACAGAAACAACCCCATTCAACTTTAAATTGAAAACTTCCTGACTTTCATACGGACACTTGGAAATTGAATGGTGAATTAAAATATAAGTCGGTTTTGCCGACTGAGTCTTCCTTTCTAGTTTTATTAAAACCAACTCAGATTGTTATACTTTGTCGAATTTAGAAAAAAAACTTTTAGATAACTTCGCATAACTTTACAGAGTTCGAATAGTCCAGTGTCTCCCTGTCATAACTAACACGTCACTGACAACCCAGCGGAGAGTTTGGGTTGTTAATCCACATCCAACTAAGAACTGCATACGAAACCATTCTAATAATTTCCCTGTCTTAACTCCGAATGACTAACAATTACCCTGTCATAATAGACGATTTTTTAATATTGAAAACTGTGGCAACACTCTAACGTTGAAGTTTTATAAATTTTACAAAATAGGGTGTACTCAACAATTTAGAATTTATGTTCTGTAGCAGATATTGAGACATTTTTCGCAGGAGAAGCTAAAAATTACTAAAACTACACAAATGAAAACTGGAAAAATTATATTTAAACAAATTTTTGAAAACTTTTTTAAAGCCCCTTTTTGATTTTTTTCACAGGTTAAGCTACCTTACCATGAATTTTTAGCATTTTTATAATTTTCTTTTCGTGGTGAAATATATAGAAATTTATTTTTTTTAAATCCTACTTTAATTTTTCCTCTGCAAAAACCGGTAGGATTTAGCCAATTTCTTCGGATATTAGAGATTTACATAATTTCTTACAAAAATACAATTATTTTCAGTTCGGAGTTTATTTTTTAAAACAAATTGCATAAAATTCTAGCCATAGCATATATAATAGGCCCATTGGCCGCTGGTCTTAGTAGCTTACAATTAATAGAGTTTATAATGTCGTTGCATTTGTATCCATTGATTCTCCTTAAATGGATCGGGATGAAAAATCTGACAGTAGCTAAAGCATTGAGTAAGAGAGAAGCAAACAACTTTCTTGTTAAGGTTTTAAATTTCATACAAATATTTAGCTAATAAGACCATTCGAAAAGGACCAAGAGCTTTGTATCATAACTGACCTTCAGCCCTGGGTTGCTCCTCCAATTAAAAGAATAATTCAATTTTACTGACACTAGAATGCATGTCAATTAGAGGATTTGGAACTGACCTTGAAATATACACAGAGCGACAATAACATCAAAATGAACTTGTTGTTTGAAGTATTGATTTTATTTGGCGAATCATCATTGATTTATGTCTACCCCATGTTAGACGCATGCGACATTGACAAGCTAATATTTTATGCAACTGGGATTTATTTCGATTTCGTAAAATATCTAAAAAGGTCGATCTAAAATACATTTCAACTCCACATCAATGGCGGGGTGCAAATTCGGTAAACCTCTGCATTCAATGATGGAATACTTTGACACGAATACCATTGAAATGCTCGCAAAGTGTTAAAGGCAAATGATTTCAAATTAATTTTACACTCAATTCCAATTGGCATTTGTACGTGTTTTTTTTTGGTGCTGGTGTTTCCCAATCACCGCCATCGCCCTCGCAACCGAACACAAATCTGACCGAAGTAGGTTTTTTGCCTGCCATTCACGCTTGAAGGCTGATGGGGTTGTTCAGCCAACAATTTTATGTGCCAATATCAACACACACGGAACACATTATTTTCGCCCAGTATTTTCAAGGATTTGTTTGTTGTTGTTGTCGATGTTCGTCGAAAGCGTGGTAGTTGTAAAGTTTATAAAAAATGATGATTTTATCAGGTTAACTCTTTAAGTGCTTCGACAACAACAACAACTAGTGTTGGTGCTGCTGCCGCTAACACGACAACGTAACCCGGCGTAAGTTACGTGTTCAAATATTTCTAAATGGATTTTGTTTTGTTGAATGGAAAATTGAACTAACGAAAAAACAGACGCCAACAACAACAACTACAACAAAACTTTTAGAACATTTTTACCTAATGTTTACGGTACCACCTTTTTTGTGTGGGTGCGAGGATGTGTTTGGGCCGCAAGAATGGTTCATGTTTCTGGTGGGGGGAGGGACGGTGAGGGGGGATAAAATAGTGGTTGTTGTATAGAATTTGTTTTGGACTTTGACGTTGCATGTGACTGACCATGCATTGCACATTACGAGTTCTTTTTTTGCACCAGGATTTTACAAAGCCACTCATGTATTTACTAACGCTAAAGGGTGCATGTCTTAGGGAATGATGACGCTCCCATGAAAAGAACGTTTTAGGAATCACAACAAGTTGTCACCGTGATAAGGGTAATTGAGAGTACAGCATATGCAGTAATGATTTCGTTACATTTCCTCTATATCGAATACACCTGAGCAAATCTATATAAAGGGTGGTTAAATTTTAAGGGCCGATGTTGATTTTGAATAAAACACAAATTATTTGGGAACTTATTGTCATATCTTTTTACTATGATAATATTGGTATGGTTCAATTATGTATGAAATAAAATATCGGCCAAATGGCCGCCGCGACCTCGGCGGCACACCTCCATTCGATGGTGCAAATTTTCGATGACGCTGAGGCATAATTGAGGTTCTATGCCGTTAATGTGCCGAATTATCTCATCATATCGACGTACACCTTTTCTTTCAAATAACCCCAAAGAATGAAGTCCAATGGTGTCAAATCACATGATCTTGGCGGCCAATTGACATAGCCATCAAGTGAGATAACACGGCCCTTGAATTTGTCGCGCAAAAGAGCCATTGTTTCGTTAGCTGTGTGGCAAGTGGCACCGTCCTGTTGAAACCACATATCGTCCACATCCATATCTTCCAATTCGGGCCATAAAAAGTTCGTTATCATCTCAAGATAGCGAAGACCATTCACAGTAACTGCCTGACCGGCCTTATTTTGAAAAAATACGGCCCGATGATGCCGCCAGCCCATAAACCGCACCAAACAGTCACTCTTTGTGGGTGCATTGGTTTTTCGACAATCACTCTTCGATTATCATTCGCCCAAATGCAACAATTCTGCTTATTGACGAATCCACTGAGGTGAAAATGCGCCTCATCACTGAAGATGATTTTCTTCGAAGTGCTCGATATGCATTTTATTTTCCATGGTTCAAATTGAGTTAGTCTGAAATTGAGATGGGACAACAAGTGCTGTACTTTGATTACAAAAATTGATGAAGACATAGCAGATCGACAGACATGACTCAACCAATTCAAAAAAGTATTTATTTATTTATTATGAACTAGCTTTTTGTACCCGGCGTTGCAGGGGTTTTCGTCTTCCTTATCTATGTAACTTTGTATGCTCGCAATTTTTGTTTTGTATATTTTTACTTCTGTAAATTAGTTTAAATTAATACTTATTTATTTAAATTCATAAGTTACATTTTTGAAATATAAAAAAATTTAAGGAATTTTGTCAGTGTTTCTTTAAAGAAAATGAAACATTTAAGAAAAAGAAGCATTTATTAGAGAGTTAATTAATTATGGTAATTATTTCTAAGAATGTATTTTGTGTCTATTAGTTAAGTTAGTCAGTATTTCATTGGAGTGCTTCGGGATACACGAAATTTACAATTTTTCCACCTTTTTCAAGTACATTACAGTTTTTGGGCTCGAGAAAAGCAACATATAACTGACCATGCGAAAAACACGGATTTTCCAGATTCAATCCACAAACTTCAAGTGATTGTCCCTGTGCTTTGTTTATAGTCATTGAAAATGCGAATCAGAAACTGTAGTCGTTTTAAATCGGATGGTATATCGGTCGGAATCATCGCAATGCGTGGTATAAGGACATCTTTTCCTTTTGATTTAATTTTCCATTTAAAATCGTTGCTTCAATGACGAAAGAAAGAAATTCTAGTACAATTGCACAATCGAGGAGGTCTAACATTCCTTAGGAGAATTATAGGTGAACCAATTTCAAGAGATAACATGTGCGGCGGAATTCCTGGAAGGTCCAAAAAATTTAGAAATTCAATTCGATAGTTGACAAATTCATCCGCATTCATGATACTGTCTATCGATATGTAATGTATGTATGTAATCACCTAGAAATTTGTTCCAGAATTAAATAATTGATTGCGTTAACATTTTGTTTTTCTTTGGGGCCAATATAGCACGAACGTAAAACCACTCTTTGTTTCCATAGTTTGTGGTAATTTGTGGGAAGATTAATTTCTGAATTGATTCCTGAATGAAATTTTTTGAAAATGTAATACTCCTTTTCACTGCATCAACTGATACTTTTCCATTACCAACATCCAGTAGATGTTTCTAAAATATAGCTGCTGAGTAATCGTGATGCAGATGTACACGCATATGGGTGGTCAGATTATTTTTTTGTACATATCGCCAGAGATGCGGGTGCTGATTTTGGAATTACTGGAAGGGTCTGTCGGAAGTCTCCAGCTAGTAAAATATGAGTTCCACATAATGGTTGTGTATTTGATCTAAAATCTTGAAGTGTCCGATTAAGCGCTTGTAGGGATTTCTTATGTGCCATGGTGCAGTCATACCACACAATCAGCTTGCATCTTATGAGAATTTTCGCCATGCCAATATTACAGGTTGCAGAATCGACAAATTGCATATTCCATGGCAATTTCAAAGATGAATGTGCCGTTCGTCCTCCATCCAATAATGTAGCAGCAGTACCGGGGGAAGCAATAGCTAAAGCTATCGCATTTTGAGAGCGGATGTGCGCTAATACCAAACTAATGAGAAAGGTTATAACTGTGCTTCCTGGTGCATCGAGAAAAAAGGCCGCCGCTGTCATTTGTTACTGCAGATATATTGAATTTAGAGGAAATCGGTTCAGATTTAGATATAGCCCCCATACAAATGTCGATCTAGAATCCACATATTGTACCTGATTTTCTTTAAAATTGGCACAACATTTTATAATCGAACTAGAAACACCTATGCAGAAAGTGGATAAGATCGGTTCAGATTTAGGTATAGCCCCCATACAAATGTCGCTCCCGATTTGACTTTTTCCGCTCTAGAATCCACATATTGTGTCTGATTTTCTTTAAAATTGGCACAACATTTTGTAATCGAACTAGAAATACCTATGCTGAAAGTGGATAAGATCGGTTCAGATTTAGATATAGCCCCAATACAAATGTCGCTCCCGATTTGATTTTTTACTCTCTACAAACAACATATTGTACCCGATTTTTCTTTAAAAATGGCACAACATTTTATAATCGAATTAGAAACACCTATGGTGAAAGTGGGTAAGATCGGTTCAGATTTAGATATAGTCGCCATACAAATATTGCTCCCGAATGTTTAACCGATATTGGCCAAACTTTACATATTATATTTCACCAATAAACATTCATGGAGAAAGGGGGTCACATCATTACATATTTCAATATACCCCCATACAAATGACCATCCCGATTTAACATTTTTTGTAAAACACATACATCTACATAATTCAAAAATCCTTCCCGATTTCACTTTTTTACCGAATTGAATTGTAAAGAGATAGAAAGTGGGGTGTATCATATAGTCGACTCCGTCCGACTTTAGGCTTTCCTTACTTGTTTGGGAGATGCCCATATGTCCATACTTTGGTATAACCCAAATGGGGCCCCATTCTGCTCTATTACAGCTCTAGAAACTACATATTTCATCGGATCTTTATCATATTTTGCACATCATTCTATGTTTCAACTAGGAATACCTACCGTGAATGAGAAATATATAGGCGGATGTTTTGGCACAGGCCTGAAGTGTTGTTATAGGCCCTCTTCAAATGTCCGTCCGATTTATACTTTTACCGCTGTATAATTTGTATTTGTCTTTGGATCTTGATCAATTTTTCCAGATCATGTTATATTTACTTTACTCGGAATATCGGCTGGAAAATTGGATCAATTACTTTATTATTTACCTTATCGTTAAATTTGGTTAAAGATGAATTTATAGTATTATTTATATGGACTACATAAAATTGTTCCCATGAAATACCTGAGTTTAGTAATCAAAGCGAGGTATATATGCAGGGAGTGGTGTAGGGTACTATATAGTATGCCCGCCCGACTTTAGCCTTTCCTTACTTGTTTTAATATATAGTTGGTGTGGGCAGTCTCACGTCCTTTGGTATCATGACCATTGTATAGTCACCATTCAGAAACTATCCTCTGTTCAGAAATTAGTCACAATAAAATTTTCAAGAGAATCCGCACTTCGAAATGTTTTAAAAGATAGTTTTAAAATATATTTTTTGCGGGCGGTGCCACGCCTCTTTTTCTTATAATGGCCTAGTATATCCTGGAACCATCCCTTGCCCAGAAGTTAGCTGCTGTAAAATTATCGAGCGAGTGATAGTTTTAAAATATTTTTTGTGTGGGAGGTACCACCCCCCTTTGTCCTATCATGACCTAGACTATCCAGAAACCATCCTCTGTCCATAAGATAGATACAGTAAAATTTTCAGGCGAATCGGTCCTCCGGTTTGGCGTCCTATACGCAACATACAGACATACAGACATACAGACATACAGACATACAGCCATACAGACACACATTGATTTTTATATATTAGAAGATTACAATACAAAGTAAATTTACATTCTAACAAAATGCAACAAAAAATAAATAAATTGTCCGAGACCTAAAAATTTATTTTGTGTGTGCAGTGAGGCCGATTCATAAAATCAACAAAAACATTTTTTGTGGAAATAATTATACACTCCACGAGAGTATTATGGCTTTGTGCATTTGTTTGTAACACCCAAAAGGAAGCGAGATAGACCCATTGTTAAGTATACCGATCGACTTAGAATCACTTTCTGAGTCGATTTAGCAATGTCCGTCTGTCCGTCTGTCTGTCTGTCTGTCTGTCTGTCTGTCCGTCTGTCTGTCCGTCTGTCTGTCCATCTATTGTTGTAATCAAACTACAGGTCGCAATTATGGTCCGATCTTAACAAGAATTGGCGCAAGTAAGTTTTGTGGATCAAGGACGAACGCTATTTAATTTGAAGAAAATCGGTTCAGATTTAGATATAGCCCCCATACAAATGTCGCTCCCGATTTGACATTTTCCGCTCTAGAAACCACATATTGTACCCAATTTTCATTAAATTTGGCACAATATCTTATAATCCAACTACAAACATCTATGCAAAATTTGGATAAGATCGGTTCAGATTTAGATATAGCCCCCATACAAATGTCGCTCCCGATTTGACATTTTCCGCTCTAGAAACCACATATTGTACCTAATTTTCTTTAAATTTGGCACAACATCTTATAATCCAACTAGAAACATCTATACAAAAATTGGATAAGATCGGTTCAGATTTAGATATAGCCCCCATACAAATGTCGCTCCCGATTTGACATTTTCGCTCTAGAAACGACATATTGTACCCGATTTTCTTTAAATTTGACACAACATCCTACAATCCAACTAGAAACACATTTGCAGAAATTCGGTAAGATCGGTTCAGATTTAGATATAGCCCCCATACAAATGTCGCTCCCGATTTGACATTTTCCAATGTAGAAACGACATATTGTACCCGATTTTCTTTATATTTGGCAAAACATCTGATAATCCAACTAGAAATACCTATGCTGAAAATGTGTAAAATCGGTTCAGATTTAGATATAGCCCCCATTCAAATCTCGCTCCCGATTTGAAATTTTCCGCTCTAGAAACCACATATTGTACCCGATTTTCTTCAAATTCGACACAACATCTTATAATCCAAATAGTAACACCTATGCAAAAATTGGGTAAGATCGGTTCAGATTTAGATATAGCCCCAAACAAATGTGGCTCCCGATTTCACTGTTGCCGCTTTAGAAACCACATATTGTACTCGTTTTTTTTAAATTTGGTACAACAGCTTATAATCCAAGTAAAAAACCTATGGTGAAAGTGGCTAATATCGGTTCAGATTTAGATATAGCGCAAATGCAAATGTAGCTCCTAAATGTTTAACCGATTTTGGCCAAACTATACATATTATATTTCACCTATTTCGTTCCAGAATTTTGTCAAACACATACATTTAAAGGATACAAAAATCCTTCCCGTTTTCACTTTTTCACCGAATTAAATTGTATTCGGATTGAAAGTGGAGTGTATCATAGAGTCGGCCCCGCCCGACTTTAGCCTTTCCTTACTTGTTTTTTAATTAATAAATTGTTTTCTTCCTTAAAATATTAGCTAATAAAAAATATTTTTTTAATTTTTTCACACATTTTTTCCTCAATTCTTTGGAGACTGTTCCTACACCACAGTTGAGTTTACTAACCTTCGTCGAACGAAAATTGGAATTTTAGTAGAAAAATATTGATCATTTTTTTAATATTGTTTTCTAATTTAGAAAGGTAAAATGTTAGACATGGTTCTTTGTATAGTATAATTTGGGGTGTTATAAAGAAATGCACAAGGACATAATACCCTAGTGTAGGGTGAAAAATTGGGATATTATTATAACACTTCTAAACGGTTTAACACAGATCAGAAATCAGTACATTTCCAGTGATTACTAAAATCACTGGAATCTGTCTTACTCGCTATCAGTGATAAAGTGTGTAGAGGATATAATCAATTGCTTTGAAGCAAGCTTAAATTTATTTTGTTTTAATTACTGCTACTATATATTTATAAACGTCTGCAATCACTTATATAATTTTTGTAGAATTAGTAGAAGGAGCACTATTATAAAACTTATGGAACATCTTACACACACTATAAACTATTAATAAAATTTATTTTACAAATGTCAAAATGTATTTATTTATTTATCAACATAATAAAAAATAAACAAAAAAATATATTTTTTTTTAAGATTTGAAATTTTCTGTGGATATAGTATGGCGGAAATGGGACAAAAAATACATGTTTTATCTTATGACAAAAATACTTTGTTTTCGAGCCACCCAAGTAGCTACAATTTAATATATATATATTTTAAGTCAGGAAATGCGGCTTTGTTTGCCTTATCGAAAAGTGCATATTCGTAAAATGCTCACCGAAAATCTCCAAAGTTGTGTGATAGCTTCATTTTTTATACCAACTTCTTGGAAACATTTTGACATTTCTCGTCCAGTTTTTTTATTTGATTATATCGGTCTTCTAGATTCTCTTTATTCTATGTCGCTTTCTATTTCTTCTTATTTTCTATATATTCCTCGTATTATCTTCATTTTATCTACTTTATTTTCAAGAAAATGTCATATTGTTTTATCTTGTACAATATTCTATTTACCTTTGCATCTACCACTACCTATATTTTTCCCAAACCAAATTTCTAAATATCCTTATTTATGCCGCTCGCCTACGCCGTCAGAAGACGAGAATACTTGTTGCAAGTTTTAAAACTCGGATCCATAATCGCAACATTTCCTATCTCTTTCTATTCCGGTTCCATTCTAAAGGTAACCATTTGGAAAACAACCCTAGTCTACGCATTCAAAATAATGTACAAAATGAATTTCACGTTTCTAGTTGAAAGCTGTAGATGGTTCCATTTTTATACTTTTTTTCTTCGCTTCCCTCAAAAAGTGAAAATGCAGATAAAGCCATGTTTGTAGATGCTGCAGCTTGTTTGGTACCATTTTTGTGCCCTCTTTAGGCCCCCTTTTGTTGTCCTCTTAAACTACTAATTTTTCAAAATTATTTTATTCATCCCCAAAGTCATTATTCGCAATAAAAATTCATGGACAAAAATCACATTCAAATATTCTATTTTAAAATATTTACCACTCCATTCGAACACACCCTTCGCTTAAACTTTTTTCCAACTGCAAGCAAACGAGAGCTAATGTTGAATTCAACTACTCCGTTCGGGTATTTATTGTACAACAATTTTGATTAAGTTTCCAGCTTTAACTTTTCTCGGAATAAGATTTGTGTGAGCGAGTGTGTTGTGTTGCATGTTATGATGACACATGTTTTGCATGCCTAACACTTTTCTTTTCTTCCTCTTGCTTCGTTTTTCTCACTGCCAACCACTTTGACAGAAACACTTTCTTGATCGAATTTCTTGGTTATTTGGCAACCAAAAAACATTTCATTTTCAGTTTTCTATAGAAGAAATTCAAGACGAACTTTTGTGTGTGTGAGCGTGCATTACGGTCTCTTTTATTTTTGGGATGAAATGAAATTTAATACTTATTCGCAAAGGAAAATGTGTTCGTGATTTTCTTTGATAACTGGAGAGTGTTGAAAATTCAATTTCTGTACCAAAGTTCAAATTTGATTTGAATGGTCAGTAGGATATTTTATTTACTTATTTATAAAGATTAAAATATAAGATTAAGGTTTGTGAGAAGAGGTTATATAAAGTGTATTGTTATGAAAAGGAGTTTGTCTATAATTATGCATTTGTCGGAAGTTCTTATTGAAGTGGATAAGAACTTGTTATAAGGCATTCGAATATATGTATTTATCTAGGTATTCAAAATTGTGGATACAATTGATGGAAGATAAATAATTCAATGTATTTAGGTTAAGTTAAGTGCACAAACTCCGCAAATTCTCAATTTAGTATTAAGACAATTCGAAGCTACATTTTTCACAAAGTTCGAAAATGTCAATGATGGCAAAACTATTAATATTTGTTTGTAATACCAAGAAATAGTAGAGTCAGAAATTTAATTATACCGATCTGCTTAGAATCGAATAAGATAAAGAAGATGTAGCTTCATAAGAAGATTCCACCGTTTTACCTTTATTAATTACTGCTCTAGAATACCTATTTTGCAAATGAAACCTTTACCTCTTTATATGGCAAAAAATCTGAATTTCCCGATTTTCAATAAAAGAAATTGTAGAGTCTTAGGTGGATCGAAAATAAGGTTTCTTAACTGTTTCTTAACTTTTGTGTGGAATAAGTTGAAAATATATTTTTCAAATAATTTCCAGCTAATTTTACATTGTTTTACAGAGAAATTTCAAATCTCCCCACCTCCAGGATGGGGGTATACTAACTTTGTCATTCCGTTTGTAACACCTTGAAATATCGACCTGAGACCCTATAACGTATATATATTCTTGATCGTCATAAAATTCTAAGACGATCTAGCCATGTCCGTCTATTGAAAGCACGCTAGCATCTATACGAAAGGAGCTAGAACGTTCAAATTTTTCATAAATGCGTCTTATAGTCGTAGATCGGTTGGGATTGAAACGAGGCGAAATCTGCCCAAAGGGGAAAAATTTTTCCTCACAAGGACTAAAAATACCCATAATAATCCCTAATATTTTAGCGTATTTAATCATGTTTTTCGAATATGTCTGTTTATATTTGCTTGATATTTGGTATACCCCTTATAGCAATAACGTGCACCATAAGTGATTCTTATTTGTAGAGGGTAAAATGGGACAAAAAAGGGATAAAAATGGTACCTATCAAACGACAACATATAGAAACACGAAATTTGGGGTGTACATTCCTCTAATATAGTAGATACATAATATAAGAGTATTTTTATAAATTCGTACTTTTAAGGGGTTAAATGGGGATGGAGGGATAGAAATAGTACCAACCTAACGGCTATTCTTCTGATTGCGTAGACACATAAAATAAAAGAATTTTTCGAAATTCGTACTTTTAGGGTGTAAAATGGAAAAAGGGGATAAAAATAGTACCTATCAAATGACAGCAGCTAGAATCATGAAATTCGGAGTATACATTCCGCTGACTGCGTAGACACGAAAAATAAAACGTTTTTTTTCAAATTCGTACTGTCAAGGGATACAATGGCCACTGGTGATAAAAATAGTACCAACTAAACGAATACATCCCTCTAATTATGTGGATACGTAAAATAAAGAGAGATTTAGATAGTCGTACTCTTGAGGGGGCAAAATTGGAAAAAGGGGATAAAAATGGTACCAACAAAATGGCCGCTGATAGAATCATGGAATTCGGTGTATACATTCCTCTGAATGCATAGAAACGTAAAATATTTTTTTTCCAAATTCGTACTTTGTTTTGTTGCTTTTGTTCTCGGAATAAGATTTGTGTGAGCGAGTGTGTTGTGTTGCATGTTATGATGACACATGTTTTGCATGCCTAACACTTTTCTTTTCTTCCTCTTGCTTCGTTTTTCTCACTGCCAACCACTTTGACAGAAACACTTTCTTGATCGAATTTCTTGGTTATTTGGCAACCAAAAAACATTTCATTTTCAGTTTTCTATAGAAGAAATTCAAGACGAACTTTTGTGTGTGTGAGCGTGCATTACGGTCTCTTTTATTTTTGGGATGAAATGAAATTTAATACTTATTCGCAAAGGAAAATGTGTTCGTGATTTTCTTTGATAACTGGAGAGTGTTGAAAATTCAATTTCTGTACCAAAGTTCAAATTTGATTTGAATGGTCAGTAGGATATTTTATTTACTTATTTATAAAGATTAAAATATAAGATTAAGGTTTGTGAGAAGAGGTTATATAAAGTGTATTGTTATGAAAAGGAGTTTGTCTATAATTATGCATTTGTCGGAAGTTCTTATTGAAGTGGATAAGAACTTGTTATAAGGCATTCGAATATATGTATTTATCTAGGTATTCAAAATTGTGGATACAATTGATGGAAGATAAATAATTCAATGTATTTAGGTTAAGTTAAGTGCACAAACTCCGCAAATTCTCAATTTAGTATTAAGACAATTCGAAGCTACATTTTTCACAAAGTTCGAAAATGTCAATGATGGCAAAACTATTAATATTTGTTTGTAATACCAAGAAATAGTAGAGTCAGAAATTTAATTATACCGATCTGCTTAGAATCGAATAAGATAAAGAAGATGTAGCTTCATAAGAAGATTCCACCGTTTTACCTTTATTAATTACTGCTCTAGAATACCTATTTTGCAAATGAAACCTTTACCTCTTTATATGGCAAAAAATCTGAATTTCCCGATTTTCAATAAAAGAAATTGTAGAGTCTTAGGTGGATCGAAAATAAGGTTTCTTAACTGTTTCTTAACTTTTGTGTGGAATAAGTTGAAAATATATTTTTCAAATAATTTCCAGCTAATTTTACATTGTTTTACAGAGAAATTTCAAATCTCCCCACCTCCAGGATGGGGGTATACTAACTTTGTCATTCCGTTTGTAACACCTTGAAATATCGACCTGAGACCCTATAACGTATATATATTCTTGATCGTCATAAAATTCTAAGACGATCTAGCCATGTCCGTCTATTGAAAGCACGCTAGCATCTATACGAAAGGAGCTAGAACGTTCAAATTTTTCATAAATGCGTCTTATAGTCGTAGATCGGTTGGGATTGAAACGAGGCGAAATCTGCCCAAAGGGGAAAAATTTTTCCTCACAAGGACTAAAAATACCCATAATAATCCCTAATATTTTAGCGTATTTAATCATGTTTTTCGAATATGTCTGTTTATATTTGCTTGATATTTGGTATACCCCTTATAGCAATAACGTGCACCATAAGTGATTCTTATTTGTAGAGGGTAAAATGGGACAAAAAAGGGATAAAAATGGTACCTATCAAACGACAACATATAGAAACACGAAATTTGGGGTGTACATTCCTCTAATATAGTAGATACATAATATAAGAGTATTTTTATAAATTCGTACTTTTAAGGGGTTAAATGGGGATGGAGGGATAGAAATAGTACCAACCTAACGGCTATTCTTCTGATTGCGTAGACACATAAAATAAAAGAATTTTTCGAAATTCGTACTTTTAGGGTGTAAAATGGAAAAAGGGGATAAAAATAGTACCTATCAAATGACAGCAGCTAGAATCATGAAATTCGGAGTATACATTCCGCTGACTGCGTAGACACGAAAAATAAAACGTTTTTTTTCAAATTCGTACTGTCAAGGGATACAATGGCCACTGGTGATAAAAATAGTACCAACTAAACGAATACATCCCTCTAATTATGTGGATACGTAAAATAAAGAGAGATTTAGATAGTCGTACTCTTGAGGGGGCAAAATTGGAAAAAGGGGATAAAAATGGTACCAACAAAATGGCCGCTGATAGAATCATGGAATTCGGTGTATACATTCCTCTGAATGCATAGAAACGTAAAATATTTTTTTTCCAAATTCGTACTTTGTTTTGTTGCTTTTTCGACTACTTTTAGAGAATGTACTAACTTCAACCACTTTAATTCTTCTCAATATTGAGAAAATTGAGCAAACAAAAATTAAAGAAAACACAAAATATTTTATTTCAACAAAAAAATTAAAGATATGTATAAATATTTACAGGTTGTTCGTCTGGAAAATTTATATTGATATTATTATTTACTTTTCAAATAATTTTATTTTATATGTTATTCAAATTATCTGAATCGCTTAAAGTCAGTGGACACAGTGTGACTTAGACCACTTTCAAACTAACACTAAAGACAATTTTGTTGTGCACAACATGACAAATGTCATTTTAACGATACATTTTTATACCCTACACCACAGGGTATAATGTCTTTGTGCATTTGTTTGTAACACCCAAAAGGAGGCGATATAGACCCATAGTTTATTATACCGATCGACACAGAATCACTTTTTGAATATATTTAGCCATGTCCGTCTGTCTTTCTGTCCATCTATTCTTGTAAGCACGATACAGGTCTCAATTATTGTCAGATTCTAACGAATCATGACACAAACGGTTTTTGCATCCCGAAGACGGATGCTATTCAGTTTGCCGCAAATCGGTTCAGATTTAGATATAGCCACCATACAAATTTCGCTCCCTATTTGGCATTTTCCGGGCTATAAATTGTCAATTTAAACAGATTTAGTTCAAATTTGGCTTAACACCTTATATTTTAACTACAAACATTTTTGTTAAAAATGGGTTAAATCGGTTTAGATTTATATATAGCTCCCATACAAATGTCGTTCCCGACTTGCCTTTTTTTACTCTAGAAACCACATAATTTAACCGATTTTGATCAAAATTGGTACAATACCTCGTATTTTAACTAGACACATCTGTAACAAAAATGTGTCAAATCGGTTCAGATTTAGATATAGCACATATATATAACATATAGTCGGTTCCGCCCTACGTTAGCCTTTCCTTACAGGTTTAAAATTGGAAAAATAATTTTATGTTAAAATTTTTGTATATAATATATAGTAATTGTGAAGAAATATTTTTTATATGGAACTCTTTATTAACGTTTTTATTATGGCAGCTTGTTGTTCAAAAAATTTTATATTTCTTTCTTCTGAAGAAAAAGACTGATATCTGACATATTTTAAAATTATTTCCTAATTGCAGAATTTTAAAATCGTTTCAATATCTCAGACTCCGAACCTACTGCCCTAACATAGTGTTAGTGCCTAAAAAGTATTCAAATTTCGAGTAACGAAAGATGGAACCACACTCTACAGAGTAGGAGGGATAGACAAAAAGTATAACGCATTTTATGAGTGTCTTAAAACCCTAAGTATCTTTGGACCAAATCCGTTTTTATGCTGTTTCAGCCATGTCCGTCCGTCTGGCTGGTGTACACGACAATTTTCAAAAGGAATTAAGAAATCAATTCTAACATTGCACATTGAATGAATATCTACCACCTTAGTTTAAGTAGCTCCAACACGAATGACCCAAATTCTTATGTTAAATTAAAACTAATGATATTCGAATCCAGCTATGATTTGGTATTTGATAAACTTTTTATAATGGCGCGATTTGCCACGCTCCTTCCAATACCTACCTCACAAATATTCCGACCCTAAGTAAAATTTAATTCTCTGTAATTCCCATACATTTGTTCTCTGAGAGTGAGGGTATATATTAGTCGGTTTTCTTACTTGTTTTTCTGTTTTTTCGAGTCAGCAAAAAAAAATATTTTTAATTGTTTTAGAAAATAAACGGGTGTGTTTGGACCTAAACTTCCCAAATAAAAGTACAAATATTGAGCACATACATTCAGCGAAAATTACAAATTAGTAAAGAATTTGTTTAAAAAATCTATGATTAACATTATTTTGTTATTTAGCGAGCCAAAAATGTTACAGCCGGTCGATTTATCTCTGTCGACGGTTAAATGTCAGTATTTTGTTCCCCAATGCGATTAGGCGATTTTAGAGTTTACTTTTAAAAGGAAATTAGACGTGGAATTTAGAAAATTCCTAATTTCACAAGTTTTAGTTTTTATACAGACATTCATTCTATCAAGATTTTACCTGGCGAGCTATTACAAGCCTTCGTAAAAATCTAGCAATTAGCAAAAAATTCTCATCATCATCTCCCTCCGCCGCATCATGGCCATTATCATCAGCACAGCCAGAGCGGCGTCAGCAACAATAACAATTTATTTCATGTCATTTAAAGTTTTTCATGAAAATTGTATGAAAAATCGGAAATGTCAAAATTCACAACGACTTTCGTGTCAAAAGGTATGCCGACTTATCATTGGGAGGGTGTGTATGTCTGTCTGTGTGCTTCGTGCTCCCGGTGTCGTGTTGTTGAGTTAAGTTAAGAGTTAAACAGTAACACCAACATTAACACAGCAACTACCAACAACCAAATACTCGTCGAAAAAACAATAACAATAACAACACGACAAATATTTCCAATGTTTGCGTTTTGTTGCGCGTTCTCTCTCGGCAAAAATATCCAACTGAGACCCATGTAGGAAGAGCGACTTAAGCATTTTTATTGTTATGTATTTGGGGATTTTGGCCATGTAGTCTCCATGTACAGACAAACACATACACTTACACCGACAAATAGACCAACAAGCCGGCATTACATGTGTCCTGGCTGCAGAACGGAGGAGGGAGGACCTACCAACCAGCAAACCCACCAAAAAAAGCAACGGAAACGGAAATTTGTTAAAGTTGCAACAACGACGCCATAAAACTTAAGCCATTATGTTATGGCATACAAACACACACACACAAACTAGCACAAACACACGCTCACACATGCTGCAGCCGAGACAACGAGATGGAGAGGATGACGGCAAAGGAGGTATAGGAGGATCCCTGGACAAAGTTTAAGTTGGGGTGCAATAAGTACTTAGCAATAAATTTTAGGAGAATTTCACATCATCGTTAAACACAAAAAAAATGTTGAACTTGAATCCTCGCATCCCAAAGGCACGTCGCTGTCCACTTGTTGTGGCATGCAACCGAAGTAGATATTTTATTGGTTTTGTTTTCCAGTTTCCTTAAGCTTGGATACAGACACATCAGCCTAAGTAGGATTTTACACCCACTGAGGCTTTTATCGCAATCAGATCGTTGCCTAAAAAGTAATCCTTGATTACGAGTGTCAATTACAGTTCCAGGAATTACAATTGATTTCTATGGCATATTATTCGATCGAGATGCGATTAGTATATTGGGGTGGTCCTAGAAAGTCAACAAGTATAGCCGAGTATACAAGAAAATTCACTTCGGCACCTAACTGGGTAGCTATTTAATACATAATTTCACTGATGCATAAAGGAGTCAAGTCAAATCATCAATGACATATGGGTGGGGATATATCAGAACATTTCTGAGTGGTGCACTTTTCTTGTAGGTGTTTCCAACTAAATTATATAATGAGATCTCACAATTTTGATTTAATTATAATTTATGTAAATCTTACTTCTAAATGTAATAAGGAAAATTGGAGGGACATTGGGGATATATGAAAACATGGACCATTTTCTCGGTAGGTATACCGTCTGTGAACTTAACCCTCCTGAAACCCCTCACTTAACATCTTAATTTCAGATACATTTTTTTGCGCCATTGTCGAATTTTTTATGAATTTATAGACCTTTGAAACCTTTTTATACCCTCCACCTCCAGGATGGGGGTATATTCACTTTGTCATTCCCATAAAGTATATATATTCAGGGTCGTGGTAAAATTCTAAGACGATATAGCCATGTCCGTCTGTCTGTCTGTCTGTTGAAAGCACGATAGCGGCCGAACGAAATGAACTAGGAGGTTCAAATTTTTCCTAAATGTGTCTTATGATTGCAGATCGGTTGGGATTGAAAGTGGGCGAAATCGGCACAGAGGGATAAATTTTTCCCTCATAAGGCCTGAAAATACCCCTAATATTTAGAGTATTTCAGCATGTTTTTTGAACATATTAGCTTGTATTTACTTGATATTTGCAATGCGCATTGCCTTTATAGCATAAAAGGGCACCATAGAGTGTTTTTTATTTGTAGGGGGCGAAATGGGACAAAAAGGGATAAAAATGGTACCTATCAAACGACAACAGATAGAAACACGATATTTGGCGTGTACATTCCTATAATAGAGTAGATACATAACACAAAAGTATTCTTTCAAAATTTGTACTTTTAAGGGGTTAAATGGGGATAGAGGGATAAAAATAGTACCAACCAAACGGCTGCACCTAGAATAATAAAATTCGGTGTATATATTCCTCTGATTGCGTAGACACATAAAATAAAGACAATGTTCGAAATTCGTACTTTTAGGGTGTAAAATGGAAAAGGGGATAAAAATTGTACCAAACAAATGCATACAGCTAGAACCATGTTCATCGCTGTATACATTCCTCTGACTGAGTAGACACGAAAAAAGGTTTTTCCAAATTCTTACTTTCTAGGAATTCAGTGGGAACAGAGGGATAAAAATTGTAGCAACTAAAAGGCTACAGCTAAAATGATGAAATTTTCGAAAGTCGTACTTTTAAGGAGCAAAATGCGAGAAAGGGATAACAATGGTACCGACAAAATGTCCGCAGATAGTATCATGGAATACGTAAAAATGTTTTTTTTTTCAAATTCGTACTTTATTTTGTTGCTTTTACGACAAAAAATTAAGTCGTTAAGACAAGATAAGGTATTTTCAAAATTTATACTTTTTATATTAAACTACGATGGAAATACAACCAACCAACCGACTGTAGCTGAAAATACACTCTCTGTCCCCCAATATTTAGGGTATTTATAATTGCTGCCTTATAAAGGGTGATTTTTTAAGAGCTTGATAACTTTTTTTTTAAAAAAAAACGCATAAAATTTGCAAAATCTCATCGGTTCTTTATTTGAAACTTTAGATTGGTCCATGACATTTACTTTTTGAAGATAATTTCATTTAAATGTTGACCGCGGCTGCGTCTTAGGTGGTCCATCCGCTTAGTCCAATTTTGGCATTTCCACGTTTTTGAGTAACAGAGACCCAATTGGTGCGAACGGCGACGAATCGAAAATTGGTGGTCATCATTAACACTGGCCGATACAGCTGCGATATTTTCTTCAGTTCGCACTCTACGTAAGCGTGTTGGTGGTTTAATGTCCAACAATGTAAATTTGGTGCGAAATTTAGTCACAATAGCCCGAATAGCCGCTTCAGTGGGTCGATTAAACTGACCATAAAATGGAAGCGCGCAATGAACTTTCTTAACAGAGCACGCATTTTGATAATAAAATTCAATAATTTGCAAGCGTTGTTCGTTTGTAAGACGATTCATGATGAAATGTCAAAGCATACTGAGCATCTTTCTCTTTGACACCATGTCTGAAATCCCACGTGATCTGTCAAATACTAATGCATGAAAATCCTAACCTCAAAAAAATCACTCTTTATATACTTTATGAATTGAATTATTTTTTCCATTATATATATACATAGTATAAAAATATTGGTAGCCTTGGTTTATTAATTAAACTTCTAATTTTCATATATTTGAAAATTGTTGCGGACATTCCTCTTGTAGCTTGGAAGCACCACAAAGAAAATAAATGTTTTAGCGGACGAAATGGGACAAAAATGGATAAAATATGGTACCAATGATACGACAACAGCTAGAATTATGAAATTCGGTGTGTACATAACTCGAATTGCATAGACACGTTAAATAGAGCGATTTTTCGAAATTCGTAAGTTTAAGGGATATAATTGAAAAAGAGGGAAAAAAAGGGGACCTTCCAAACCGCTGAAGTTGATATTATGAAATTCGGTGTATATATTCGGGTTGTATTCGTTGTTCTGACTATGAAGACTCGAAACAAAAAGGTTTTTTTCCAAATGTGTACATTTGGCCGGAGAATGGGGCGAATGGAGATATCTTTAAAATTTGTACTTTTCTTATCAAAATAATGCAGTCACTTTGTCTGTATCTGAAAATGTTCTCCCTAATGGCGACTGACAATCGCCTAATATTTAGGCATGTTCACTTTCACACTAACACTATTTATATATTTCAGTTGATTTTAAAAAGTGCGCATAAGTGTACATTATAGTTTGAAATACTAATCAAATATAGTAATGTGCATAAAAATATAACAATTTTCGTAAATTGGTACTGTACTTCTATGTAAAGTCGACATCCTTTAATCTGCTGGTAATACTGTTGAATGCACTCCGTGGTGGAGGGTATATAAGATTCGGTCCGGCCGAACTTAACGCCTTCTTACTTGTTAAAAATAAAATAATTATATTAATAATCGAATTATTGGTCGTTTAAGAGCTCATAGCAGTGACACAGTGTTTTAAGAGTTCTTATCTGTCACGTCAAGGCTTGGCCTAGATAGAAATATTTTACAAATCATCATTAAACAATCTAAACTTTATTTCCGAGGAATGATTTGTGAATTTTTAATTATTTTGTACACATATAGAATAAGATTGGATTAGAAAATAAGATTGGATTGTTTAATGATGATCTGCAAAATATTTCTTCGCTGGGTCAAGCCGTCTGTGAGCTAAACGTTCCTGAAAATACCTTTAAAAATCATGTTTTTCACGTGTACTTTATATGCTGCATTTTTGCATTTTTCTGAATTAATAGACCATTGAAAGAACTTTTTTGCATTTATATTCTTGTCTAAGAATAACTTATCGATCGCAGTATTGAAAGTCCTTTCAAGCAAAATGATTGTAACATTAATAAATAATAGAGGTAGATACACCTTTAATTATACCGGCCGGCTTAGAATCCTAGTTGTACAGGGATGGTGTGCACCCTCTTAAATGTACCAAATGTCATTAAATTTTAAATAAATCATTTTTGTTGCGCAATCCCTTTGCAATTATCCGTTGATTTCGGATGTTTCCAGAAAATAGTGAGAATATGTCTACAGTTTGTTATTCAAAATATTTTAAATGTTAGATGGTATCGGCATTTTATATATTAAATTTTAAACTGATGTAATGAAAACAAATATGAATAAATTTTATGACCTATTTATGTGAAATAGCTATGTTAATACCCTCTTACTCCAAAAAATTAAGATCCCTATTAATATTATAAAACCTTAGTGTAAGTCTGTCTGTCTGTCCTATGTCCTATGTTGCTGACATTTTCAATACAGATAGATGCAGGTCTGGAAGGAACTATAGGCCATATAATTTTTAAAAATTTTCCCTACACCACTACGTGGACTAGGGTATTATAAGTTTGTTTCGCGCCAAATGTTTGTAACACCAATAAATAATCGAGCTAGACCCACCTTTAAGTATACGGATCGGCTTATAATCATAAGCTGAATCGATTTAACTATGTCTGTCTGTCCGTCCATCTGCTGTCCATCTAAGCTTGATCGCACTCTACAGGTCGCAATTGTGGTCCAATTGTCATGAAATTTTGAAGAAGTTACTTTTCTTGGCCAAGGACGATTAGTATTGAATTTGGAGGAAATCGGTTCAAATTTAGATATATAGAATACAAATTTTAAATGGGATCATGACAAAATTTTCGGAATTTTGATCTAGAAATAGCTAATTTGTATGCTCCCATATAAATGTACCTCCGATTTACAATATTACTGCTCTAGAATGCACATTTTACATCGGATCTTGATCAAATTTCCCACACAATTGGGCCCCCAGTTTACACTATTATCGCTCTAGAACCCACATCTTACATTGGATCTTGATAAAATTTTGCAGATCATGTCATATTTCAATAAAGAATACCTACTTTGAAAGTAATCTATAAGGGCCAACTTTTTTTATGTAGCGCCATTACAAATGGGCCCCCAATTTTATTATCATCCTTCAAGGACCCACATTTTACATAGGAAGTTTATCAAATTTTGCAGATTGTATTATATTTCAACAATAATACATACTATGAAAGTTCATCTAGTATATTATAAAAGAAGAAGATAGAAATGGATTAGTTTCGCTGTATAATTTAGACGAACAGCTGTTTTTAGATATTGTCTACCTATAAAATCCTGTCTGTCTGGCCGTCAGTCTGTCCATCCGTCAATCTATTCTTGTAATCACGATACAGGTCGCAATTGTAGACAGAACTAAGTGAAACTTTGCACAACGAAGTTTTTCGGTACAACGACGGACGCTATTTAATTTGAAGAAAATCGGTTCAGATTTAGATATAGCCCCCATACGAATTTCACGACTTTTTCCGCTCTGATACCACATATTACAACAGATTTTTTTTTATTGGCGAAACATCTTATATTTCAACTAGAAACACCTGTGGTAAAAATGTGTTAGATCGGTTCAGATTTAGATATAGCCCCCATACAAGTTTCGCTCCCGATTTGACATTTTCCGCTCTAGAAACCACATATTGTATCAGATTGTCGTCAGATTTGGCAAAACATCTTATATTTCCACTAGAAACACCCATGGTGAATATAGGTCAGATCGGTTCAGATTTATATATATCTCCCATACAAATTTCGTTCCCGATTTGACTTTTTCTGCTCCAGAAGACACATATTTTAACAGATCTTCTTCAAATCTTTCAAATATCCCATATTTCAACTGGAAACAACCATGGTGAAAATTTGCCATACAAATTTCGGATAGATTTTTTCAACACCAGAAAGCACGAATTTTCAAGTGGAGTGTATCATATAGTCGGAGCCGCCCGACTTTAGCCTTTCCTTACTTGTTTTCATATAGGAATACCTTACATGAAAGAGTACCAAATAGTTTTACCTCTTCATACAATATCAGTCTACAATGAAAATAAACAATATGTTTTCATATAGCTCCCACACAAGAACACCGATTCCATTTATTGTCGTTTCAGAACATTTCAAAATCCTTTTTTTATTTTTCAAAGTGGTTATATGACTAAACATAAAGCAAAAGTTGAACAGGGGTTTTTCTGTTTGCTCAAATTTGTCCTATTGCAAATTTGTTTAATTTGTGCTATACTGAGCAATCTAGGAACCAGTTGTGATGTGGAGTATATAAAATCTGTATAGGCGCAGAGAGTGGTCTAGGGTACCGGCTCTTCCCAACTTCAGCCTTTCCGGGCTAGTTGTCCTTATATCAATTAAAAATTTTATCGACTATGTTCATTGAGAGAAAGCTGTATAAAGCTGAAAACCCACCAATCTAAAGAAAATGCTAATGCGAAATGTTTCAAATAGATCGTAACACTCTTCAAAGAAGCCTTACGGTGAGGTTATCGGATATAAACAAATATATTGCTTATTATTGCATGGTAATGCAAGCACTCTATATAAAGGGTGTTTTTTAAAAGCTATAGGAAAGTTTTTCAAAAAAAAACACATGAAATTCAGAAAAATGCATGAAATCTTTATTTGAATCGATAGTACGGTCCATATAATTTAATGTTTGAAGATTATTTCATGCAAATGTTGACCTTGACTGCGCCTCAAATGGTCCATCCGCTTAGTCCAATTTTGGCATTTCCACGTTTTTGTGTAACAGAGGCCCAATTGCTGCGAACGGCGACGAATCGATAATTGATGGTCATCATTAACTCTGGCCGATACAGCTGCGATATTTTCTTCACTTCGCACTCTACGTAAGCGTGTTGATGATTTAATGTCCAACAGTGTAAATTTGGTGCGAAATTTAGTCACAATAGCCCGAATAGGTCGATTAAACTGACCATAAAATAGAAGCGCGCGATGAACTTTCCTTAACAGAGCACGCATTTTGATAATAAAATTCAATAATTTGCAAGCGTTGTTCGTTTGTAAGACGATTCATGGTTAAATTATAGACCAAACTGAAGATGTTTGACAGTGAAACAAAACACGAAACGTGCGTCAGCTGTTTAAGCCAGTGTTGCCAAAATGATAATAGCTAAAATATCACCCTTTAGAAGTTCCACTGATGAGTTATCCCTACACAACGAAAAACGAACATGGCCAAAGTTTCGTTTTCCTCCAAACACACAAAATTTTCTTCGTGAGAAGAGCATAGCAAATGGGTGATTCCACGTAAAGTGACCCTGTTTCAACAAAATTTCAAAATTAATTAATGATTTAAAATAAACACCGATAAACATTCGTAATATTTATACTTCTCATAACACATTTTTTTGATTATATTTCAAAAAAAAAATACTGGCAACAATAGTTCTGATATAGACTGGTGTCACAACAGGATTTCCCTCAAAATGTCACGTCCGTTACAATTTAAATATTCTATATTTCCTATATTCATAAAGAAATGTCGATAACGTATACTTTAGATGAAAGTGTATGAGCTACTCTTTTGATTAGCAAAAATTAATAAAGGCATTTTAAGGAAGATCATTTCCAAATTCAAGGTAATAAGTAAAACCTCAAGATTTTCTTCAAAGCTAAGGTCACACCCGTTACGCTCTAGTTTGTTCTATATCTCACATATTTAAAACGCTAAGACACATTTATATTTGCAATAATATTCAGATTAACCTGCCGTTTTCAATTAGCAGTGTAGTCAATGAATATGGGAGATATTTAAAAATATTTAAGTAAAAGTATCACAACCGTTCCAATGGAATCACCCAAACAACTAAAAGTCAATCAAAATCTATCACAACAACACCGAAACTAGAAAATAAAATTTATTTGGTTGTATTACTTATATATATAACTTGTTTACTTATAACTTGTTATAACTTAACTTTCCCTCATTCTGAATTAATTTCAACTGTTTTTTATTCACCCTTAAGTCTATTGGATAATGGCTATTGATTTGAATATACGTAGGTCAGTGATGTTTGAGTCTATTCTGAGGTAGTCGATTCTTTTTTTTCCATCTCCTTCACAAATTGTACTTCGGACAAGCTTTTTTCTTGGTTGAATTCTGGTTTTTACACCCAATAAATAATAGTTCATCACTATCAATTGACAAAATGTATATACTATCATCGGCTATTGAATGCCAGCAGTAATGTAATAAATACATTCACAGTTTCCAATTCATATAAACTTAGTGTACGACCCTCGTATGACAACATCAACAAAATATAAATAGTCGTAAATGTTTGGCATACAAATAAATGTTAAGTAACAAAATTTCATTGCGCTGCCGTTGTTGTCCTGCTGTTGACGTTGATGATGCTGATGTTGTTGTTGCTGTTGATTTGCCATCCGTTCAGTTTGAACTCATTGTTGTTGTTGGCAAAAGTTTTCCCGAAAAGGGAGAACCTGAAGAACAACAGCAACATTATTAGAGCAGTTGAATAGCTGCTGCTTCTTTTATTTATGGCAATATTATTGCAGTCTCGTTGTTGCTGTAGTTGCTGTCGTTTTTCTTTTACGATTGTTGTTTTGTAAATTCGCTTTTGCTATTTTTTCTGGGGTCATTCACGCTCTCTCTCTCTCTTGCCGCCCGTCTTTCATTTAAGTTCAGCTGTGCCGTTGCTGTTGTTGTTGCTGTGTCTTGTAATTGAAATGCCAATTTCGATTAGTCTTCAAACAGTTCCGTTCAAATCTAAAGACAACTAACAAAAGAAAGGTGTGGTTGTTGTTATTGCCTGGCAAAATTATATTTTTTCTTCGGCGGATACAACGTAAAGTAAGAAACAGGAAGTTAAAGGAGGGGGAGTGGGACACCAAACAGCAGCAACGAAAGTTTAACCCACCCACACGAGCTGTCAGCAGTACTGCCAGACGGACGGAGGCACCTTCTGACTAGGACTGCGAAGGCGAAGAAAGGATGCCTCAGAAAAATATCAACTATTTTTACTGAACCATAAAATGTTAAGTTTGTTTCGGCGTTTTCTGTTTCTTTTGTTTTTTTTTTGCTTTCTCGTTTTGAGCCAAATTGAAGGTGTGGTTGTCAATGATTATTGCCAACAACGAACCGAAGGCAACTGAAGGAGAATTAAATGTTAAAGCGAAGCGAAAATATGGCCAGAGAAAAATAAGTTGTTGATGGCCATTGAGGGGAGCACTCCTTGGAATACCCTACACGAGCATGGGAATGAATTAAGAAATTATTGGCCCATAAAGAGGGCCAATTTAAGAGGACCCAGAACTGACTATGTTATTTAATGGTATTCGGTTGAAGTTACTTGGTATGCATAAAAATGTCCGAGAAATGAAATAGTTGTATAGTTTATAAAACATTTATTTCTTTAAATGTAGCAATATTCTGTATGTTTTTTCGCCTTTATAAAGCGATGGTGAAGTATCTTTTGTATATCCGTCTGCCGAGAAATCTTTAATAACTGAAAAAATAATATAAGTGAGATATTTTTACTTTCTTTCCGAAGTGTTGAAACTTGGTTAAGCTTTAAAGAGAAAATTCTTGAATAGGGATGTCAAAAACCGGAAATTAGCGGGAAATCGGTTTTCGTTTTTTTTTTTCAAAAATTTACAATTAAAAAAAGGTTTTCGATTTTTACAATTTGATAAAACCGGCGAAAGCGGCCAAAACGGATTTTTATAAGCTAAAACGGAACCTTTTATATTATTTTTATACTTTTTTTGAGATTATTGAACACGAAAGCATTAAACGATAAGAATTAAAATACTATAATACATACTTTTTTAAAATGTTTTAATTTCATTTTCATATTTTAGATGAAAATTCACTTAAATCGCCGATCTTGTTTAAATTACCAAATTATTGTGAAGTGTGTTTTGAGCTTCATTTGGATGCAACAAGAAATATGCAATTTGAATAGGCAATTAGTAATATTTTGAGTTGATCCAATTTTTGATATTTCTATGAATAAATCGTACAGGTCTAATATACAATTTTACTAATAAATTAAAAAGAAAAACTTATCTATACAATTTAAACTATAACCTATGTTTTACAAAAATACAATATTACTGCCTCAAAATATAAATTTATATTTGTTTCATCCTGGGAAAAACGTTTTTAAATTGACCTCATGTTTTTTTATAAATTCTTTAAAACTTTCGAAGTCAAGTTGTGTTTTATCAGAAAATAGAAAAAATAAGTTTTTATTCAGTGACGATTTCCATTCCAGTCCCGGGAAATTGAAAAAATTCCTTTTTCCCGGAAAATAAAAAGAACGGGAAAATGCATACCCAACATGTTACACATCAAGCTCCAAACGACGCTATTTGATACCCTGCTTGGCTATTTTAACGTCACAAATCAATATTTTGGGAAAATCTTAACCCTGCGGTATAAACAAATCATGTGAGAGTCATGATTTTCTTGCGTATTTTTATTGTAGAATATATCCACAAAATACCAATGTTTTGTAATTTAAAAACCGGTTAACCGACATGAAAACATCGGTTTCCTTGGTTTCTCGAAAATGCCGATTTAAAAACCCGGTGGACGGTGTCGGAGATAACACCGGTTAACCAGTTTTCGATTTTGACATCCCTATTTTTGGGGTACTTGATGTTATATTACCATCAGACCTGGTTGACTGACCGATCGAAAGAGAGCTCAATCCCCCACCTGTGGCATCAGCCACAGAGAGATATATCAAAATCGCCATGTGTTATTTGTCAGTATTATTTACTTAAAGAGTCCGGGTATTTTGTTGGAAAGTCGCTGTGAAGCCACTCGATTAAGGCTTTTATAGCCCGATAAGCCAAATAATAAATGTTAGCATTTGCAAATAAATTAGCATTCTATATATATAAATTTTTCTTTATTTTTCACCTTGCGTTTATGAACTAATGAACAAATTATTATTTTTAATGATTTTTCAC
The DNA here is from genome assembly GCA_947397865.1 of Polietes domitor. Classification (NCBI taxonomy): domain Eukaryota; kingdom Metazoa; phylum Arthropoda; class Insecta; order Diptera; family Muscidae; genus Polietes; species Polietes domitor. The sequence goes on from OX377620.1 coordinate 78,543,164, forward strand.
TGTAATTCTGGATGATTTTATAAAAAATAGAAGCCAACATTTCACCACTTTCAAACTCACACAGTTGTCTCAAAATATACCTGTGCACACTACTTTAAAATTTCAACAAAATGTAATCATTTCGAAAATCAAAATAGAATAATTAAAGTTGAAAAAAGTTTAAAAAATCTCAGCCTGCTATAACACAACACATGAATATTTTAAAATTAATTGAAATTACCTTCAAAACGAGGTATAACACATTAAAATCTTAAGTCTTTCATTTTTTTTCACTTTTTCCCAAAAATACGTATACAATATTTTTATGAGAAGAATACCTACTTGCAAAACAATCGCAGCCATCGAGGTCAAAAACCGTACCGCTTGACATGGAATGACTCATATATAGGAGTTGCGTTACTGACTGTCTTATCATTGATCAGCGCCAAGACCAAATTGCTGAAGCCAAGGTCATGATTGTCAGGGTAGCTCCCAATGACGCGAACTATGAAAGGGTTTTACGAAATTTTAACATTTGTTGTGGGGGGTAGGTTGGTGGGTGAAATGGGACAATGACTAAACGGAAATAGATACAAGCGTCAAATTCGGTGTGTGCCATGTGCTTACCATGCAGACAAGCTACAAAAAGGGATTTTCGATAAAAATGGTACCAATTTAAGAAATGCAGCTATATTCGTGAAAATCGGTGTTTACATTTCTCTGGCAGCATAAAGGCAACATAATTTGTTTTAGTTTTTTGGAATTTGTATTTTTAAGGACTAAACGGGGAAAAAAGTGATAAAAATGGTACCAACTAAAGTATTGTAGCTAGAATCGTTAAACTCGGCGTGTACTTTCCTTCGACCACATAGACGGCAAGAAAAGTGATAAAAATGGTACCAACTAAATTATAGCAACTGGAATCTTGAAATTTGTTATCTAAATTCCTCTAACCACGTAGAAGTGCAGTAAAAGGGGATTTTTCGAAATTTTTGCTTTCAAAGAGTGAGAGGGACAAAAAGAGATAAAAATGGTACCAACTAAATTATTGCAACTGGAATCTTGAAATTTGGTATGTAAATTTCTATCGCCATATGAAAGCGCGTTATAAATGTATTTTTGCACTTTTAAAGGGATATAAATGGTACCAACTAAATTATTGCAGATATAATCGTGAAATTTTGTATGAAAATTCCTTTTAGTAAAAATTCCTTTGCAGTAAAATTGGATTTTTTGAAATTTGAATTTTTAAGCGGTGCGCGTGACAAAAATGGATAACAATTGTGTACAGCCTTAATGGCGTGGAACATAAACTGATATTTCAAAATTTGTGCTTATAAGGACAATGAGGGATGAAAAGTGATAAATGTGGTACCAAATAAAGTACATGATTTTGGGGGAGTAGCGAGAACACATGTTACGTAGAGTGAATTTTTAAAATGTGAGCTCTTTACGAAAGAGGTGCACAAAAGTATAAAATGGCCGGATGCATTTAGAAACATGAGATCGATTCTCAGCGGTTGTAATTTGTTCTTCGAAACTGATATCTTTTGCAATACCAAGCGCACTCACGAGTTTTCATCCAAATTAAAAGAACTTCGCGAATTTCACATTGATTTAAATCCCATACCGATTTCGCTCACGATTTGTGTTTTTCCGCTCTAGAGATTACATATTTTAAAAGATTTTCTTCAATTTTGACACAGTGCAACACGAAAAAGATTTGGGTGTCATTTTTGCAAAATGCGATTATTTTCTCAGGCTCATATCAGGCAAACCGTTTGTAATTTTGATTTACTTTCTGAGCTACAGTTGCGGCTCTTGTTATAAGGTGAATATATTATATATTAAATCATAAATTTTCTTCTTGAAGTTCAAAACGATAACACCGTTTAGGTAGCCAAAATATATCTTGCAGGGCTATTTCTGTTAATGGCCCCACTACCGTGCGTATGAGTGATATTATCCTTAATCAACAGCACGTATACGCTAACTACACACACTACAGCCTATATGATTTTTTCGACGACATTTTTCTCCAATTTGGCAAGACGCCGTATATTTCAACTAGAAACAGCTCTGGTAAAAATAAGATAGATCGGGTCAGATTTATAATAGCCCCCATACAAATGTCTCCTCCGATTTGACTCTTTCCGCTCTAGAAACCACAAACTTTGACAGATTTTCTTAAAATTTGAACAGATTTCCTTCTAATTCGGCACATCAGCTAATGTTTCAAATTGAAATTACTATAGCGAAAGTGGCTCACATCGGTTCAGATTATATATAGCTCCCGATTTTATTCTTACCGCTCTAGAAACCACATATTTAACACTCCATAAAATTTGGGAAAGCGTCTAATATTTCGACAAGAACACCTTTGCTAAACATGGGCCAGATCGGTTCAGATTTGTATATAGCTCCCATTCAAAGTTTGTGTTCAAATTTTCTTACAAATACAGATAGAAGTATTGAATTTGTAGTATATTCTCCTGTTATTGCTGTTTCGTATATAAGCCGGTTCAAATGTAATGACATTTTTGTATCCTACACCATAGGGTATAATGACTAAGTGTAGGGTATCATATAATCGGCCATGCCCGACTTTAACCTTCCTTACTTGTTTTGATTTAATATGTTCACAATAACAACAAGTAAGAAGGCGTTAAGTTCGGCCGGGCCGAATCTTATATACCCTCCACCACGGAGTGCATTCCACAGTATTACCAGCAGATTAAAGGATGTCGACTTTACATAGAAGCACAGTACCATATTACGAAAATTGTGATATTTTTATGCACATTACAATATTTGTTTACTATTCCAAACTATAATGTATACTTATGCGCACTGTTATAAGAAAAGTATAAATTTTAAAGATATCCCCATTCGCCCCATTCTCCGGCCAAATGTACATAGTCAGAATGTATACACCGATTTTCATGATTTCAACTTCAGCGGTTTGGTAGGTCCCATTTTTATCCCTCTTTTTAATTATATCCCTTAAAAGTACGAATATCGAAAAATCCCTCTATTTTACGTGTATATGCAATTAGAGGGATGTACACACCGAATATAATGATTCTAGCTGTTGGTACCATATTTTTTCTCTTTTGGTCCCATTTCGCCCGCTAAAACTTTTATTTTGTTTGCTGTGCTTCCAAGCAACAAGAGGAATGTCCGCAACAAATTTTAACTATATGAAAATAAGAAATTTAATTAAAAAGCCAAGGCTACCAATATTTGTATACTATATATATATATATAATGGATATAATACTTCAATTCATAAAGTATATATAAGGCAGCAATCAAAAATACCCTAAATATTAGGGGACAGAGAGTGTATTTTCAGCTACAGTCGTTTGGTTGGTTGTATTTTCATCCTTGTTTAATTTAAAAAGTATAAATTTTTAAAATTCCTTATCTCTCACGTACGCAGTATAAGACAACTTCATGATTCTACCATTTTTTGTCGTAAAAATAACAAAATAAAGTACGAATTTGAAAAAAAAAATATTTTACGTGGCTATGCAGTCAGAGGAATGTATACACCGAATTCCATGATTCTATCAGCGGCCATTTTGTTGGTACCATTTTTATCCCCTTTTTCCAATTTTGCCCCCTCAATTGCGCTCTCGATTTTTTTTTTCAAAAATCGTTCCCGATATCACTTTTTCTTACGAATTCAATTGTAGAAAGGGGAGGGTATCATATTGTCGGCCCTGTCGCAGATTTTTTCGAAAATTGCAATAATAAAATTACCTGCAGTAAGATCACGTTTGAATTAAATGTATCATTTGCTATGAAAATCGTTAAATAATTTTTTATGTTATTCACAACTGTGTGAAAGTACCTTAAATGCTTAATTTAACTGGCTAAAACTGTGTATGTAGGGTACCCTCAGACATCAGACAATCAAAGGTTGCTAACTTCCACCCGCTTGAACAAACATTTAACACATGACAGACATTGATTGAAGGGTTTCATTTGAAGTTTTTTTTTTGTGTATTTTCCCACTCCCACTCCTCTTGCCTTCCTGTTCCTGCTACTCATTTCCTTTAACCTTAATTGTTTTTAATGCACACAGTTGATTTTTTGTTCCCTTCCTTTACCTTTCTATATTCCCCCACAATACATAAAACCTTTAAAAGTTTATTGTTTAAACCCCACCCGCAATAAATTTGTGGACACAGCTATGTGTTGACGGAGAGGGGCACTTCTTCTTCTCTGGGAGTGGATAAAAAGCGAAAACTTTATAATTTGTCACTATTTTGTTGATTTTGTTTAATAATGAATGTTTACAATTTCAAACATTTACAGCGAAAAGTTGTCGCAACGCTACAAACATTTGCTGTGGCATTAACGTTGTTACTGCCGCTGTATTGACGGTTGTTGGTGGGTGGGTAGCCTGATAATGGATATGGTAATGGCTCCTCTGTTATGACCTGTTGTTTTTTGACGCCCTTGAAGAATCACACCACAAGCACACTCATACACTTACAACACCCACGTAATGGTGGGTGTGGGTTGGGTTTTTCTGATGGGGGACGATTGAAGGACTTGGCGCCGCACAGTGTTTGTGTGCTAACAACTCAATCATATGTACTAAGCTTGGGAGCCAATTGATCATTATGACTTTATACAAAATTTGAAAATAGTCAGCCATGCCCGGCTGTTCATGGATCAGACCATCATGATTTGAAGGAATTGAGCAAAACTGTGTATCTGAATAAAATTTCTCACAAGAACTGAAACAACCACAGACAATTTTCTTCCAGTAAAATCTCGAAAAGATGGGTTTTACTCAAGGTTTGCAACCTCAAAATTTTAAGGATCTGATATCCTTTTATTTAGAGTCTAGGAAATATGGCCTTTTTATCATTTTATCTTTATCTTGTTGAGAATCTTTTGGATCTTCCACTTTTTGAGCGAAGTATTTATGAATTGGCGACACTGTGTCTCGCATGTTGTGTGTGTGGTTAAGGGGTGTAGCCATCACATGCTGTGCGCGTGTGTGTCCTTTAACAACGCAACAAATGAATGGACATTTAAAGTTCGCTGTGTTGTCACCGTCACACCCTAATTGCAGAGCCGTTCCGTTTTTAATAAACGCAAATGATTATTTTCGTTTGTTCAATTCAATTTTAATGGCAACAATACAACTCAAGACTGAATGTAATGTAGCAGCACAGTATTGTTGAGGTGTCAAAACTGGGTGTGATTTCATTGCCTTCATTCTGTGTGGCAGAGTGCGGAGGAGTTTGTGGCATAGGTGGCTGATAAGCAACGGATAGGCTACCATTAGTGAGCACTAAGATACTCTTTTCAATCAAAACAATTGTTGTTCGTTTGTAAGCTGAGAAGGGTGTTTGTGTTTCATATCCGGACTATGTCAACGTTTTAATAACATAGAGTCATGCCCTGCCTAAAAGCTATACTTCCGGCTTGCGGTTGGGTGGGTGGACGAGATTGTCAAACTAACTCTTTAGCTTTTTAGAAGCTGCCAAGCCCGTCCGTCTTCCATTTGGAATATATATGACAAATGGTTGCCATGGCAATGGTTGTTTTTCGTTCAAAGATTTGTGTTTTTAATTAAAAATTATTAAATAAGAAATAAACTTTAAAAACTACACTCTCCGCTAAAACTTTACAGAGTGATAGAAACGCATACACAAGTGTTATAGATCAATTTAAATTTTTCCAAACTCAACCATTTATTCGGAAGTAAATAATGCTCTGCATTATAATTTGTCTTGTATTTGAAAAACAATAAGTTTGCAAACCCACTCTCAAACACACACTCAACTGTATGCAGATGCATCGCCCTGTGAATCCTTTTTGCACAGTGGCCATAACATTGTTCTGGTCTACCTCAATTAAATTCAAGCATTTACCACAAATACCAGAACAAGTGTCCGCCCTCGCTCACCTTCCTCCTCTCGCCACCCCTATAATCGTGTTAAAAAGTTAAACTCAATTTTAAAAATTCTTTCCATTTTCCCAGAAAACAAAACATAACAAAAACAACAATTAAAAAAGCCAATCAATCATAATTCAAAACCAATTAGAATGCAGTCATGCAATTGAGCGTATGTAATATAGATTTAATGGAAGCAAAAAATACCCCAGCCCGGACAGACATCTTGCTAAAAACTCAACAACAATAAACTCAATAGACTAAGTTATGATGATAATTAAGTTATATGCATGTATGTCTGTCTGTGTGTATGTACGCTTTTTATGGTGTTACTGTTGCTGTCTGTGCTGATGTTGATGTTGTTTCACATCAAATAAAACCGTGATGAAGTTAAAACAACATATTTCAACATATCGAAAACAAACAAACCAAAAAATGAATAGAAAAATTCTTCGTTTCCCGTTATGCGAGGTCATTTAAAAACGTTAGAAAAACAATATTTTTGAATGGATACGACGAGCAATAAACACCAGGGATGGCAGCGGTTCATCTCACAACTGGAATATTTTTCAACATTGGAATCAGCCACATACATACTTGGAGGCAAAAGAACTGTTGTGAAAAATATGGTTGTTTTTTTTTTTTTTGATTTTAACAGGGTTGTAAAAGTGCTAATATTTTTTACTAATTATATTTGTGTGTATAATTACACAAGTTAGGACGGTTAAAGTCGGGCGTGGCCGACTATATGATACAATACACTTAGTCATTATACCCTATGGTGTAGGATATAAAAAGGTCATGAACCGGGTGATATACGATGCAGCTATAAGAGGAGAATATACTACAAATTCCATACTTCTATCTGTATTTGTAAGAAAATTTGAACAAAAACTATGAATGTGAGCTATATACAAATCTGAACCGATCTATCCTATTTTTACCAGAGCTGTTCTTAGTTGAAATATAAGCTGTTTTGCCAAATTTGAAGAAAAGCTGTCAAAGCTTGTGGTTTCCAGAGCGGAAAGAGTCAAATCGGAGGAGACATTTGTATGGGAGCTATATATAAATCTGAACCGATCTATCCTATTTTTACAAGAGCTATTTTTAGTTGAAATATAAGCTGTTTTGCCAAATTTGAAGAAAATCTGTCAAAGTTTGTGGTTTCTAGAGCGGCAAGAGTTAAATCGGAGGAGATATTTGTATGGGATCTATATATAAATCTGAACCGATCTATCCTATTTTTAGCAGAGTTGTTTTTAGTTGAAATATAAGCTATTTTGCCAAATTTGAAGAAAATCTGTCAAAGTTTGTGGTTTCTAGAGCGGCAAGAGTTAAATCGGAGGAGATATTTGTATGGGATCTATATATAAATCTGAACCGATCTATCCTATTTTTAGCAGAGTTGTTTTTAGTTGAAATATAAGCTATTTTGCCAAATTTGAAGAAAATCTGTCAAAGTTTGTTGTTTCTAGAGCGGAAAGAATCAAATCGGAGGAGACATTTGTATGGGGGCTATATATAAATCTGAACCGATCTATCCTATTTTTACCAGAGCTGTTTCTAGTTGAAATGGAAGCTGTGTAGCTAAATTTGAAGAAAATCTGTCAAATATTGAGGTTTTCAGAGCGGAAAGAGTCAAATCGGAGGAGACATTTGTATGGGACCTATATACATATAAATCTGAACCGATCTATCTTATTTTTACCAGAGCGGTTTCTAGTTGAAATATACGGCGTCTTGCCAAATTGGAGGAAAATCGGTTGAAATATGTGGTTTCTAGAGCGGAAAAAGTAAAATCGACAGCAAAATTTGTATGGGAGCTATATCTAAATCTGAACCGATTTTCTTCAAAGTAAATAGCGTTCGTCCTTATCCCATAAAACTTCGTTGTGTAAAGTTTCATCTAGTTCTAACCACAATTGCGATCTGGACTTTAATACAAGAATAGGTGGACGGACGGACGCACATCGCTAAATCGTCTGAAAAAATGATTCTAAGTCGATCGGTATAATAAACGATGGGTCTATCTCGTTTCGTTTTGGATGTTACAAACAAATGCACAAAAACATTATACCCTGTGGTGTAGTGTATAAAAACTTTAACAACACAGTTTGGAGTTAATTTTACGGTAGATCGGCGACAACATTCGCTATTTTAAATTTAAAATCTTTCTAACTATTACAATTGAGAATATTACTGTTATTGTATATAATTATTTAAAGGCCTAGTCTTCTTGCCTATCAATCCATATACTGTAAGAAGTATGTTTGAATATCGTTAATCAAATCAAAATCAAAATCCTCAACAAATAAAGGGGTATTAACCCAATAACCTCAACATTTAAAAGCTACTTTCATTCCTAGTGGGGGGAATTTTTCCTACTGAAAGGATATTTTGCCTATATATACAATAGTTTCCGTCCATAACTCATATTTGGTGCAAAATTTTATTGTTGCTGTACGAGCAGAATTAGGATACAAATTTCTTGTTGTTCAAATATATAAACACAATTTTAAAATAGTTTAATTAAATAGTAAACATTTTTTGTTTATAAAATATAAATTGATACACTTAAAATCAAGTTTTTCTAAATTAATAGACAATTTAAATATGTATCAAATATGTTGGATATTTATAGTAATTTTTGTGGTTTTTATAGTGACAACTAAAAATGTTTTGTATTTTGTAAGATTATTTTGTAAAGGGTGATTTTTTAAGAGCTTGATAACTTTTTTTTAAAAAAAACGCATAAAATTTTCAAAATCTCATCGGTTCTTTATTTGAAACGTTAGATTGGTCCATGACATTTACTTTTTGAAGATAATTTCATTTAAATGTTGACCGCGGCTGCGTCTTAGGTGGTCCATCCGCTTAGTCCAATTTTGGCATTTCCACGTTTTTGAGTAACAGAGACCCAATTGGTGCGAACGGCGACGAATCGGCCGATACAGCTGCGATATTTTCTTCAGTTCGCACTCTACGTAAGCGTGTTGGTGGTTTAATGTCCAACAATGTAAATTTGGTGCGAAATTTAGTCACAATAGCCCGAATAGCCGCTTCAGTGGGTCGATTAAACTGACCATAAAATGGAAGCGCGCAATGAACTTTCTTAACAGAGCACGCATTTTGATAATAAAATTCAATAATTTGCAAGCGTTGTTCGTTTGTAAGACGATTCATGATGAAATGTCAAAGCATACTGAGCATCTTTCTCTTTGACACCATGTCTGAAATCCCACGTGATCTGTCAAATACTAATGCATGAAAATCCTAACCTCAAAAAAATCACTCTTTATTATGTTTCAAACGATATTCATTATTTAGCCTTCATTCGAAAGGCATTTTACAAAATTATTTGTCACTTTGAAGTCCACAAAAAATCTTCTAAACGTCCAATGAATTATTTGAAGACAAGAATAACAAATTAATTCAGAAAAAAAAAATTGAAAAAAAAGGCAACATGAAAAATTTACATTATTTTTTGAGATGTTTTTAGGGGAGCGTTCAGCTCAGATCAGATTAAAAGATCACTAAACAATCCAATATATTTATATTCCAATCTTTATTTCTGCCGGTAACCGCTGCAATTATTATTGTGATCCAACTTAATGTACATGTTTTTTAAATTGGGCGTTCAGTTTAAAACACGTTAATTTTTAAAAAAATAGATCATACTTGAAATTAAATAGGATGGGAAATTTTGTTTGGGCTTGTAGCAAAGCATGGACCATTCTGACTTGAGTTCCTGAAGGTATTCCTAGTTGAATTATAACAAGTCGTGTCAAATTTAAGAAAAATCAGCGGAAATATATTTGGATTTGGGGTGGGATAACGTAGTTGACAGGTTCGGAAAAAATGCATGAGCCCAAAAATGGAAGTTGTTGGCCGAGTGCAAGTAGGCGCTCATCGGGGTCAAGGGTGAGCAAAAAGAGGCAAACATTCATAAAAAGTCCCAAAACTGACGCGGAGTCACCCCCCTCAATTTTCCCAACCCAAAATTTTCTTCGAAGACACATACCCCCTATCACCATTCGTTAAGGGGGCTCCCATAAAAATTGGTTCTATAAAATTTGTTCCCACTGCTTACCGGCCCAAGGAGGCCGCTAGTGGAGTCAAATGTATGACCGACTCATAATATTTTTTCAAAACCCGCATTTTCCCTGAACACCTTTCAACCCTTAAGGTGGTCCCCATACGAATTTTGTATTATACCCTCACTCTACAGAGTAGGAGGGTCAATATCATTTGGGACAGAAAAAAAGTGTAACGCATTCAAGGAGTGACTTAAGACCCTAAGTATGTTTGGACCAAATCCGTTTCATGACTTTTTAAGATGTTTGAGCCATGTCCGTCCGTCCGTTCGCCTGGTTGGCTGGTGTACACGATAACTCTCGAAAGAAGTTAAGGAATCAATTCAAACTTCACACATGGTAATATTTTCCCAAAACCTAGTTTAAGTTCGAAGATGGGCGAAATTGACACACCCTCCCACACAAATGTTGCCACGCCCCTTATAGTACCAACCACAAAAATCTCTCTAAACTACTTAAAATTGAAGCTGTTATAACTTCTATGCAGATGATCGGAATAGTCTGAAATTTGATATTTGGCTATGCTTTTATATAAGATACATTTGCGATATTGCCACGCCCCTTCTGGTACCTCCCATACAAAGTGACATAAACTTTGGTTACAATAAAACCGATATAACATCCATATGGGTAGTCAAAATCATTTGCAATTTGATGTTTGAAAATGTTTTTGTGCTCACTTTAAACGTAAAAAATATTTACGTTTTAGTCACGCCCCTTCGTGTACCTTCCATACAATTGTCTCTATCCTAGCTAAAATTAAATCCTTCATAACTTCTATACTGGTGCAGGGTATCTACTATGGCTTGATATTTGATCATGATTTTACAATTGTTTTTTAAATGTGGAAGTTGGGATCATGTAACACGAACCTTCTAGCACCTTCCTTCTCTCATGTTTCGCTGGGAACATGTCCTACGAACCTTCCAGTGCCTTCCATACAAATTATCCTGCTCTAAGTAAAATTTAATTCCTTATAACTTTTATGTTCTCTGAGAGTGAGGGTATATATAAGTCGGTTTAGCCGACTGAGGTTTTCTTACTTGTTTTTTATAACTTTTGTTATTACAGTAAGGCCCAAAACTACACCGGAGTCGCCCCAAGCTGTGTTAAATGTAAGACCGACCCCAACATTTTTCCCCAACAAACTTACCACCTATCCCCACTCCTAAATGGGGTTCCCATGAAAAAACTATTTGTTATGAAGGAAAGGCCCAAAACTGTCCACTAGTCCCCCCTTGAGGGAAGACATAAAAGACTTGCCCCCTATTATTTTCCCAAAACATAATTGTTCCCTATCTCTACTCCATAATGGGGTTCCCAGACAAAAACTACAATTTTTTTTTTAAATTTGCTCCCTTCGATCTAACTGCCCCAATGAGACCCCTAGTGGAGACAAATGTATGATCAGCCCCAATATCAGAACACACCTACCCTTTATCTACAACCCTTAAGGTGGACCCCATACATTTACCTACTTTTAAATTTTTCAATGATATAAAGGCCGAAAACGGTCCCGCTGTAGACCCTAGAGGGGAGAAGTGTTAGACTGACCCCCATTAATTTTACCTCCTCAACATTTTCCCCAAGCATACCTACCCCCTAACACCACTTCTAAAGGGGAAGTTGATAGACGTCCTATAATGCTTAAGGGGGCTCCCATAGAAAACCAAAATTTGTATAAAAATTGCATCCACCACTCTAGGGTGTTAAATGCACTAAATGTTACAGCACAGCACATTGTTATAGTCATCTATTAATGCAACGTGTCCGCAATTTTAGAGAGGGCCAAATGGCTAGGACCCTTGGTCAAAATTCAAATTCGCGTTGAAAAATTCTTCTTTACGAAATATGACCAAATATTGCATGTGCAGGAATGAAAAACTAATTTACAAGTGAAATAATGTTGTCGCCTTTTTGAACACATTAAAAATATATTAGAGCAAGGTTAGAGAACAGAAAAGTGCTATTTTCAGACATTATCAACTGTTTCTCCAAAAACATTTGTTTTGATTTACTCGACTTTATTTAATCTTTTCACGGATTTATTATGACTACTTCGAATGACAGGATATGAGTCTTGGCCCTCATGTTTGCCATAACAGCAAATATTTCCTTAAAATTCCTTGGCTTTGGTAAAAAAATCTGCCCATGTTGTGCTGACTAACTGGCGAAAAAAAGATCACAAACGAATGCACATTATTTTAAATACGATGAAGTGAGTAAAAACTTTTAATTAAATATAAATTAAAATCTCATTCACTTGTTCGTTCATTTGTCCATTCGTTCGTTCATTCCGGGCCAACAATAACGCATAGAACAGACGCAATTCCCACAACCGTCCAGAAAGTGTCCATTCACCAAAATTGGCAGGAGGAAAAGAAAAACAACCCAACCCGTTGTGATGAGCATCCATTGAAATTGAATTGAGAGATTTATTTTATCGATTCCGGTTGAAGTCATAACATTATTTCTGCTTATATCACCCTTGCCTGCCAGCCATTAGCCGATATCTGACTTCCATTGTCCCTGTGTTGGTACATACTTCGTACGAAGACGAAGGAAGGATTGCCAAAAAAGAAGAAGAAGAAAACGAAAAAAACTATCATATTTCTAACGTTCACTCTCTGTTGGTTCGTGCAGCTATCTTTTATTCATTTGTCAGAGGGTAAGTGTGTGTGTGTGTGTGGTTGGATAGTTGGGTTGGTGTGCGAGTCCTTTTTTGTGCAGTTTCTCTACTGCTCCACTGAAATCTATTCTATCCTCAAATCCATTGTAAAAATGCAGTTTTACACTTGAATTGTTTTTAGACTGATTTCAATCTGTTCTTCTTGTTATTGTTGTGGATGTTGCCGTCGTAGTATTTGTTATTTTCATTTCAATTTTTTGCCAACTTCACCGCCTTCCCCCATAACAATGTGTTCACTTCCTTCCGTCCTTCACGGCCCCCATCTGTCTGTCCGTTTTCTAAACAGTTGTCGTCTATTTTCGGTAGTTGTTTTTCTGCTCTGTTTTCACAAGTGAGGAGGAGGAGAACGATGATGCTACTTTCCTTGATGTCGGTCGCTTCACAAATGACGATGACTGTGATGATTCTTATATAAATGGCTTGAACGTGAAGCATAAAAAACCGATGGAAAGTTCTTCAACAAATACGGAAGGACTCGCTATTGAAAACAAAAAAAAAACGAATCGGGCAAAACATTAGACAGTCCGACAGTTAGAGTCGGTGTAGCTTTGTGTTTTTGAATGATGATGGAGAAATGCCCAGATATGGGTTATAATTCTTACTTTCAATTTGTGGCCATTGTGAGAGAGCAGCAGATTAATATGCAGGCATTTAGCCAGACGAAACAGCCAATGAACCATCACGAGAAGCCGCCAAATGACACGACACCACCACATCAAATGTCTCGTCGTTGCATCAAGTCAGTCTAACGGCCCATAGTCTGCCATTCCTGGCAGTTATCCCAAAAGTATAAATACGAGAATGAAGTGCAGTTGCAAGTACTTCATGTTCAAATGTTTCGATGAAGGTATGGAAATGATGATAAACATATGAAGCAGCAGATATTGTTGTTTAATTCAATTAAAAAAAGTTCTTATATACCCTCCTCCACATGCCACAGCATTACCGGAAGATTACGATTTTGATAGGAAAAGTTCCAATATTGAAGATTCAATATATTTCAGAGTGGAATACACACCTAATTTAATGATTATGGCTTCAGCCGTTTGATTGTTGCCAAATCTAATTCCATTTAGATACTGATGCTACGAATATCGAAACATCCCTATTTCCTATCCCTATTTTTCACGCCGAATTTAATTATTATAGTGAAGCCGTTTGGTCGGTATCATTTTTATACCCATTCGCCCCATTTTCCGCCTAAAAGTACAAATTTCGATAAAACAAAATTTTTATTTCCCATTTCAGATGAATGTACACGCCGAATTTCATTATTATTGCTGCAGCCGTTGGGTTGGTACCATTTTTATCCCCATTCGGCTTATTTTTCACATAAAAGAACAAATTTCGAAAAAGTCCTTTTTATTTCGAATCTCCACAGTCAAATGAATGTAAACATCGAATTTCAATACTATAGCTGCAGCCGTTTGGTTTGTACCATTTTTATACCCATTCGCCCAATTTTCCGCCAAAAAGTACAAATTTCAAAAAAAATCCTTTTTATTTCGAATCTTCTCAGTCAGCGGTTTGTTTGGTACCACATTTTTATCCCTTTTTTCCAATTGTATCCCTTAAAAGTAGGAATTTTGAAAAATCCCTCTATTTTACGTATCTGTGCAGTTATAGGGATATACATTCCAAATTTCATGTCTCTACCTATTGTCGTATCATTAGTACAATTTGTATCCTTTTTTGTCCCATTTCGCCCGCTAAAACGTGTTTTTACTTTTTGGTGCTTTTACACTACAATTCATCTTGTACACAACAAATTTTAAGTGCATGTAAAGCAGAACTTTTCAAAAAAATTGCTTAAATAATCCAAGTATTGGGAGGTATTTTCAGTCCGTGTTATGGAAAAATTTTTCCTTCTGGGCCGATTTCGCCCACTTTCAATCCTCGCCGATCTGCAACCATAAGACACATTTAAGAAAAATTTGAACTTCCTAGCTCATTTCGTTCGGCAGCTAACGTACTTTCAACGGACAAAAGGGCATGGCTAGAGCGTCTTAGAATGTTTATCACGACTCTGAATATATATACTTTATGTGGTCTCCGATGAATAGTTTAAGGTGTTACAAACGGAATGACAAAGCGAATATACCATCCTTAGGTGGAGGGTATAATAAATTGAATTAATTAATATATTAACTGTGCATCAAATGTGGAAGTTATTTCTGATTTTATAAAAATGCGTCAAAAATAGTAATACAATCGTAATAAAACTGTCAGCGCGTAAAACAAACCAAAGAATGATTTTAGTCAAAAACATGCACAATTTTTTATTATTATGGAATCTGCACTGAATCTCCATCATAGAGTTTTCAGAAAAAATAAATGTTTGTCAAACGTAACGTAAGAAACAAAGTACAGAACTTTAAAATTCAAATGCATATAACTCTGCAAATAAAATTTTAAGCTTTGCATACCCTCCACCTCCAGGATGGGGTGAAATATCGACCTGAGACCCCATATTCTTTATCGTCATAAAATTCTAAGACGATCTAGTCATGTCTGACCGTCTGTTGAAAGCACACTATCATCTAAACGATAGGAGCTAGGACGTCCAAATTTGCCATAAATCCATCTTTTAGTCGTAGATCGTTTGGGATTGAAACTGGACTAAAAATACCCATAATAACCCCTAATATTCTAGAGTATTTAAACGTATTTTTTCAATATGTCTTTTTGATATTGGGAATGCGCCTTTCCCCTATAGCAAAAATGTGTACCATAAGGTAAGGTTATTTTTATTCGTAGGGGGTGAAATGGGGAAAAGAGGGATAAAAATAGTACATATTAAACGACAAAAGCTAGAAACACGAAATTCGGTGTGTACATTCCTCTAATAGAGTAGATACATAATACAAAAGAATTTTTTCCAAATTCGTACTTTTGAGGATGAAAATGGGAATAGAGGGATAAAAATGGTACCAACCAAACGGCTGGACCTAGAATAATGAAATTCGTTGTATACATTCCTCTGATTGCGTAGACACGTAAAATAAACGGATTTTTCTAAATTCGTACTTTTTGGGGTTAACATTGAAAAGGGGAAAAAAATAGTACCAGCCAAATGACCGCAGCTAGAGTCATGAAATTCGGAGTATACATTCCTCTGACTGCGTAGACACGAAAAATAAAAGATTTTTCCAAATTCGTACTTTCAAGGGATACAATGGGTACAAAGGGTTAAAAATAGTACCAACTTAATGGCTACAGCCAGAATGATGAAATTCGGTGTGTACATCCATCTAATTGCGTGGACACGTAAAATAAAGAGATTTTAGAAAGTCGTACTCTTAAGGCGGTAAAATGGAAAAAGGGGATAAAAATGGTACCAACCGGTGTATACATTCCTCTGACTGCATAGACATGCAAAATGAAAGATTTTTCAAAATTCGTACTTTTTTACTTTTACAGCCAAAATTGGTTGAATCATGAAGTTAGGTTATTTTGCACTATGTATGTTAGATAATGGATTTTCAAATTTGTTTACTTTTCGAATTAAAATAGAATTAAAATACACCCAACTGTAGCAACCACTATCTTCTAATATTTATGGTATTTAAGCTTTTTTGAAAAAATATATATAATAATATTTATTTTTTGAATTGACTTTATTATTTCCAGTGTAAACGTATTGGTAGCCTTGTTTTGTAAGCGTGGTTTGAAATAATAAAAATATTACATTTATTTATAAAATTATTTTTTTCAATATTTGTATTTGTTTTGGTTTGTTTATATTAAAAAAATATATTTTCCTGTAATATTACTGCTCTTCTACGAAAATCGACGGCCTCTGTTGAATGCATTCCATGGTGGAGGGTATATAAAGCTCGGCCCGGCAGAACTTATCTTCGCTTTTACTTGTTGGAATTAAAATAGGATGGAAATACAGGGTGGCGCAGAAAAATAATTGAATTTTATTTTTCAAATCGACAGTCACAATTCACATTTTGATAATGCGCGATGAAGCTTATTTCCTATTAAATGGGTATGACAGCAAGCAAAACTGCTGACAACTGAGCTACGGACAATCCAAGAGCAGTTCATCAGCAAAAATCACACGCACTTAAGTGTACTTTTTGGTGCGGTGTATCCTCCGAAAGGATAATTGGCTCATATTTTTTTGAAATTTTGCGAAAAGTTATGGAAAATATGCTAAAAAGAACACGTATGTGCGAATCAGAAAATGGACATCACCTACAGGATATCATTTTTCACTGTATTAAAAAAATATATATATAATAATCGCATAAATAAAGAAGTGCGCCACCCTGTACAACCAAATGTAGCACTTATTGAGTTGACTTGAAGTATTATTTCGATATAATTAGTAATCGTATGCCTTAAAAGCGTGGTTTGAAATAATAAAAATTTTATATTCATTTATGAAATTATTTTTTAATATTTTTATTTGTTTTGGTTTGGCTATAATAAAAAAAATGAATTTTACTGTAATGTCACGAATATCGACAGCCTCTGTGGAAAGCAATCCATGGTGGAGAGTATATAAAGTTGAACTTAGCGCCTTTTTTACTTGTTTTTTTATCCACAAATTCCATGAATATTCAACGCTTTACAACTGTTTAAAAGTGTTATATACTTAAACCCCACCGCTATTTCCCTTGGTGTTAACATAAGACAAATATTAATTTCTACATTATGTCATTGCCGTGAATTCAAGAGGGAACGAAAAATTTCCAGAGTCTTCAACCTGTCAAAATTATTAATTGTGACACATAAACACAATGCTTCGTTTCAAGGATGAACGCATTATGATATATTTGCTAGCATTCAGCAAAAATCTAATCTAAACAAGGCCACAATAACAGAAAATAGCATGAGATATGTAATATACATTTGGTAATTGTGTGTGTGTCTGTGTTATCATTAAAATGACTCTCACGAGACTTAACACATTACCCTCGTACGCAGCAAACGGAGCAACTACCGACCGCAGCACTACTACTGACACCAACTCAGCCACTGTGCTCAGCTCAGCTCATTTGTTAAAGTTCATTTCGAAAGTCATTTGAGACCGATGGCCAAAGTTGTTGTTGTACTTTTTTCTTTCATTTTTCCCCTTTTTTCTTTTTTCTTCCTTTTGGCCAAGGCAAAACAATGAAATTTAACAAAACACAGAAAAAACCAACACAACTTTTTGTTTAATTTTTTCCCAGTTTTTTATTCCTTCACAGGACAATGCAGGAATTTGCGATGGCAGATGAAAACACAGCTCACGACCCAGAGCTGGATTGAACTTTGGAAGAGAGAAAAAAAAAAACAGTGCTGCAGAGAGCTACAGTTGCCATTTGCTACAGCTATAGCTATGGTATAAAACGATTTACGTAATGAATGAAAACGATTAATTATTATTGAACAAAAGGATCCACAGAGCGTGGAGTATGTTAAAAAGGCTCAAGCACAATGAAGGAATTTCGTTAATTGTTATAGAGCTACATAACTATGCCATGGCAGTAGAGTGCAACTGCATCAGTTATTGCAGCCTTGGGTGTGTGTTTGTACGAGTTTATAAAATATTTTATTGATTTTCTATTAAGTCATAGTGTATGTCTGTAGATGGGAGATAGAAATACACCAAACAATGGATGAGATAATCCAATATCGTTACAATAACCGTTGGGCAAAGAATAGCACTATTAGACCTTTTGAAGTAGATATGAAATGGATACTTTGTGCTTGGTTAAGATAAACCAAAAATATTTCCATCATTGTACAACTTTTATGGGAATAAGTATTACACTCGAAGGAATTTAGGTCATACAAATGAACTCTTGGAATTACACAGAGTGTAGAAATTTTAAATAGAAATAAATAATTGACACTAAGGTTAACATTTTAGAACGATAAAGCAGTGGAATAAAAATTAAACGTTTTCCAAAGTAGTAAGATGCTGACAACGAATTCTGATATAGGGGGTAAAAAAACATATTTATTTATCGACGCTTTGAAAGTTTGTATATGGCATATGCCGGCATTGTTTAATAACGGCATACAACTACCAAGATCTAACAGACAGATTTAATCAATTTATTATTTAAATCCTCATATAAAGGGCGTCCCAAGAAGAGCGAAATTTTTTTAATTTTAAATAAAACACAGATATTTAAGAAAAAATCGTGAAACTTTATTATATCGAATGTTGCCAGATTTAAAAATTGCGTTCTTCTTGGGACACCCTCTATTAATGGTACTGCTTTCTTTTGTTCGCTGATTTCTATTGAAATTTGAAGTAGAATATTTTTTCTATTGACACCACCCACCTCCCACCTAAAATTCAGTTCTGTGGCACAGTTTAGCATCAATATGGGAAAATTACGAAATTAACACAAAAATGAATTTTCAGTTTAGATTTATTTCTGACATTTAAGTTAAGTTTTGTTGTATTCATAGACTCAAAGTAGTAATATTTTAATAGAACATTTTGACATTTGCACAAAAGAGACAAAAATACCACTATATTGAGGAGCAAGAGGGTTAAAATGTTCCATAAAATGTAGAGCGTAACGTTATAAGCAATATTTCTGAACCCTTCCTATACTTAAAGTAAAGGGTGATTCATGAAATCTTTATTTGAATCGATAGTACGGTCTATATAATTTAATGTTTGAAGATTATTTAATGCAAATGTTGACCTTGACTGCGCCTCAAATGGTCCATCCGCTTAGTCCAATTTTGGCATTTCCACGTTTTTGACTAACAGAGGCCCAATTGCTGTGAACGGCGACGAATCGATAATTGATTGTCATCATTAACACTGGCCGATACAGCTGCGATATTTTCTTCAGTTCGCACTCTATGTAAGCGTGTTGGTGGTTTAATGTCCAACAATGTAAATTTGGTGCGAAATTTAGTAACAATAGCCCGAATAGCCGTTTCAGTGGGTCGATCATACCACTTTCTTAACGGAGCACGCATTTTGATAATAAAATTCAATAATTTGCATGCATTGTTCGTTTGTAAGACGATTCATGGTTCAATTATAGACCAAACTGAAGATGTTTGACAGTGAAACAAAACACGAAACTTGCGTCAGCTGTTTAAACCAGTGTTGCCAAAAAGATAATAGCTATAAAATCACCCTTTATAATGATCGCAAGGTTTCCTATGCTGATTCAAAATCATTAGAATTTGCCAAAGGGTGATATATTGACCCCAATATAAAAAGACCAACATAAGTAAACTTTCTAAACGCCGACACAAGTGTATTCTTTTTCAATTCCTCTATAAGAATACGTTGTCGGAACATTGTTATTTTAATGCCGCCGTTGCACAGTGGTTCAGAATCAAAACCCATCGGCCAAAATTCAATTACTTTTGTTCTAGTAGACATTTTGAGTTCTGTAAGACACCAAATTAGACAAGGACACAAGGATTATTTCGAGTTATTAACATTAAAAATCGGATATATTTTAGAAATCGACCCAAAGTTGACTACTTTTTGTATTTTTCTATTTTAAAGAAAATTAAAATTGTTTAGTTTTTTTTTTGTTTGATTTTTTTTTGTTCAATATTTGATTCGAAGTGGGATATTGTCCTGGCTCAAGACCATTTTGCTGTGTGTAGATGCAAATGGTCTTGAGCCAGGACAATATCCCAGTTCTAATGTTAATGCACTTCTACGAAAATCGACAGCCTCTGCGGAATGCAACCCATGGTGGAGGGTATATGACGTAGGTATACAATTCGGAAATATGAAAAACGTACTTCCAAGTAGTGAGTCTTTAATGGAAACTGTAAGAAATTTTCGTGGAAAATTTTCGAGACGAGATCGGCCTTCAGTTTAGTCTTTATGAAGCTAATTGTCATCTCGGTGGATATGTCAATACTCAAAATTGCCGCATATGGGGTTCAGAGAACCCACACATGGCTATTGAGAAGCCAATGCATCCACAATGAGTCACTGTTTGGTGTGGATTTCCGGCTGGCGGCACCATTGGGCCATGTACTGAAAAATTGGGTGGATCGGATGATGATCGGTGCATTTCTTACATTTACACATTTACATTTCTTTGACGCGAGAAATAAAGAAATCTGTCGGTATTCGTACTTCGAAGATGTAAATGGGAATGAATTAAATAAATTCGTACTTTTAGGGATAAAAATGGAAAACGTAATGAAACTGGTACCATGCAAACGGCTGTAACTAAAATCACGAAATTAGGTGTGTATACTCCACTCTGAAACATATTGGATCTGCAATGTTAGAGCTTTTTCTATCAAAATGGTACATTTAGTCTGTAGCTGGAATCAAGAAATTGCAAATGGAGGAAATCGACCCTGACGGAATGAATGTATATTGAAGCATCACAATTTGTATAAAAGAGTGCACTTTATAGTTTGAAATACTAAACAAATATCGTATTGTGCATAAAAATATCACAATTTTCCTATTATGGTACCGAACTTCTAGGTAAAGTCGACTGCCTATAATCTGCTGGTAATACTGTGGAATGCACTCCGAGATACTGTGAGGGTAGATAAGCTTCGGCCCGGCCGTACATAACGCCTATATACTTCTTTATATTCTATATTGCCTGATGTGATTATATTTAGCTATAGACTTCAAATAGACATCTCCCAGTTGTATGGACGCGACATACGCACGCCTTATAACGCGAAATACAAGAAAACAAGTAAGTAAACTTCAGTCGGCTAAACCGACTTATATATACTCTCACTCTCAGCTAACATATATACGGAAGTTATAAGGAATACAATTTTATGTAGGGCAGGATAATTTGTGTGGAAGGTGCTAGGAGGTTCGTGTCACATGATCCCAGCTTCCACATTTGTACAACAATTGTAAAAATATGAGCAAATATCAAGTCATAGTGGATTCCATGTACCAGTATAGAAGTTATAAAGGATTTAATATTAACTAGGATAGAGACAATTGTGTGGGTACAAGTAGGGGCGTGGCTATAGCATAAATATTGTTTAGGTTTAAAGTGATTATAAAAACATCTTTAAATATCAAATTTCAAATGATTTTTACTACCCATATGGAAGTTATATGGGTTTTATGGTAACCAAAGTTTATGCCACTTTGTGTGGGAGGTACCAGAAGTGGTGTGGCAATTTCGACCATATTGCATGCGAATGCATCTTCTATAAAAGCTTTGCCAAATATCAAATTTCACAATATTTAGATCATCAGTATAGAAGTTATAACAGCTTCAATTTTACGTAGTTTTGCTTGATTTGTGTGAGAGATACTGGAAGGGGCTTGGTAAAATCCGTGATATTTAGTACACTTAAAGTGATTAGAGAAACATTGTCAAATACCAAAATGTAGCTGCTTCCGAATATCCGTGTGGAAGTTATATGGGTTTAAATTTAAGATTGGAATATGGGCCATTTGTGTGGGAGGTACTAGAAGCCCATCTTCGACCTCCTTTCGAGAGTTATCGTGTCATGGACATGGTTCAAATACCTTAAAAAGTCGTGAAACGGATTTAGTCCAAACATACTTAGGGTCTTAAGTCCCTTCTTCAATGCGTTACACTTTTTTTCGTTTCAAATGTTATATATCCTACTACTCTGTAGAGTGAATACAAACGTCAAATCCATGGAGTTGTATGCATGCGATACGTGGAATGCAGCATCACACGACATACAGTGTTTACAAAGAAACGCCTAAGTAAGATCATCCATATATGTTTGCCCAAAGACAATGTCATATTCATTGATGTAATGTAAGATTTCATTCATCTATATATATAAATATCAATGTGTGTCTGTATGTTGCGTATAGGACGCCAAACCGGTGGACCGATTCGCCTAAACATTGTACTGCAATTTTCAAAATATTATTTTATATACTTCTTCGCTCGCACCCTATGATAACAATATTAGTGTCAAATTTAAAGAGGAGAACATCTATTAAAAATAACTCAAATATCTTGCTTCTGTATTAGTTCGTCATTAACACCTATTTCAAGTTTATCCCTTAGTTTTTCTAGTATATTCATATCTTGCTTTTTAAGAAACAAAACTTTAAATGGTAATTAATTTTTAACTAATACAGAAACAAGCTTACATTTTAAATTATTTTTAGCACGTATTCTCTTCTTTGATTTGGAATTTATACCGGTGACATAGGGTGCGGAAAAGTATTAAAAATAATTTTTGAAAAATTGTTTCCTATGTAACTTTGTAGTACTTTTAAGGGGCAACAGGATAAGAAAAATGAAAAACTAAAAACGTCATTAACTCTATTTCACCTATAGTTTCAGATGGATATTATCTGGTTCAAGTGTAATATAGACTGTCGGACAGTGTTGTTAGCTAAAGTACCTACAAAAAACCTTTTTTTGAATCATCACGATATCTCTTTCCGTCCAAAAGTAGCAGAATTACTAAAAAAGATTTGGCACCAATATGCATCGGCGACAAGAAACCAGTTCCAACATGTTCTTTGGCCGAAGTTGACCTATTTTATATTTGATATGTTGTAAATCTAGATCTCTAGATAAACTCAGAAATCGGTTACATTAAGAAAAGGTAACTGCGTCTTTATTTTGGTATGCAACCATGACAACAAAAGACGTCTCTTGTAGGGTATCTAGCAGTATGAATGTAGTTTATTACAAACCCTGGCATGCCACACTCACTTCCCAACTTCACCGCAGCCAGCTAGCCAACTCTTTCATTCCAACACTAGCATTACCTTCTTTCTGGACCAACAACTGGAGTATTAACATTTTTACACATTTAACACACACACACGGACCACAAAAACACCAGCAACAACAAACACTTACAAAACCACATAGACACATTCACACTCGGGCATACTTAGACATTCAGACTCACACATCCAGCCATCCATACATATGTGGGTTTGTTTGTTGGTTTTGGCCAACAAGACCATCTTTTGCCTTCGCCGCTTCCTTTTCCTTTTTCAATACGAGGTTTGTGTTTGCTGTTCTCCACGTATTTGCATAAATGAGAGTTGTGTGTGTGTTGTTTTCGTTCTTTTTTTTTGCGGTTTGCTAACAACGTTCGACGTTCTTACGTCGTACGCTGCGCTGCTCTGTGCTGCGTGCATGCTCGCCATGAAATTAGATTTTTGCCTCAGCATGTTTTACGATTTCCACACTCTCCAGTTGTCTGACTTTCACTGCGATTCATTTTCCCGATTCCTTGGCGAAGACTTTTCGAATCGTTCTTTATTTGGAGTACTTTTCATTTTCCCCATACACATCCATACATGCGTTTAATACTTTTTTCTTCGTTTAGGTGGCGTTGTTGCTGTGGTTGTGTTGTCGGCATTGGTGTCGGTGCTTCTTTTCCACGTTTTTTCACTTTTTCATTTTTACTGTTTGTTGCTGTTTGCCTTTTGTTGTTAACGCATATGTTACCGTTTATTTACGGTTCATTTGAAAATCAATTTTATTTTTTTACACATTTTTTCTTCGACGAGTCGATTGTTACTGGTTGGTTCGATGCAGCGTGAGTACGTTATACTTGGTGCAGAGGGAGGACGAGGTGCGCTGGAATTTGCACAAATACGAGGGATGCAGGGAAAATACAATCTTGAATTAATAGAATATTACCAAAATTCCACTACTGCACAGTAATTTGTCTCACTAAAAATACTTTGTATTTTTTTTTTTGCGCAGAAAAAGAACTTCTTCGAAATATTTTCCTAGCAAGTATAGAAAATAAAATAAATAAATAAATTTGCATAAAAATATCATATAATCTACGCAAAGTCAACGCAAAGTATGTGCTTAATCGAGTTATTTTGATTTTTAGCTTAATGTTGAAAATCTGGAAAGAGAAACCCAAAATTCCTGGATCAGGGTATTTTTAAAACCATATCCAAACCTCTGTTCTTATGTTATTATATCCATACTAACAATTATTATACCCTCCATTTGTAACACTTTGAAATATCGGCCTGAGACTCTATAAAGTATATATATATATATATATATATATATTATAGTATATATCCAGCTATCCAACAGCTAAAAACACGAAATTCCGTGTTTTCTCTCCCTCTAATTGAGTAGCTATATAATATAAAAGTATTTCTTACAAATTCGTACTTTTAAGTTGTAAAATGGGAAAAGAGGTATAAAAATGGTACCAATTAAATGGCTACATCTATAATGATGAAATTTGGTGTATACATTCCTCTGATTGCGTAGACACGTAAAATGAAGGGATTTTTCAAAATTCGTGCCTTGAGGGGTAAAATGAAAAAAGGGGATAAAAATAGTACCAACCAAATAACCGCAGCGGTGCATACCTTCTTCGGACTGCGTAGATACGTAAAATCGAGGGATTTTTGGAAATTCGTACTGCTTTGGGTTAAAATGGAAAAAGGGGATAAAACTGGTACCCACTAAACGACTGCACCTGGAATAATGAAATTTGGTATACACATTCCTCTGATAGCGTTGACACGTAAAACAGAGGGATTTTTAGAAATTCGTACTTTAGGGGGTAAAGTGAAAAAAGGGGATAAAAATTGTACCAAATCCGCAGCTAGAATCATGAAATTCAATGTAAACATTCTTCTGACTGCGTAGACACTTAAGATCGATGGATTTTTGGAAATTCGTACTTCTGTGGTTAAAATGGAAAAAGGGGATAAAAATAGTACCAACCAAATAACCGCAGCTAGAATCATGAAATTCAATGTATCCATTCTTCGGACTGCGTAGATACGTAAAATCGAGGGATTTTTGGAAATTCGTACTGCTTTGGGTTAAAATGGAAAAAGGGGATAAATATGGTACCCACTAAACGACTGCACCTGGAATAATGAAATTTGGTATATAGATTCTTCTGATAGCGTAGACACGTAAAACAGAGGTATTTTTAGAAATTCGTACTTTAGGGGGTAAAGTGGAAAAAGGGGATAAAAATTGTACCAAATCCGCAGCTAGAATCATAAAATTCAATGTGAACATTCTTCTGACTGCGTAGACACTTAAGATCGAGGGATTTTTGGAAATTCGTACTTCTTGGGGTTAAAATGGAAAAAGGGGATAAAAATGGTACCCATTAAAAAGCTACAGCTAGAATGATGAAATTCGGTGTGTACATCCCTCTAATTACGTAGATACGTAAAATAAAGAGATTTTCGAAAGTCGTATTTTTAAGGGAATAAAAGGGATAAAAATGGTGCCAACGAAATGGTCGCAGCTAGAATCATGGAAATGGAGTATACATTCCTCATACTGCATAGACACGCTAAATGCAGATATTTTTCCAAATTCGTACTTTATTATACCATCCACCAAAGGAGGGGGTGTTTTCACTATGTCATTCCGTTTGTTACACCTTCAAATATTCATCGGAGACGCCACAAAGTATATATGCTGTATCCTGGCTAAATTCTATGTAAGACGATCTAGCCATGTCCGTCTGTCGGTCTGTTGAAAACGCACTAGCGGCCGAACGAAACAATCTAGGAGGTTCAAATTTTGCCTAAATGTTTCTTATGGTTGCTGATCGGTTGGGATTGAAAGTGGGGGGAAATCGGCCAAGATGGAAAGATTTTTCCCTAACGAGGACTGAAAATACTCCCTGCTTTATATGCACTAGAGATATTTTGCACACATTCCTCCTGTAGCGCAAGAGCACCAAAAAGTAAATAAAAGATTTAGTGGACGAAATGGTACAAAAAGGGATAAAAATGGTACCAATGATACGACAACAAGCTAGAAACATGAAATTTGGAATGTACATCCCTCTGATTACGTAGATACGCAAAATAGAGGGATTTTTCAAAATTCGTACCTTTAAGGGATATAATTGGAAAAAAAGGATAAAAATGGTACCAGCCCAACCGCTGAAGTTGAAATCATGGAATTCGTTGTATGCATTCGTCTGACAGTGATGATGTGAAACAAAAAGGATTTTTTATGAGGAAAATGGGGATAAAAATGGTACTAACCAAAAAGCTGCAGCTATAATAAAGGAATTTATTATTTGACTGCACAGACGCGAAAAATAAAGAGATCTTTTGATATTCGTGCCTTCATATTCGTGCCTGTAGCTAGAATCATGATATTCAATATTTGCACTCGTCTGACTGTGTATATACTGAAATTAAGAGAGAAAGAAATTTTTTCTAAATTCGTTATTTTAGGGTCAACATGGAAAAAGGAGTGTAACTGGTTCCAAGCAAAAGGCTGTAGCTAAAATCATGAAATGCATATGGGCATCTCCCAGTGGCCCGGACGCGACATTCGCACGCCTCAAACTACTCCAAAATCAAGAAAGAAAGTGAAAAAGTCGATCCGCCTTTTTAGTGTTCTAAAGCGCTTACTACACTACTACATTTTAAAAAATATATCGTCAGGATTTAGTACAAATTAGTACAAAATTATAAGCAATTTTACATCGAAACGGACGCGACAAAAAACAGAAGTACTGTTGAAGGTCTTGTTGACATATACAAAATTCAGCGATTTTATTAACATTCGTTATATCACGTCAACTTTTAATAAAAATAAAAGAGAACAAGTTAACTTCATGTTTCATAATAAGAAAAGTTGCCGAAATAAGGAAAAAATAAAGTTACACGCTATTAGTGTGGTCTGATTTCATTTTTTTGGGAAATGCCCATATATATGTAATAGCAGGGTTTGATTTTTAAAATGTTTTCCAATTTTAATTCTTTTATTTTGATTTTCGAAATGATTACACTAATCCATTTAATGGAAATTTTAAAGACGTGTGCTTAGGTCTATTTTTAAGTTTGAAAGTGGTGAAATGATGGCTTCTATTTTTTACGATTTTTTTTTATTTACTTTTTACAAAATCAACCAGAATTTCAGTAAAAATCATCAAAATCATATTTTTTTATTATTTCATAAAAACAAGGTATAAAAACAATGAAAAATCTAAGAAAATGTTGGTTATGGAAAAATATTTTTTTTTAATTTTTGTAGTGTGAGATTGCATGCACCATCAGAAAAAATTTAAAAAATATAATTTTCCATAACCAATCGGCCTTGGGGAAAATTGACCTTGATGGAAATTGTTTCTACCTAATAACAACTCACAATACACCAAATATTTAGGACATCTTTTTGAAGATTGCTGTCTCGTGTTCACTTTTTTATTACACTTGAAGTTTTATATTTATATATTGACTGTTGATGACTATTAATATTGTAATAATGAAGTATCACAATTTTCCTAATATGGTTCTGCATTTCTATGTGAAGTCGACAGCCTCTAATCTGCCGGTAATACTGTGGAATGCACTCGGTGGTGGAGGGTATATAACTGAACGCTTTCTTACTTGTTTTTATACTTTTACGACAAAAATTGTTAAAGTGATAAAACTAGCAGCAAGAAAATGGCTAGGATCATGAAGTTAGGTTATCTTGCACTGTGTACGTGACAGATAATAGATATTCAAAATTTTTACTTTTTGAATTAAAATAGGATAGAAATACAAACAACCAAACGGTTGTAGCTGGAAGTGTACCCACTATTGCCAAATATTTAGGGTATTTAAGCTTTTTTGAAGATCGCTGTTTTATATATACTTATTGAACTGACTTGAAGTATTATTAGCCTTGCCTTATGATCGTGGTTTAAAATAATTAAAATACTATATTTATTTATAAAATTATTTTTTTCAATATTTTTATTTGGTTTGTCTATATTGAAAAAAAAAAATTTCCTGTAATGTTACTGCACTTCTACGAAAATCTACAGCCTCTGTGGATTGCAATCCATGGTGGAGGGTATTTAAAGTTTGGCCCGACCGAACTTACTTCCCTTTTTCATCTGAATTATTCCAAAAAACATTTCTCTGCATTTTCATTGTGCCCCTCGTCGTCGTCGAGCCATACTCATGGTACATGGTAATATCCAGATTTATGATTTACGTCCTTAAGTGTTTTATTAAAAAGAATTTGCGTAACTTGATTGTATTAAGACACACGCACACACACTCGCTCTTAAGGCAAAGTAAATGGCAAATAAGGAAAGAAAGAAGAAAAAAACGTTAAGTGAATTAACCATTTGTGAAGGGGAGTTACGTTTTATTGGTAACGAACGATACGCTTCCGTTTTATTAGGAAATTGTTATAGGTATTTTACGGGGCCTATAAAAGAGCATGAATTATTCGTTGCGGCCTGGCATGTATACAGACAGAGACAGAGAGCTACGTTAGAATATTGATATGAAAAAAACTAAAAACGGAACGGCTTTTGTTATTACACATACACGCACTCATGCACACACAATGACTTGCGGCAATAACTCTTTGCAGGGATTTGAGTCAATAAAGTTCATGTACGCGAGTAGTTTAATGCCAAGCAGTTAGCCTGATTTGTGCGGGGAAACGACGTAATGACAGTCGCACAGTCATACATCAGGAATTTTATGAATCGTTATCCTCCTTTGTTCAGTGTCCATGGATTATATTGGCGGTGAACATTTTTAGAATTCCAGGTAAGCCGGAGATAATAACTGCAGTAGTAGCGGGGGTAGGAAGGGGTCAATAAAAATAATTATGGATTTCATATTTATGTTTATGTCTCATCCGAAATCTCAGTTAGGCATTAATCGTGTGTGGGTGGCCATGTGGTATGGTATTTAGTGTGTGCGCCTAACCACCACCCCAACAAGGGACATTCAGATCCTCCGACTCGGAGCCGGAGATCGGAACCCCCCAGCTACCTGACTTATGATATGATTCAAAATATAAATGGTGGCCCAAAATTCATTCCAAATTTGAATTTGCTCCATTTTTATATATGGAGTCTACACGAATAATTAACACATTTTCTTTGTTGACGTTTTAATATATATAAATTTGGTTTCCAGAAAATAGTCTAAATATTGATTTACTATGAAGAATGTAATTGATCAAATACAGGTACAATAACACAAGCCGTTCACATCATAATATCTAAGCTGTGTGGAAGAATATTAGTGGAAGTCCAGGAATATCTATTCGATATTATACAGTGGTCTAAATCAAATTCAATGGGGTAAAATTCAACTTAACACTTTTGAGTTTTGTAAAATTAGGCAAGGATCCAATGATTATTTTCAGATACATTTTATTGCCTCGGGTATATACGAAGAGCCAGGAAATATATGATATTTTAACTATATATAATTGTAAAGAACAATTGAGTGCAAAAGTTCTTAAAATGTAAGACAAACAGTTCGAAAAAAGAAATTACGTTTTTAAAATTTTCGAAATCTGATAAAGTTGAATATCTGTAAAACGAAACAAGTAAGGAAGGTTATATGATATGGTGTAGGATATAAAAAGTTCATTACATTTGAACCGGGTAATATACGATGCAGCTATAAGAGGAGAATATAGTACAAATATATCCATATTTCTATCTGTATTTGTTAGAACATTTTAATGCAAACTTTGAATGGGAGCTATATACAAATCTGACCCGATGTTTAACAATGCTTTTCTTGTTGAAATATTAGACGCTTTCACAAATTTTATGGAGTGTTAAATATGAGGTTTCTAGAGCGGAAATAATTAAATCGGGAGCTATATATAATCTGTACCGATGTGACCTACATTCGCTATAGTAATTAGAAGAAAATCTGTTCAAAAATGCTATTTCTAGAGCGGAACTAATCAATTCAGTAGCGAAATTTGTAATGGAGCTATATATATATATATATATATATATATATATATTCACCCATTTTCACCAGAGCTGTTTTAAGTTAAAATACAAGTTGTTTTGTCAAATTTGAAGAAAATCTGTCAAAGTTTGTGGTTTCTAGAGTGGAAAGAGTCAAATCGGAGGAGACATTTGTATGGGAGCTATATATAAATTTGAACCGATCTATCCTATTTTTACCAGAGCTGTTCTTAGTTGAAATATAAGCTGCTCTTTGCCAAATTTGAAGAAAATATGTCAAAGTTTGTGGTTTCTAGAACTGAAAGAGTCAAATCGGATGAGACATTTGTATGGGAGCTATATATAAATCAGAACCGATCTATCCTATTTTTACCAGAGCTGTTTCTAATTGAAAAATAAGCTGTTTTGCCAAATTTGAAGCAAATCTGTCAAAGTTTGTGGTTTCTAGAGCGGAAAGAGTCAAATCGGAGGAGACATTTGTATGGGAGCTATATATAAATCTGAACCGATCTATCCTATTTTTACCAGAGCTGTTTCTAGTTGAAATTTACGGCGTTTTGCCAAATTGGAGGAAAATATGTAGAAATATGTGGTCTAGAGCGGAAAAAGTAAAATCGGAAGCAAAAATTGTTTGAGAGCTAAATCTAAATCTGAACCGATTTGCTTCAAATTAAATAGCGTTCGTCCTTACCCCATAAAACTTCGTTGTGCAAACAATAAAACTTCTAGCAACAATTGCGACCTGGAATTTGATTACAAGAATAGATGGACGGACATCGCTAAATCGACTCAAAAAGTGATTCTAAGTCGATCGGTATAATAAGCGCCTATCTCGTTTCCTTTTGGGTGTTACAAACAAATGCACAAAGAAATTATACCGTGTGGTGTAGGGTATAAAAATAAGTAAGCTTAAGTTGGCTAAACCGACTTATATGTACCCTCACTCTCAGAGAACATATACACGGATGTTATAAGGAATTAAATTTTACGCAGGGCAGGATAATTTGTGTGGAAGTTAGTAGGTGGTTCGGGTCACATGATCCCAGCTTACACATTTATAAAACAGATGTCAAAACATGATCAAATATGAAGTCATTGTCGATTCCAGGCACCAATATAGAAGTTATATGAAATTATGTGGGAGGTACAAGAAGAGGCGTGGCTGAAGCGTAAATATTTTTTATGTTTAAAGTGATTATAGAAACATTTATAAATATCAAATTGCAAATGAGTTTGACTGGATGGATGTTGCATCGCTTTTATTGTAACCAAAGTTTATGCCACTTTGAGTGGTGTGGCAATATCGGCCATATTCCATGTGAACATAACCACTATAATAGTATTGCTTAATATCAAATTTCACAGTATTCCGATCATCTGTATAGAAATTATAACAGATTTAATTTTAAGTAGTTTTGTGTGATTTTTGTGGGAGGTTCTGGAAGGGGTGTGGCAAAAACCGTCATATTTAGTACACTTAAAGTGATTATAAAAACATTATCAAATACCAAAATATAGCTGATTCCGAATATCCCTGTGGGAGTTATATGGGTTTTAATTTAACATTGTAATATAGACTATTTGTGTGGGAGGTACCAGAAGGGGCGTGGCAATATCGCCTGTCTTCGAACTGAAACTAAGTTTGGGAAAAATATTACCATGTGCTAAGCTTCTCCTTTCGAGAATTATCGTATACACCAGCCAGACGGACGGACATGGCTCATACACCTTTAAAAGTCCTGAAATGGATTTGTCCCTAACATACTTGGGGTCGTAAGTAACTCCTTCAATACGTTACACTTTTTTCTGTCCCAAAAGATATTTACCCTCCTACTCTGTAGAGTGAGGGTATAAAAAGAAACTTATTTTTGCATCGCATTACCAGCAAATACGTAAACATATATCAATGAAAATAAAAATAAGAAATGTACTTTTATTTTAAATCGTGAAATAAGAAGAATAGTTAAATTTGGAATAATTGCTAAAAAATATCCCATATTCAATGTTAATATTTCAAAATAATCCTTGAGTCCTTTCTAGAACTTATAAATTAGAACAATAGTTTTTGAATTTTTGCGAATGGATTTTAATTAATGACTAGTAAAGATATCTTAATCCATTGACCTTGTTATCACTTTGATTGCTACATTAATCGTCAAAATTGCCATATTTATTTTCAAAGAAATGATCCGTGATGAAAAGTCTCTTTCGAGTTTTTGTTCTTTTTTGCATAACAGTGTATGTATATTCCTATAGAAACTGTATAGAAATGAAGAGTGTACAACAGTTTAAGATAATGTGAAGAAAAAGTCAGAAAATATTTGCTTGAAATGTGTCAATTGAGATGTTTCCTTGCAAATGAAAACATAGTATTTCCTTTTGAATAACAATACTCAGGAATAAACAAACGTATTACTCTTATATAGCTGTTAAATCCTAGACAAGAATCAAGTAAAAGACATGGAAAGTCATTGTCATATGAGCCTTGGATTACGCTAAGCAACAACAATTTTTCCGAAGGGCCATGTGTAACATTTTCTGATGTATTCTGGCTTCCAAATCCGATATTAAAATTAAAAAAATATTACAATTACAATTTTCGTCGAATGTACCTTGATACTTTAGTTGTCCTCTTAAAAATATAAGTCCGTTAAAGTTACAATTAATGATATAAATGTTGTGAAGTTCACATTGAAACAGTGGTCATCAATGGGCCAAATCAAAATATGTACAAAAATGATACAAATAGAACACGTAAGGAAAGGCTAAAGTCGGGCGGTGCCGACTATATGATTCACTCCATTTTATCTCGGAATAGAATTAAATTCGGTAAAAAAGTGAAAACAGGAGGGATTTTTGTATGTGTCCTAATCAAAGAATGATATGACCTGACCCAATTTGTCAAATCAAGAATGTATCGGTGCTATATCCAAACATGGAATGAAGTGACCCACTTTCACAATAGGTGCTTCCAGTTCAAGTATAACGTGGTATGCTCAATTTGAAGAAATTCGGCGAAAATACGTGGTTGTATATATAAATCTGAAAATATGTATAAATCTGAACCGATCTGACCCATTTTCACTATGGGTGTTTATAGCTGACATATAAGATATTTTGCCAGATTTGAAGAAGACCTGTTAAAATATGTGGTTTAGAGAATGAAACAAATCAAATCGGAAGTGAAAATTGTTTGAGAGCTATATATAAATATGAACCGATCTGACCTTTTTTCACCATGGGTGTTTATATATAAGATATATGTAAGATATTTGAGGAAAATAAGTGGTTGCTAGAACAGAAAAAGTTAAATCGGGGGCGACAGACGACGGACATAGCTAAAGCGATTCAAAAAGTGATTCTAAGTTTATCGGTATAATTAACAAAGGGTATATCTCGCTTCCTTTTGGGTGTTACAAACAAATGCACAAAGACATCATACACTCGTGGAGTGTATAAAAATTTGCGGCTCTTAATGGGTTAGAAAATCCTTAAAATTGCAATTGGTTATACCTCTCCTCTCCAACGAGAACTTAAAACCAAAACTCGAACGGTTTAAAAAAATTCATTAAAAATTGCATTAAAACAGCATAAATCTGCACTTTATACTGGGGCATTTTGCAATTTGATGTGGTTTGATAAGTCTCCGAACAGATTTTAATTTCTAACAGGTTTTTTCTAAATACAATTCTCACCGTGAATTTTATTCAATAAAAACCTGAATTATAGTGGTTATTTTGATCGCATTCAGCTCACGAACGGACAATGATAAAAGTGAAATATTTTGGAGAACTCATAAAACAAACCAATATTTCATTTTAGTCGGGAAAATCAACAACATTTTTTCCTTCCTCACAAAAGAAGCCACTCTAATGTACATACATACATTTAATTAATTTTCAAACTTGAAAATATGTTTGAATTGATCTCGCATTACACTATTATATGAATTCTGTATTCAGGTTCGTTGTGAAATTAATATTAATTAATTTTACTTTAATAAAAAGTGAATGTTTCATTGGAATAAAATAAGCTTAACTCATGGTAAATAATATGTTGACGATTTCCCGGGAAATTGAAAAATAATTCCCGTTTCCCGGGAAATAAAAAGTACAGGAAATTACAAACCCTAATAAATATGCCTTAAAAATCCCTGTCCATGTTGAAAAGCATTAATTATTGCATTTTTGATGCTTCCTAAAAACAATTTGAAACATTAAAAATTTTATTTTGAAACACACAAATGAATGATACTTACATTTCAAAGCTAATATACATATGAATTTGAATAATTTAAATGAGTTTTATTCTATATGGATGTCGGAGAACAATGAAAACTAAAGTTGACGTGATACATGTCTCATTTTTTCTTCTTCATTTTCGCAACTGCAATATTTTTTCTAATTACTTTAAAATGTTCTATATCTTAAGTTTTGATGTGACACTTTCTGCTCTCCACTCGCTACTCATTCGTATATGAATAATGAATGAATCATAAAAACCAATCATTTGAAGGAACAGTTCCCGGCTGCAATAAATTGTGCCCCTTGTTTTCCATAAATTTCAACTGCAACTCGTAAACTTCCGGTTGCACCTCCAGCCAGCAGTTCAAAATGTTTACAGTTTACTGACGTTGTTGTTGCTCTTGTTGTTTTATTTTGCTTTTTAGCGTTCATTCTCATTGCAGTTTTTTTGCGTGGATCTTGATTTATGGTCCATAAAATTTATGGTAACTTTAATCTAAGTATTTCGCTCGTTGTCTTAAGAATTTAGGGCTTCGTCGTCTTGCAGAACACCTCGCCTTCTTTTTTATGCGCCCAGAAAATATTGCACTTAACGTATTTTTCGTGGCCCGCAATGCAACGCGGATGGAAAAAAGCCCCGGTGTCGACGTGCAAAAGAAAATAAAAGTCAAGGCAAAAGGTAAGAATCGCTCGCATTGCGATGTGTAGTCAACAGACGGCGAAACACCGGCGCATTAAAAAAAAATATCGCCATGAATAAAGAAAACAAGGTTGCACTGAAGCATGGAATTTAAAAACTCCCAGCATCCCTGCATGATGAGAGCCAGGACGAAAAGAAAAAATTGTATGAACTGGCAGCAGAATGCTGGCTGCACTTTTGTGTTATTTCTTTCTTTTTATTTAAAATGAAAAAAAAAACGTGAACAGCATTATCTGTGAAGAGTGAAACTAATGTTTACCATAGCCACGGGTTGTTTTGGAGCGAAATGAAAGTTCATTTCTATGTTTAGTACCCTTTGGAAGGTATAATCTGCTTGATTTGGAGATTTGTTGCCTTCATTTGCTTTAAAGTCGGCTAAATACTTGCAATGTGTGCATTAGACGTAGTCGCTAAGAATATGATATTGTAGTTGCCAACATGATATATGTAGATGAAAATGTAAGTGGAGTTTAAGAAAAAACTTTAAGGTTTTGCGCCATCCTAATTATGACGGTGACTAAAAAGTAACTACAATATGTTTGGGTCATAACAACAGTAGAAAGATTTTGTGGAATGAATAATTCCAGCATATTATGGTATTATGATTGTGGAAAAGGTATATAAATATAGGTTTTTAAAATTGCCGGCAAATTTCAGTGGGTGCCACCAAAGACACCAAAGTTGTAAATAAAACTCTTCAATCGTTTTCGACAAAACTTGTGGGAATTTCGGTTAATGACCATAAACACAAAATACAAATTGGAAATTTTTGCAGTTTTCTATCTTCTTATATATAAAACTGAATTTGTGTTTGCTTGTCCTTATAGCTGACTAAGCCACTGAACCGATCCTCTTGAATTTTTCACAGTATGTATATTAGGGGTGGGAATTTTAGGAGTTCGATTAGGATACGCTAGAAACCCATAATTTTGAGGTTCGAAAAAAAGTTCCTGTTCCAAAAAATGGGGGTGGTGAGGAGAGCGTAAGAGGGTGCTCATCGGGGTCAAAGGTGAGGGAAAAGGGGTAAAAATACACAAAAAGCCCCAAAACTGCCTCGGAGGGGTTAAATATAAGACCGACCCCCTTTCATTTTCCCTCCCCAATATTTTATGCAACACACATACCCCTATCAGTACTCGTTATGGGGGCTCCCATAAAAAATATTTTTTTTATAAAATTTCTTCCCTTCGCTCTTACTGGTACAAGGAGGCCTCTAGTGGTGCCAAATGTATGACCGATTCCCAATGTTTTTTCAAACCCCGCATGTTCTGCGAACATACTTACCTCCCCATATGATTTTTTTTTATTTTTTATAATTTTTTTTATGACAGTAAGGCATAAAACTGAAGGAAAGTCTCAAAACAGTCCCCTAGTCACCCTTAGAGGGAAGACACGTAATACCTGTCCCCTATCTCCATTCCATAATGGGCCTCCCATACAAAAACTACATTTTTATAAAATTTGCTCCCACCACTCTAACTAGCCAAGGAGGCCCCTAGTAGAGTCAAATGTATGATTAACCCCCAATAGTTTTTTCAGCCTCAATATTTTCTCAGAACACGCCTACCCTCCAACTGCAACCCTCAAGGTGGTCCCCATACATTTGCCTATTTTTTTAACATTTTTCTATGAAAGAAAGGCCCAAATCTGCCCGCAGTAGACCCTAGATGGGAGAAGTGTAAGACTGACCCCCATTATTTATGCCTCCTCAACATTTTCCGCAAACATACATACCCCTTATAGACCACTCCCTAAGGGTAACGTTGATAGAATTTTTATAATGATTAAAGGGGCTCCCATACAAAAACAAAATTTGTATTAAATTTGCTCCCACCACTCTAGGTGAGTCAAATGTACCAAATGTTACTGCACAACTCATTATTATAGTCATATATTAATGCAACGACTCTTTCGCCGCGATTCCTAAATTGCTGTGTAAGTTAGTTTAGTTGTAACCAGCATAGACAATATACAAACAATATACAAATGAGCGGGAATTGAAAGATGGGGACTTTTTCAATTGAATTTTCTAAAATTACACGTTCTTTGGAATTTCTTAAAAACCAAAAAAAAAAAGAAATATTCGTTCGTCAAAAGTTGGTTTAAGTCAAGAAACTATAATTATATACAATTTTGACATTTCTTTCCCAATTCGCCGTAAACTAACGTTCTGTTCTTCAATTTTCTACATGGAACATCTCCATTTCTTTAGTATCTCAGGGATGTAATTGAATTAAAATTGCTACGTATATCACTGATGACGATGACGAAAAATCTATATGAAACCTTATTTTAATTTTACCCTTTTTGCCTGGCGAAGCGGGCGGATGTTCAGTTAGTAAACTGTAAATGTCCAACAATTCGCTAATAAGTTAATCTAAGTAAACATTTTTATTAAAAGTGCTTTCAATGGTTTACTAATTCAAAAAATTGTACAAAAATGCAGCATAAAAATTACATTAAACAATTAAGGAAAGGCAAAAGTCGGACGGTACATACGATACCCGTCACTTTCTACCCCATCGGGAAAGATTTTTGTATGGTTACTATATTTGTGGTCTCTAGAGCGGAAAAAATTACATCGAGAGCGGAATCAGCATGTTAGCTATATATAAATCTAAACCGATGTGACTCATTTTCACCACAGGTATTTCTAGTTGAAAAGTAAGGTGCTGTGGCAAATTTGAAGAAAATCGGTTAAAATATCAGTTTTCTAGATTGGAAAAGATTAAATCGAGAGCGAAATTTGTGTGGGACCTATAAATAAATCTGAACCGATCTGTTTCACCATTGGCGTTTCTAGTTGCAATATAAGTTGTTTTGCCAAATTTGAAAAAAAAAAATCTGACACAATATGTGCTTTCTATAGTGAAAATACCCGGGATTCCCGTGAATGAAACTTTTTATTTCCGTTTTTCCGGGAAATGAAAAAAGTCTGGAAAACCCCAAATTCTACTTCTACATAACTTCTAAATGTTTCCATAAATTGAAATATATGCCGAATATCAAAATTTCACATTTGAAGTTTCCATAGATCTTTTACATATTATTTTATTATTTTATTATTTTTCTGCGTTAGAATGTTAGCTATTACAATATATAACAAATATTATATAAAACAGTGGTGGCCATAATAAAATATTTGTTCCCAAAAATAAATAATTTTTTTCATTTTTTTTTGTTCTACACCACATATTTATCTATAATATTTATATTTATCTATAATTGAACATATAAGCGGGTGTGACCGGATATATATTAACAGAGCAAATATTAAGCGTACGTACTAGGGTTAGTACGTGAAACGGGAATTATTATATAGATTTCCCGGGACAGGACTGGACAATTTTGTTTATTTTTCTCCGAATAAAACATGCGAACTTTTATAACGTAAATTATTATATTTCACATAAAAAGGATTTATAAAAAATAACCCTCATCCGATTTGTAGAGGAATCCTCCTGGTTCAAAATAATCAAGGGGGATACATACTAAAATATAAGATAAACCCACCTTTCCCTTCACTCATTATTCATTCATTTACCCTAACTCCTACCTCCTAAATCCTTTTCTCCTATACTACTTACAGTGGTCCAAATTTAGTTGGCCTCGACTGAACTTGTCGGTTGTATTTTTTCAATACATAGCTGTTACTTTAGGTTTTTTGGATATATTTTTAACACAACGTTCGATTACTCGAACAGTAAACAGCTAGAAACGGCAAAAAAATAATTTCACTTATTCATAAAGAAAATCTGAAATTTAATTATATCAAAATATTACTAACATTATATTCTGTTCTATTCATGGCATAACAATTATATAAAGGGTGGTTAAATTTTAAGGGCCTATGTTGATTTTGAATAAAACACAAATTATTTAGGAAATTATTGTCATTTCTTTTTATTATGATAATATTGCTATGGTTCGATTATGTATGGATCAAAATATCGGCCAAATGGCCGCCACGACCTCGGCGGCACACCTCCGATGATGCCGCCAGCCCACAAACCGCACCAAACAGTAACTCTTTGTGGGTGCATTGGTTTTTCGACAATCAATCTTGGATTATCATTCGCCCAAATGCGGCAATTCTACTTATTGACGAATCCACTGAGGATGCATTTTGATTTGAACGACCATTTTCATAATAAGCCTGAATAACTTTAACGCGTTGCTCGATTGTGTATCTTTTCATGGTTCAATTCAAAGGTAGTCTGAAATTGAGAAATGTCAAATTAAATGCAAAAAAAAACTTGACGTTTAGGTGTGGTTCACATTCAACATCAACCCTTACAATTTAACCACCCTTTATAATAATTTACCTTATTCAAGATAGAATATTTGTATCGCCTAACTGACATATCATATCTAATTAAAAGTGATCTTTGTTAAATTATGTTGGTACCTTTTACAATTTTATATTGAAAATGTGGTGAATTCCAGCGGGAATCCTGTGCAAATACCCCGGGATACGGAAAATTGAAAATATTAAAACCATAGTACGTACCTTCGACGAAAATTTGAATTTTTTTTTTTTTAATTTACCATTACAATTTGTTAAGCACACAAAAAAATATTTAAATTTTTTTACATAGCGTACTTGAGGAGTAGTCTGGGTCGAGATCCATACATAAAAATAATTATCTTTAAGTAAAAATAAATGTTGAATTGTTGATTCCGAAATCATTTTATCCCTGTTCATAAAAATATCTCCAAAATTCATGTTTTCCTATATATTTTTTTCTGTTGCATTTTCGTCTTATCTCTAGTTTGGTTGTAAAAAAATATTTTATTATTTAAAAAAAATTGAACCTGCAAAATATACCCAAAGAATGGAATACATAGTTAAGTAAATGAATTAATTATTCTTATCTTCAACAACATTTACAAAACTAAAAAATAAATTATTTATTCTCTTTTTAGCTAACTTTAAAGATCAAAAGTAGCGCATTAACAAGTCTTCTAAAACCATCTAAAGCAGTTGGATTGCAAATCACACACACACACACATTTTAAATCAAAAAGCGGTTGTATATCTTAAAGTTGAATAGAGCAAAAACCAGTCTGGTCTCTTGGGCAATAAATATTGGCAACATTGAAAGGTAAGAAAAATATTTGCAATAAATACAAATGTCTTTGGAAATGTCGACAATGAAATTTATGGTTTGAAGATGTGGTAAAAGTTTGGCCAAAAGTTTGTTGCTCATATTCAACACCTTGGTTAAGGGGGGGGGGGGGGGGGAGACAGGGCGCAAGGGGGGGTGTTTGGGGGTTCAAACCCCCCCCAGAGAGGTTTCTAACATATACTTTTTTAAAACCATTTAGACTTTCTGATGCAATAAAATATAAAATTTTTAAGTTCTTTTTAAAATAACTCGTATGAAATGGTAATTTTGCAGTAAAATCATGAAAACACGAAAATTACATAAAAAAATCGTGGACAAAGGTTATGAAAAATACGAACATACTTAACGATTTGTGCCAATTTCAAGATTGTGTAATGCTAATTTCGCTAATGGACACCAAATTGTTCGGAAAAGTTTCATTTTAATTAACCGATACCACTTCTTGGCATTTGGCTAGAGCAATATCTTATGAACTTTTAATTGTGTTCTGCAATAAAAGTTTGGAAATTTAATAACAAAATCTTTTAGTAATATTAAAAAATGTAGATAAGAATAACTATTTTATCACAATGAAATCTAAAAACATTCTTAATAAAAGCAAATAATTTGTTTGATGCTAACCCGCAGCTTAACTATCTGGTTGGAATGAAATTATTGAAAAGTAATTTACCTCTAAATTAATAATTATTATAAACCTTTTTTATATAGACATTTTTATTTATACAAAAGAAAGTACAATACTTTAATTTTTAAATAAAATACAATTTGCATTTTTAAATTTCAAATTCAAACTCTCTGAGTATAGAATTCGGGTGGGCCATTTGTATAGGGGCTATATCAAAACATTAATCCACATCCACAACAATGTTCACAGGTCAAGTATAATATGGTGTGGCTATTACTATATTCCGTTTGCAAAGAGTAGTTTGTAACATTTGCGATACGACATTTTTATGGAGCTGTATCTAAATCTGAACCGATGTGACCTATTATCATCGTAGATGCAACAACAACGGTTTCTGTTACTTCTAAATGTTTTGGGAGTTTGTAATGATAATACAAATCCATTTCGACAAACGAAGAAAACTGTTTGATATATGTAAACATATTTTTCTTTGTTCATTTACAACAACTGATGACATGTTTATCGCAAACAAACTAATTTTTCCCACAAAAGAAACTCAAAAACGATGTTCACGTGTCTAAAATTTCGTTTCTACGTAATGCCTTTTTTCTCTGCGTGGAGGTCTTTTTTAAAAATCTACTTTAAAGTTGGGAATCAATAAGAATTAATTAATTTACTGAATTTTTTTGTCATATTTCTCACTTCACTGTCAAATATTTTTCAGAGTTAATATTTTTTTATTTTTGTGTACATATGTAACAAGTATTATTCAAAAAAGAAACAGCAAATTCAGTAACTTGGATCTACGTAGGAAAACGAAACTCTACAATACCAATTATTGTTTTTTTTTTTAATTAAAATTTTTAGGTGTTTCTTCTTGCATTTCATCGAGTACAAAAAACTGTATTTGTTATTCGAATTTATACATATTTAAGATTATAAAAATGAAGAAACATTTCCAAACATTTTTTTTTAATCGGAATATGCGTATAAAGTTTTTTGAATAAGCATCCTGTTACTCATGTAACTACTGTATAAATAAAAAACCCAAAACTCATTAGACATCATATTTAGACCCATACTTTGTCAATAAGCATATCCAATTTTCTGTAATTATCATAGCGCCGAGGAATTCTATCATCTTTTGTGTAATATGTCTTCAAAATATATATGTATGTATTTACTTTCAAGCAACTATTAGAAAAAAAGTTCTACACTTAAAGAACAAGTATTTTAATAAAAGCAGTGATTGTCTGCTGCCTATCCGCAGACACTTTTCTGCTATTACAGCAGTTTTTTGGCATAACAGCAGTTTTTCTGCAATCTTACATCACCACTACTAAAGAGTTTGCAGTCTGCTAAAATTGGCTGCTGTTAATTAAAATATTACAAGTAAGGAAGTTTAAAGTCGAGCGTGGCCGACCCTACACCTAGTCACCCTGTGTAATAGGTATAAAAAGGCCGTTTCATTTGAATCGGGTGATGTCCGATACAGCTACAAGAGGAGAATATACTATAAATTTCATATTTCTTTCTATCCGTATGTGTAAAAAATTTGAATGGGAGCTATATATAAATCTGAACCGGTCTGACCCATTTTTACCATATGTTTTCTAGTTGAAATATAAGACGTTTTCCCAAATTTGATGGAAATCTTGTAAATATGTGGTTTCTAGTGCGGAAAGTCATTTATATGGGAGTTATATATAAATCTGAACGATGTGACTCACTTTCGCCATAGATGTTTTTAGTTGAAATATGAGCTGGTTTGCCAAATTTGAAGAAAATGAGTTAAAATATGTGGTTTCTAGAGCGGAAAGAGTCAAATCGGGAGAGACATGTGTATTGGAGCTATATCTAAATTTGAACCGATCTGACCCAATTTCACCACAGATGTTTCTAGTTAAAACGATTTACTTCGAATTAAATAGGGTCAGTGCTTGGTCCACAATACTCACTTGTGCCAATTTTTGTTAGAATCGGGCAATAATTGCGAACTGTATTTTGATTACAAGAATAGAGGGACGGACGGACATGGATAAATCGTTTCAAAAAGTGATTCTAAGT
This sequence comes from Polietes domitor, assembly GCA_947397865.1. NCBI lineage: Eukaryota > Metazoa > Arthropoda > Insecta > Diptera > Muscidae > Polietes > Polietes domitor. Next base: position 78,586,245 of record OX377620.1, read on the forward strand.
CGATCGGTATACTTAATAAAGGTTCTATCTCTACCTTTCTTTTGGATGTTACAAACAAATGCACAAAGACCTAATACCCTAGTGGAGGGTATAAAAAGTGTTGTTAACACGTATAACATGGTTCAGTACATATGCTTAAAGTTTTTTCTATATTGCTATGAACAGCAAACAGCTGTTTACCATCTCAACAGATACATATCTGCTGTCTCATTTTCAGCAGAAAATATGCTCTTTCAGTAGACTTTCTGCTTTCTTTTACTGACATATTCCTTTGAGTGTACTGATAGATGGATTACTGAAATGCAATTTTGCCGACAATGTCTGTCGGACGATTGTATCAAAATATTTGTCGAATATCCTGGCAATAAAATATGAGTGGTTTCCAAACACTCCAGTAAAAATTTCCTGAAAAGTTGATAAAAAACTAAGTATGAGTAAAGTTTCCTTCTTTCAAAGAAGGGTAGAAAAAGGGTAGTAGATTTACTTAAAAACATTTCTTTGGATCTAATAACGAATTCTTACAATTGAGTAAATTCAAACTTATGTGGAAGAATATTTTCAAGGTTTTAAGTGAGAAAAAAATCTGAAATTTTTTGTATGGAAAAATTCCATTTAGGAAATTTTAACTTAAAAATGTGTTTTTTCCTTAAATGACGTTAAAATGTTTACTGAAATTTATGCCGAGTTCTTCATACATTTAAGTATTAATGAACTTATAAAAAAACATTTGAAATTGTTAAAAAAATCTTGAATATTAATCTAAGAAGCAATTCTCGAGAGACTTATTTCTTAAATACTTTATGAACTATTCTAAACAACCACTGCGAAGGAGCCTTTCTTGGCTTCGCAACAATCATGGAGTAATAGCTCAACTCTTTATGGTATAGGTATCATGAAACTCTGAAGCAAAACTATTTGTTTGATTTTTTTAGTTAAATTGAACTTATTTTAATTTCATCTTTTTTCCTTGTATAAAATAAAATTTCCCTCAGTTAAAGTAAAAATTTACTCGTTTTGAGGGAAAAAATCAGCAAAATTGTCCTCAGGTTCAGTAAATATTTACTCAATTTGAGTAAACATTTACTTAGTTTTAGGAAAATTTTGCTTAAATTTAGTAAAAGATTACTTGGTTTTAGGAAAAATTTACTTAGATTTAGGGAAATTTCAGCAAAATTCGACTTATATTTAGTAAAAATGTTCTTGGTTTTCAAAATTTTAGTTAGTTTTAACTCATTATAGGGTTAACTTTTTTATGAGTGTAGATAAAAACCCCCCCAGGGAAAAATCCTGCGCACGGGCCTGGGGGAGATATCTGTTAAATCTCCCCTTTGAGATTAAGTGAATTCTTAAATAAATTTTTCTTCTTAAATTTTAAAGTTCACAATAAAACAAAGAGAAAAATCTACAGAGCAACTACAGCATCATTGATAAATGATAATTACATTACATCTGGTGAATCATTCAAATGTCTTCGTTGTCACAATTCATTAGCTCTCTGCTTCGTCCTCGTGTCGTGCTGGCTGACATCCTAAAGTGTCATTCGTTGGTCCTTGGTCCTCGGAGCACACCCCGCCTTGCCTTGCCTCCTGTGTGCGGAGAATTTTGTTGCATCCGAAGAATGCTTTCAAGAGACACTACGTGTCTTTGTCAGCATACGAGATGCATGGACGTAAAAGGGAATGACGACATTTCAATGTTGAAGTTCATGTTATTTATGCAACAATAAAATATGATGTCGTTGCTGCCACACGTCTCTCTCTCGCACTCTCCTTGGTTGCTCTTTCTGTGCATATAAAGCACTAATGCCGTGCTCATACATGTTTACATGAATGCATATGTAATGCCCTGTTGCAACATCTCCGTTTGTTGCTCTTTCTGTTTCTACATGTTGCACTGTGAACGAAACTATGTCATTTATGATGTCTCTATGTAAGAGCATAATCAGAAGCAAGTGCTCGTATCTCGACAGCTACTTGGATAATTATGATAGACGTATTTGTCTTGCGAGTTATTCTATCTGTCAGTCTGTCTGTCCCTGCCTCCCTCCGCCCGTCCGTCCATCTGTCTGACCATCTTCTCTCATTCACTGCTTGAGAAGTGTCTGTGGTTGCCGTTGGCTTGTCCAAATATTCCAAAATTAAATGTTGCATGCAAATTAGTTTTAATTTCAAACTTACATTCCGTTTTTCCATTCCAATCCACTCCACAGGCACATGCCAGTGGTTTTGTCTTCTGCAACCAAACATTGTAACTATTCCATATTACTTGAGGCCTCAAATCTAATTACTTTTTCAAGATTTTTGCACAAAATTTAATTATGCCAGTTATTAACTAACGTTGCAGTAGAAATTAAATGTGGCATTGGCCGGTCAACAAAACGAGGCTAATCATCTTCATCGGGTATAATAGAATTTAATGTAGTGGTTTCCATTGTCTTTGGAAGTGAGGTGGACAGAGAGAGTGTGTGTGAGAGAGAAGGAATTTAGCTTCAAGTTTGATTTCAAACTTAATCTAATTAGAATTTTTGACAATAGCAGACCACGTGCCAGGGAAGGCAACAGATAAAAGAACACATAGAAAAGATAGGAATTTAAAGAATGTTTCATGAAAATACCTACGCAATTCAATTCGCAATATAGGGCGTATAAGCAATGCTTGTTTTAATCACTAACTATGTGATAATTGAAAAAATCTTGTGTGTTCGTATTATGGACCCATTACTCAAAAATGAAATGAGAACAGAATAGGAGGGACAGAAAAAAATTGCAACGAATTGAAGGAGTGGCTTAAAGGCTGTATTGTAAATTTTAGTGAATAAAGTCTGTTCCTACTTTGGCTAGAAAACGTTCTAGTTATGCGGAATTCAATGTTAAACTAACGTTCGAAGGTCTTCCGATTTTCATAAATATTGGTTATCGTGTTTGTTAATGCAATATCTTTTGTAAGACAAAATTATTTTTAAAAATTTAAGAACTGTGAAAATCCGGTATATAATTTTTAGTATTTTGATGATGATGCAGTTCTGCAAAGAAAAACTCCTTTAACAGCAGCATTAAATAGCTGCATTCATCAGCCACCCTGTATATGACTTTTATTTTGAATGGACAATTTCAGATTTTTAAACGAAATAAAATGAAAAGCAAAGAATTAGTAAATATGGGAGACTCACGCACGAATATTTTTTCGTTCCTCACGTTCGCGCACCCTCACGTTAGTAAAACAAAATTTACTAATGCATATCATGATTCACGCAGAAGGCTATATCAAAATCCAAACCGATTCAAAAAATACTTTTATCAAATTTCATGGCAATCGGACATTAATTGGGACCTGTAGAGTGCAAAACAGACAGACAGACATCGTTAAATCGATTATTTCTTGGTGTTACAAACATATAGCGCTAACTTATAATACTATATTCCACGAACTGGTTGTTGTTTAGCCTTTCCGACGAAGAAAACTTTGTCTATATTTAAAATGTGGATGTTATGATCCTCTTTGAGGTCATAAACATTTTCAAAAAAGTTTGTTTAAATATCGTTTTTATTATCTTGGATGAAAATTTTAAATTTAGTGAAATTTAGAAATTTAGTGAAAAAAAAATACCATAAACCTTTTTTAAAATTGTCTTCGAGCTTGGAAAGTCACAATACATCAGAAATATTTCATTTTATACTTTTTATTTTAGAAGTGGTTGTTGTGTCAGTGTTATAGATCTTCAAAAATGCAACTATCTATATATATAAAAGAGTTGCGTGATTGAGTTACTAAGTGACTGACTGATCACAATTTGGTGCGTACATTTCTCTTACAGTGCAGAGGTGTGATAAGACGGGGTTTTTCGAAAATCGTACTTTTAAGGGATACAATTGGGCTGAAAGGGATAAAAATGGTACCATAGCAATGACCAAACGGTTGGACCTTGAATCTTGAAATTTGGTACGCAAATTCATCTTATAGCTGTAACGCGCTCAAGAAAATATTTTTCAAAATTTGTACTTTTTGGGGGTGAAATCGGATAAAAAGGGATACAAATGGTACCACCGCAAAGACCTAACGGCTTGGCCTAGAATCTTGAAATTTGGTATGGGCATTCCTCTTGCGACAGGAAGGCATCCCAAAAAGTGGATTTTGAAAAATTCGTACTTTTGGGGGGTTAAATGGGGCAAAAAGGGACAAAAATGGTACAAACAACACGACTCAAGCTAGAATCTGAAATTCGGTGTGTACATTTCTCCTACAGCGTAGAGATCAGATATGAAGTGAGTGTTTCGAAATTCGTACGTTTAAGGGATTCAATTGGGCTGAAAGGGATAAGAATGGCACCATAGCAATGACCAAACGGTTGGGCCTTCGTTCGTACTTTTTAATGGTGAAATCGGGTAAAAAGGGATAAAAATGGTACTAATTAGTCGGATGGAGCTGGAATCATAAAATTCGGTGTGTACATACCTCAAAATGCGTAGAAACTGAAAATGACAGGATATTTTGAAATTCGTTCTTTTAATAGGTAAAAGGGAAAAGGGGGATAAAAAAGGTACCCATAAAACGGATGACGCTACAATAATTAAATTCGGTGTATATATATACGTTTTACAGCGCATATAATTGATAGGAAGGAATTTTTCGACATTTGTACTTTTAAGAGATTAAATGGGATAAAAATTTACCAACGCGCTGACCAAACTACGTACTTTTTGTTGCTGAGATCGTGTAAAAAGGGATAAACATTTTACCAATTAAACGGATGGAGCTGGAATCATAAAATTCGGTGTGTACATGCCTCAAATGCTTAGAAACGCAAAATGGCTGAATTTTTGGAAATTCCTACTTTTAATAGGTAAACGGGGAAAAGGGGATAAAAAGGTACCAACAACACGGATGACGCTACAATAATGAAATTCGGTATGTATATTCGTTTTACAGCTCAAATCACTGATAAGAAGACATTTTTCGAAATTTGTAATTTTAAGGGATTAAATGGGATAAAAATTGTACCACAGCCAAGACCAAACAACTGGGCTTAGAATCATGAAATTCGGAACGGGCACTACTTTTACAGCACGAATGCGATTAAGAAAATATTTTTTAAAATTCGTACTTTTTGTGAGTGAAATTGGGTAGTAAGGAAACAAAATGGTACCAATCAAACAGACGGAGCTGGAATCATGAAATTCGGCGTGTACATCCCTGAAAATGCAAATTGAAGGAATTTTTCGAAATTCGTACTTTTAAAGGTAAACGTGAAAAGCGGGATAAAAAAGGTGCCAACAACATGGATGACGCTACAATAATAAAATTCGGAGCGTATATTCGCCTTACAGTGTAGATGAGTAATAACAAGGAATTTTCCGATATTTGTACTTTTAAGGGATTAAATGGGTTACAAATTGTACTACTAAAATTGTACCAAAAGACTGGGCCTAGAATCTTGGAATTTGAAACGCATATGACTCTTATAATGCGAATACGGCCACGAAAATATTTTTCATAAATTTAAACTGTTAGGTGTGAAATTAGGTAAAAACGGATAACAGCGGTACTAATCATGAAATTCGGTTTGTACATGCATAGAAACACAAAATAAATATATTTTTAGAAATTCGCACCAAAACGGCTGAAACTTGAATCGTGAAATTCGGTGTGTATATTCCTCTGACAGTGTAGACGCAAAACCTTAACTGATTTTCAATATTTATACTTTTATGTTGAACTTGGAAAACAGCGATTAAAATTGATACTACAATACAATTGGATTGTATCGAATGTGTACTTTAAAGGGGGAAGCGGATCAAAAGTGGTGCAAATGGTACCAACCAAATTTGCGGATTTGGGATAAGGATAGTACCATCCAAAGTTTTCAGTTAGAATATGAAAAGAAATTCGGTGTGTACATTTCTCCGAGTACATAAATTAGTTGTTCGAAATTTGTATGTCTAAGAACACCAGCGGCACAGAAAGAGTTATGTGTGAACATTATAGTCATTATCCCCGGCATAATAAAAGATAGATACAAAATATTTGTTCCCTTTATAAGTTCAGATTTCAAGTCATGCACCGGTATAGAAGTTATGGTTTTAATTTTTACTTGGATAGGGACTACAATATTTTATAGGTTTAAAGTGATTATAAAAACATTTTAAAATCTAGAATTGCAACTAATTTCAACCATACGTGTGGAAGTTATATCAGTTTTATTTTGACCAAAGCTTATGTCAATTTGCGTGGAAAGTATAGAAGTTATATTAGGTTTAATTTTACGTACGGTTCGTTTGTTTTGGAATATGGACTATACGTGTGTGGGTACCATAAGATGTATATAAATTTCCCCCATTTCCGAATTTAAACTAAGTTTGGGAAAATAATAAATAATAATAAATAAATAAATAGGAATAAGTAGCGATTCTTCAAAAGTTGTGAGCGTTTACAAACGATTTACGCTGAAAGTGATATCCTTACAAAATATAAAAAAAACAGTTTGAATACCGATACAAAATACTGTCAATACCATACTATTTTTCCGCGTACGATGTAGCGGGTATTTGCTAGTTATACATAAAGACCTCAAAATCGCGATGGTTAAGTTTCCATGCTATAAACCCACGCAAAAGATACTCGCAAGAGAGATGTACAATTACCAAGGAAATAGATATATAGACATAGACAGGAACAGGATAAAGAATATCCTAGGTCTGCTTTAAAAAATTAAATCGTCACTAAATGTTTATTTAATATTTAGAAACATAGTTTCCTAAGGGACGGTCAGACTGGGAAAATATTTGCCCAAAAACGTCAAATATTTGTTTGTCTCTGTCTGCCCACAACATGTATTTGAGCGGTAAAGAATACATCGCCATATTTTATACAATCAATTGTACCATCAAAAACATTATTACAAGGAGCAAATAAATGTAAGTGGAGGGAACGCCAAATTCACCATGTGACAATTTGAAAATGTTTTGAACAAATTAGAAAAAAAAATACTTACTTACACTACTTGTCGAAAGTACTGTGTATCACATTTTCTGATGCATTTCGGGGTTCTAAATAAATTTGATGGATAATTTTTATTTTAACAAAAATTCCAGAATTGGTTCTAAACATTGTGACGTTAATTGCTTTCTACGGGACTTTTTCATTAGGGTTGCACATCTTGCGTCTCCCGAAATTCTGTTACATTCATGCAAAATGGTCAAGGTTATCGCGCAAAAATATATGAAAAAGTAATGAACACAATATACATTTCGATTGGACAGAGATAACTTCCAGAAACATACAAAAAATAGTACAAAAAATCAGACGGTAAAATATTGATAATGTAGTTTTCGTGTTTAGCAGCCCGAAAAATATACAGCTGCAGTTTCAAAGTTTTTTCTCCGAAATTTCCAAATTGTTAGGATTTCAACACAATCTCGTTCCGTATGAAATTTAATCAACGAAATACACACAAATCTAGAATCTGATTCTTTTTGGAGTGCAACGTAAAGTTTTTTTCTCGGAATACCAAATATTTTGACAACAATATTGCATTGAATATTCATGACTAAAGTTTTGCTGAAATTGTTGCAGTCAGCGAAAGAACATTCAAACGCACATTCAACTTTTAGTTGAAAGTGAATGCACGCTGACAACTGCTCTGCAACAGATTCATTTCCCGCCGCATTTCAACTACACTTACCACATGTTTTCGTCAGCAACACCAGAAGATAACTCCATAAAATCTGTATAAAATCCATATTTCATCAGTGGCGATGATGTGATGATGTGCCAAAAGAGCCGATGGATGGATGGAGGTGTACGCGTGAGACTTGTTCGCGTGAGTTTGTGCAGCTCGTTAAGAGGCCATTACCGTACTCTTGTTGTTGATGGTGTTCTTGTTGTTCATATATATGTGTGCCCGCAGTGCAAGGCAATGCAATGCCCAGCAATTGAATTTATAAATAAATTTAATTATTTATTATTCTTAGTTTGATTAATTTATTATGTTCCACAGAAGAAGATTTCTGCAAAGAGAGAAAATTAAAAAATGCAATTTTAATAAATCATTTGTGCGTGTATTGTTGCAGTTGTCTTCTTGGAGTACAAAAAAAGAAACGAAATGTTCTTCAATTAAAAGTACTCACAAATAAATAAATAAGTGTGGCATACGAGAGGTGACCGGAAGTTCACCCATAAAGAATTTTCAACTTAATCCTAGAACTTATAAATAACACAGTGCAACACAAAAAATACCAAATACGGACACCACTACGTGATAAAAGACCCGAGACTCCCAGTTTTGCCCAAAACCATGCAGTTTTTTATGGGCCCCAAAGATTTGGGTCCTCGGTGTCATTTTTGCAAAAAAGTGATCATTTCTCAGGCTCATATCTTGCGAACCAATTGGAATTTTGATTTACTTTCTGAAGCAAAGTTGTAGCTCTTGTCATAAAGAACATTGTGAACATAAAATAAAAAAACTTCATCTTCAAGGTCAAAATCTCAAAAAAAAAAATATTAAATAATAGATATTTTAAACTTTTTTCCCCTGTTCAGGTCCATAACAAATAAAATTCTACGACGATATAGCCATGCCCGTCTGTTGAAAGCACGCTAACAACTAAACGAAAGGAGCTAGGACGTCCAAATTGTACATAAATGCGTCTTACTGCCGTAGATCGGTTGGGATTGAAACTGGGCGAAATCGGCCCAAAGGGAAAATATTTTCCCTGACAAGGACTAAAAATACTCATAATATTCCCTAATATTTTAGAGTATTTATGCACATTCTTTCAATATGTATGCATGTACTTACTTGATATTGAGTGTGCGCATTCCCCATATAACAAAACCGTGCACCATATAGTGATTCTTTTTTGTAGGGGGTGAAATGGGGCAAAAAGGGATAAAAATGGTACATATTAAACGACAACAGCTAGAAACACGAAATTCGGTGTGTACATTCCTCTGACTGCGTAGACACGGAAAATACACGGATTTTTCGAAATTCGTACTTATTGGGGTCAAAATGGTAAAAAGGAATTCGAAATTCGTACTTTCAAGGGATACAAATAGTACAAAGGGATAAAAATAGTACTAACTGAATGACCGCAGCTAGAATGATGAAATTCTAATTGGGTAGAAACGTCAAATAAAGAGATTTTAGATAGTCGTACTCTTAAGGGGGTAAAAATGGTACCAACCAAATGGCCGCAGCTGGAATCATGGGATTCGGTGTATACATTCCTCTGACTGCATAGACACGCAAAATAAAAAGATTTTTCGAAATGCGAAATAATAAAAATAATATATTTATCTATTAAATTATTTTTTCAATATTTATATTTGTTTGCTTTGACTAAATAAAAAAAAATATATTTTCCTGTAATATTACTACACTTCTACGAAAATGGACAGCATGGAATGCAATCCATGGTCGAGTGTATATAAAGTTCGGCCCGGCCAAACTTAACACCGTTTTTACTTGTTTCCTATCAAACCGTCTATCATAGTAAGCCCCTCGTATATTCACAAACATATGCTATTTAATCATTATTATTATGAACACACATACACATTGTGATACAAAACCAAAAATATGCATGCTTTGAATAGTGTTGTCGAATGAATAGTTTTGGTTTATTTTGCCAACTTAAATACAAATAAACTTATAAATACTCACACACACATATGTATTTACGAGTGAGTATGCAAATAGCACACTCATATGGGTATGTAGTTCACACATACCCATATAAATATATGTCTGCAGAAATGTTCATTTGTTCATGTGTGTGTGAGTGAGTGAGAGACGAGTAGTGTTGATTTTCTAAAATTCCATTTTCACTTCTCAGAACGCAAATATTCGTTTATTTGCATTTATTTGCCTCCAAAACAGACCTCTTTCACACAACCGCACCGGCACACTCACACACCAACACACACATGTGTACAGCCAATACAAACACACACCCATATATATATATGCAATTACCCGCTAACCGAATGACCTAAACAAACTAACACTAACAGCTGCCACAGACATGCATACGCATATACCCAACAGACCAATCTAACCATCCCATCCATTTGTGCAAACCAAAACTATTTGCCAAGGCGAGGAGTAATGGAAAAAACTATGTTTGAGATTTTTATTCTTCTTTTTTTACAGAAAATTTAAAAATTAAATTTCCCTGATCCTCTTCTGTGGTCAGAAGCTGGAAGCTTTTATATTTCGGAAAAATACTTTCAAAAGAAAATTGTCTTTATACGCCGTTTCTGAAAAACATGGATTTTCTACATCGAAAATTCTCTGCTAATATGTAATGCGTTTTTAATAACTTGTAGGATTTTAGTCAATTTCGTAATTCGAAGAAAAAACTGTCCAACAGAGTCAAGTACACCCTGGAAAATAATCACCCAGAAACCTATTTACTGGACCGCATTTCATTTGGGAATAGTCCAAATCTTTATTTATTAGAAACAATGTTTTCAAAACATTACACTATTACCACAAATCGCTGAATTTGTTAAATAAATAATTTGAAAAAAAAAAATGGATGGTCTACATTAATTTTTTGGCAACACTGGTTTAAACAGCTGACGCACATTTCGTGTTTTGTTTCACTGTCAAACATCTTCAGATTGGTCTATAATTTAACCATGAATCGTCTTACAAACGAACAACGCTTGCAAATTATTGAATTTTATTATCAAAATACGTGCTCTGTTAAGAAAGTTCATCGCGCGCTTTTATTTTATGGTCAGTTTAATCGACCCACTGAAGCGGCAATTCGGGCTATTGTGACTAAATTTCGCACCAAATTTACATTGTTGGACATTAAACCACCAACACGGTTACGTAGAGTGCGAACTGAAGAAAATATCGCAGCTCTACCGGCCAGTGTTAATGATGACCATCAATTTTCGATTCGTCGCCGTTCGCAGCAATTGGACCTCTGTTACTCAAAAACGTGGAAATGCAAAAATTGGACTAAGCGGATGGACCATTTGAGGCACAGTCAAGGTCAACATTTGCATGAAATAATCTTCAAACATTAAATTATATGGACCTTACTATCGATTCAAATAAAGATTTCATGAATTTTTCTGCATTTTATGTGTTTTTTTTTTTTGAAAAACTTTCCTATAGCTTTTAAAAATCACACTTTACTTTATATAAATACATACAATGCTGTAATTGTGAATGTGAACATGCCTAAATATTAGGCGATTGTCAGTCGCCATTAGGGAGAAGCATTTTCAGATACAGACAAAGTGACTGTATTATTTGATAAAAAAAAAGTACAAATTTTAAAGATATCCCCATGTCCCATTCTCCGCCCAAATGTACAAATTTCTAAAAAAAACTTTTTGTTTCGAGTCTTCATAGTCAGAATGTATACACCGAATTTCATGATTTCAACTTCAGCGGTGTGGTAGGTCCCATTTTTATCCCTCTATTTCAATTATGTCCCTTAAAAGTACGAATTTCGAAAAATCTCTCTATTTTACGTGTCTATGCAATTAGAGGGATCTACACACCGAATTTCATGATTCTAGCTGTTGTCGTATCATTGGTACAATATTTTATCCCTTTTTGTCCCATTTCGCCCGCTAAAACTTTTATTTTCTTTTTGGTGCTTCCAAGCTACAAGAGGAATGTCCGCAACATATTTTAACTGTATGAAAATAAGAAATTTAATTAATAAGCCAAGGCTACCAATAATTGTATACTATATATATATAATGGATATAATACTTCAATTCATAAAGTATATATAAGGCAGCAATCATAAATACCCTAAATATTGGGGGACAGAGAGTGTATTTTCAGCTACAGTCGTTTGGTTGGTTGTATTTTCATCCTTGTTTAATTTAACAAGTATAAATTTTGAAAATACCTTATCTCTCACGCTCGCAGTATAAGACAACTTCATGATTCTACCATTTTTTGTCGTAAAAACAAAAAAAATAAAGTACGAATTTGGAAAAAAATTTACGTGGCTATGCTCTCAGAGGAATGTTTACTCCGAATTCCATGATACTATCTGCGGCCATTTTGTTGGTACAATTTTTATCCCCTTTTTCACATTTTACTCCTTAAAAGTACGACTTTCGAAATTTTCATCATTCTAGTTGTAGCCTTTTAGTTGGTACCATTTTTATCCTCTGCTCCCATTGAATCTCTTGAAAGTACGAATTTGGAAAAACTTTTTTCGTGTCTACTCAGTCAGAGGAATGTATACAGCGAATTTCATGGTTATAGCTGCATCCATTTGTTTGGTACAATTTTTATCCCATTTTTCCTTCTTATACCCTAAAAGTACGAATTCCAAAAATTTCCATTATTTTATGTGTCTCCGATCACCGAATTTCATTATTCTAGGTACAGCCGTTTGGCTGGTACTATTTGTATCCCTCTATCCCCATTTAACCCCTTAAAAGTACAAATTTAGAAAAAATACTTTTACATTATGTATCTGGTCTATTAGAGGAATGTACACGCCAAATTTCGTGTTTCTATATGTCGTCGTTTGATAGGTACCATTTTTATCCCTTTTTGTCCCACTTCGCCCCCTACAAATAAAAATCACTCTATGGTGCCCTTTTGTGCTATAAAGGGAGTGCGCATTGCAAATAACAAGTAAATACAAGCTAATATGTTCAAAAAATATTCTGAAATACTCTAAATATTAGGGGTATTTTCAGTCCTTGTGAGGGAAACATGTTTCCCTCTGGGCCGATTTCGCCCACTTTCAATCCCAACCGATCTGCAACCATAAGACACATTTAGGGAAAATTTTAACCTCCTAGCTCTTTTCATTTGGCCACTATCGTGCTTTCAACAGACAGACAGATAGACGGACATGGCTATATCGTCTTAGAATTTTACCACGACCCAGAATATATATACTTTATGGGGTTTCCGATGAATATTTTAAGGTGTTACAAACGGAATGACAAAGTGAATATAGCCCCATCCTGGAGGTGGAGGGTATAAAAATTATAAAATTATTAGAGCTTCTCCCATATAATAAGTTACAGAGATTCTATTATTAACCATGGAAATATTTCAAACAAATTAATGTAAACATTTTTGGGGCTCCAAAATCGACGCCTCCCATGTATATTATGCTATGTTTATTTCATAATACTAAGTTACTTATAAAAGTTAGATGTAGCATAGTGATCATTACAAACAATTGAGAGGATTTAAATTGAAGACCGTAGAAACTAAAATATTTCGACTGTAGGGAATTTCAAAACCTAGATTATCATGTTCCGATGTAACATACATCCAAGTCAAAATATACAAATTGTTGCAATGATTTAACTCCAATGAGAATTTATGAAGTAAATACACGTATTGCATTTGTACTTGCATACAAAACTAATTTTTCGTATTCCCATTAAAGTTAGCAATTATGCTATGAACACACGAATACATAGACATGTATTCATGGCACTGTCCGGGAACACTACATTCTCCGAGTAATCAATTTAATTGCTTCGAGTAATTGTTCTAGATTTTCCTCAAAAAGGATTTGATATGCCAGCCATAGACACACACATTGAAGTATATACATTAGGGTGAGTAAATAATACAGAAATATTGTTACATTGCAGCTTTTTTCCACTACCATCCCTTTAAATTATGGTACTCGTAAGAATACATTAAATTCACTGGAAATTTGCAATGAAATTCTCTACCGATGTATTCCAACAGAATCTTATTTTATTCTATAATAACATGTCAAATATTTCTCATTTTCACCACCCAGGTTCATTGTGTTTTAGTGGCTGGGATTTCTCAGATATTTTAGATGACGGATAATTTCCGACACCTAATTTTCCTGCACAGACAAAGCTTATCCGGTTGCTCAACTTGTGAGAAAATATATTTTTGGTGCTATGATCAACATTGTTTTACGTGACCCTCTCTTATATACGCATTTAAGTAAACGAATTATCTAACACACGTTCAATTTTCTCCTAGTGTTTATGACAAAAGTTAATCGAATTGTTATACATTTTGACAAATATAATTGGTTAGTTTTGTGCAGCACAATGTAGAATTATGAAATAATGGTTTTTGATATTAGTTATCTACACAATAGCATATTTCCAAATCATCAAACTTCTGTCGATTCAATGTCATCGCTCGAGGTCAAACGAATTAAAAAGCACAATTGTTAAAAGATTCTTGAGTAAACACACACTATTCTAACTACTGGATTGATATTGAAGAAGATGCTACAATCTTTATTAAATACCAACAGAATATTGGAAAATTTGCTGACATCAATCTCCTGTACAGAACTGCATATGATAGGTTCGATTTGTTTAACTTTAAAACTATGTTGTGAAATGTTATATTTGCACAAATAATACAACATTTTATACATTGTTTCAATTTAGAAGTAATTGATCAATGGGCAGTCTTATATAAGGTGGGCCATTTAAAACATTAAATTAGAATCGGTTATAAAAAAGTAATGATTATTTTTTCAAATTTCTGGTTTAATTGGAAAGGTTGAACTTTGATGCCGCCAGTCTAAAATCCACTCCAAACAGTGACTCATTGACTTCTCAAAAGTCACGTGTAGGTTCTCTGAATCTCCATATGCTGCAATTTTGCTTATTGACTTAGCCACCGTGATAAAAATGAGCTTCATATGAGAACACAAAAAAAAATCTTTCTTAAAGACATTTGTGTTAAAGACTCACTACCTTGGAAGTAAGTTTTAAATATTTCCTAATATTTTGTCGAGCGTATAGCGTCTCATTTTGCAAATGTCGAACATAAACCCGAAAATAAAAACAAGTAAAAACGGCATTAAGTTCGGCCGGGCCGAACTTTATATACCCTCCACCATGGATTGCATTCCACAGAGGTTGTCGGTTTTCGTAGAAGTGCAGTAATATTACAGGAAAATATATATTTTTTAATATAGGCAAACCAAAACAAATACAAATATTGAAATGTTAATTTTATAAATAAATATAATATTTTAATTATTTCAAACCACGCTTATAAGGTAATGCTACCAATAAGTCAATTCAAAAAATAAATATTCTTATATTTATATTTTCAAAAAGCTTAAATACCATAAATATTGGTAGATAGTGGGTGCTACAGTTGGTTGTATTTCCATTCTATTTTAATTCCAAAAGTACAAATTTTGAAAATCCATTATCAGACGTACATAGTGCAAAATAACCTAACTTCATGATTCAACCAATTTTTCCGTAAAAGAAAAAGTACGAATTTGGAAAAAAACTTTTTATTTTGCGTGTCTATGCAGTCAGAGGAATGTATACACCGAATTCCATGATTCCAACTGCGTCCATTTGGTTGGTACCATTTTTACCCCCTTGACGTTTCATCATTCTAGCTGTAGTCGTTTAGTCGGTACTATTTGTATCCCTCTGTACCATTGTATTCCTTGAAAGTACTAATTTCGAAAAAATCGTCTATTTTCCGTGTCTACGCAGTCAGGGGAATGTATACTAGAGCGTACCAGGTTACAAGTAAAAAAAAAAAGTTCGCCGTACACCTTCGAATATGAAGTATTATTGAAAGGTAGTTTCAAAAAAAATTTTTTTATTTTTTTATGCCGAACGTAGGGGTCGCGCTTTTACATTTTTCTATATAACTTCTGCATTTATAAACGGATTTTAAAGTGTGATACATCGATGTTTTTGTCAGATTTTTTTGTCTTTGAAGTCATTGAGCTCAAACATGATTCATGATTTTATGCGAGCTTTAATTTTCGATTATTAGAGTGGTACATTAGGGTAGTAGCAACTGAGAAATGATGGGTAAGTACCAGAAGGGGGTGCTTGAGCTCAATGACTTCAAAGACAAAAAAATCGGCCTCGTCGAGACAAAAACATCGATGTATCACACTTTAAAATCCGTTTATAAATACAAGTTATATAGAAAAATGTAAAAGCGCGACCCCTACGTTCGGCATAAAAAAATAAAAATTTTTTTTTTGAAACTACCTTTCAATAATACTTCATATTCGAAGGTGTACGGCGAACTTTTTTTTTGAGGTACGCCCTAATGTATACTCCGAATTTCATGACTCTAGCTGCGGTCATTTGATTGGTACTATTTTTATCCCTTTTTTCATTTTAACCCCAAAAAGTACGAATTTCGAAAAATCAGTTTATTTTCCGTATTTACACACTCAGAGGAATGTATACTCCGAATTTCATGGCTCTAGCTGCGGTCATTTGATTGGTACTATTTTTATCCCTTTTTTATTTTAACCCCAAAAAGTACGAATTTCGAAAAATCAGTTTATTTTCCGTATCTACACACTCAGAGGAATGTATACTCCGAATTTCATGACAGTAGCTGCGGTCATTAGATTGGTACTATTTTTATCCCCTTTTTCATTTTAACCCCAAATAGTACGAATTTTGAAAAATCCGTGTATTTTACTTATCTATGCAATCAGAGGAATGTATACACCGAATTTCATTATTTTAGGTACAGCCGTTTGGCTGGTACCATTTTTATCCCTCTATTCCTATTTTACCCCTTAAAAGTACGAATTTGGAAAAAATACTTTTATATTATGTATCTACTCAATTAGAGGAATGTACACACCGAATTTCGTGTTTCTGGCTGTTGTCGTTTAATATGTACCATTTTTATCCCTTTTTTGTCCTATTTCACCCCCTACAAATAAGAATCACTTTATGGTGCACGTTTTTGCTATAAGGGAATGCGCATACCAAATATCAAGCAAATATAAACAGACATATTCAAAAAACATGCTTAAATACGCTAAAATATTAGGGTTTATTATGGGTATTTTTAGTCCTTGTGAGGGAAAATTTTTTCACTTTGGGCCGATTTCGCGCCATTTCAATCCCAACCAATCTACGACTATATGACGCATTTATGGAAAATTTGAACGTTCTAGCTCCTTTCGCTTAGATGCTGGCGTGCTTTCAACAGACGGACATGGCTAGATCGTCTTAGAATTTTATGACGATCAAGAATATATATACTTTATAGGGTCTCAGGTCGATATTTCAAAGTGTTACAAACGGAATGACAAAGTTAGTATACCCCCATCCTGGAGGTGGAGGGTATAATAAAAATGAAGGTTGTTCTACCTTTGCAAGTCAATGTAAGCGGTAGTTCAAATTTAAAATATTACATGGCCCACCCTATAGTCCATATTTCCATTGCAGTTATGGCTAAATCTGAATCGATTCTCTTGAAATTCAGTTGCACATCTACTTGGTAGTGGTAGGGCCGTCAGTTATTTGAAACTTAAAACATTAGATTGGATAATTTTGATTACTTCCAGCTATTGCCTATGACTCAGGACACTCGGTACTGCATAGCATTTAGCAACATTCAACTGCCAACTGTAAAGAAATTACAGACAAATGTGTCACACTAAACCGTGGAGTAATTAATGTAATTGACTTGTCTTGAGTTGACTTTTAAAAGAATCCTTGCAATGCTTGGCACATGCATGTCACTTTCTCCACCCCGGTGGCCCCGAATGGAGGGGAAACAAGCGCAAGAGAAACCAAACGAATGCGAGTGTAAAACATTTGCAACGTTGACCTTTGGGTTAATTTATTATTTTGCATTATTTTGTTTTGCTTCCTTGTTCGTGCCACATTTCACTTACATTTAATGTCAACTCATGAATGTTGAGATTTTTTCTGCCACTGCCTCTGCCCCTGCACCAGTGACCACTTTCCACGGCAGCTGAATGCTGAATGGTTATTACCTGACATTAACTGTGGCAAATTTCCATTTTGCGATGCGGCCACTACCAATGTCGTTCGTGTGGTGGTGATGGTGGCGTTGGTGGTGGTGGGAGAGAAATGCATTCATTATTGTATGCATGCAAAAATATCGAGTAATTACAAACAAGCAACAAATTACGCTTCATTAGAATGTGATATGGAGCTATTTTGAGGAGTCCATTACATTAGAGAGAACAACGAAAGGAAAGAAAGCAAAACAAGGAAATGCTAGCAATGATGGCAGTTCTTTCATCTCGTTACCTTGAAGGCTAGGCAAGGCAATAGGACTTTGCTGTTGCGGGAGTGGATACTCATATTGCATTATGGGCTGGGGGGAAAGGTTAAAGGTGTAATTTAAAATTGCGTTTTAAATGAAATATAAGTAGGGAGGGGGCTGCTTTGAAATGCAAATATTAGAAGTGTTTTCTTTTAGCATATTTGAGTTCAAAGCAATAGTATTAATTAGAGGAAATGTGGGCGGTCGAGCTGTGCATATGGCTCTACGATATATGAAACTTTGAGTAATTTACAGGAGAAGGCGCGAGAAACACCAAGTCGTCGTGATACCTAAATTACGTGCGACCATTGTGATATATAAAACAAGATCCTGTTTATGAAGTTTCTCAGACACTTGAAACCCGGGTAAATAACGGTTTTGCATACTTTGCGCTCTTTGAGGTCCACCAAAAATGGCTAAAATTCTTCGAAAGAGATATAAAGACTATACTTGCAGATTTTGCATTTGTTCTACAAAAATAACCGAATTCCCAAATGAGTTCCAAACAAACATTCCTAAAATTCATAAAAAGAGAAAATTAAGAAAAAGAAATTAATATTTTTTATAAAAATTAAAAAAATTGTTAACTAGAAACATCTATGGTGAAAGTGAGTCAAATCGGTTCAGATTTAGGTATAGTACGTATGCAATTTTTGCTGTCGATTTTACTTTGTCTCTAGAGCGGACTACATTTATAGTACACATACAAAAATCGTTCCCGATATCACTTCTTTCCTCGAATTCAATTGTAATGGTTTAGAAAGTGGAGGGTACCATAGATGTTTTTTTAATTTTTTGTTAAAAATCTCAGAACCCCTTTACAAATTAGATAACACTATATTAGGTATTATTATATACTAGCATGGATCTTAACGAAGATGCATATTTGACTAAACCCTATGAACCTTTGAAGTAGTATAGTAAATATGTATAGGGTGCGCCATTCAATTGTATCTGGATGGTTTCCGTTACATTTATCCTTAATAAATTCCCCCCGGACATAATCCAAAGGTCTCAAATGGCACTGCTCTTAGGCGGTCAACAAAAATCACAATTTTGGCTGATTATTCGATTTGTGTTGCATGTGGCCCCATCTTGTTGAAATGTCGTCCATTGTCTGTCACGCTCACCGTTGACGGTAACGGCGGCAACTTCCTCATTTCCGAAGAAAAATGGCCCTCTGATGCCGCCAGTACAAAATCCACACCAAACAGTGACTCGTTGTGGATGCATTGGCTTCTAAATGGTCTCGTGTGGGTTCTCTGAACCCCATATGAGACAATTTTGCTAATTGCCATAGCCACCGAGATGAAACTGAGCTTCAACTGAAAACACGATATTCTTATTTGGTGATTTCTTACAGTTTGCATTAAAGACTCACTACTAAGTTTTTAATATTTCCCAGTTTTGTTCGAGCTATACGTCCCCTTTTGCAAACATCAAACATAAACCTGAAAATATAAATGAATGTAGTTCTACCCTTCAAAGTCAAAGAAATCTGTAATTCAAATTTAAAATTTTAAGTGACCCAGACTACATATTTAATATTAATATAATATTTCTTGAAATGAAATATTTTCTGCTTTCTTTCGTCTTTGGCAAGGAAATTTTTTGTGTTTATTTTTTTAAGTTTTAAGTAGAATGAAAGTGGTCGATATAGAATATTTTAAGAAAAAAATTTGTGTTTCGGTGGAAAAATACTTTTCAAATAACTCAAACATAAACCATTTCATATCTCAAGACGGATAAAGTGCTACTTAGACCACTATCATACAAACTGGCACATTTATTAGTAGATCTGTTCCATTTAGACTTTGATTTCTTTGTTTGGATGTAAGCCATTCAATATAAAACAAAATACTTGATTTGAACTGGGATATTGTCCTGGCTCAAGACCATTTTGCATCTACATTTAATAAATAAATTTGTAAATAAATTTGCATTCCATTAAATATAGATGCAAAATGGTTTTGAGCCAGGAAATATCCCAGTTCGAATCTAATATTGATTACAGACAAAAAAAATACAAACGGAAAAACTAAAACAAAATACTTTTTTCTATTTTTCTGTGCCGTCGAAAATTTTTTTTCGAAAAAAAACCATTTTTTCTCGATTTTTTGGAGACTGTTCCAAAACCACTGTCTGAATGTTACTGTTACTCGCTAATTGCCTTTAATTGAATATATAAGCGGGTGTGGGTGCATTCATTTCGTGATCTTTTCTTCTTTTTACAGGACTTTTAATTTCCAAAGGATATAGTTCTCTTAATAGTTACCAAATGGTTACCAAATAAAAGAGAAGAATATCTGTTAAAAATACTTTAAATGTCATTATTCTGTCTGTACTAAAGGGTGATTTTTTAAAAGCAATAGGAAAGTTTTTCAAAAAAAAAAAAAAACATAAAATTCAGAAAAATGCTTGAAATCTTTTTTTGAATCGATAGTACGGTCCATATCGAGCCCTTAGCGCGGGATTATCGTAAGCGACATTTTCTGAAAATATTTTTTATTGTTGAATTTAAAATTTTATTGGCTGTTACATAAATAAAAATTGTCAAAATGTCAAAATTGTTAACGTTTATATAAAAAAATGGGGCTAAGATTTTATCGTAAGTCGCTGCTCACATTTTCAAAGAAAACAATTTTATCGTAAGCGACAGTTTATGAATTTAGGCAAAAACTGTCAGATAATGTAAGATATATTTATAAATGTTTTAGATATATTGATGCAATAATAAGTGTATTTTTATACCCTCGGACATAGAATGAAGCGTTCGTCTGTTGGTTGAAAGTACGATAGGTTACGAACGAACTAAGCTAAGAGGTTCGAAGTTGTTTTATATATTTTTTTATCGATCCAGAAGAAAAAAGTTTATCCACAAGAAATGAAAGTAGCTCTAAATTATTGTGTTTTTGGAGAACACAAAGCCTTTTGTATGATTTCTGCCTTATATACAATAATTTAATATACTTCTTGGAATATTCGTATATTAAGCCAAATACTATATATATGGTTTTGGTATCATTTCCCTATTATTGTGGGTAAACGTTAACATTTGTTTAATTAAAATATTTGAAAAATTTGAAACATAATATATAGCATAAAATTGTGATGAAAATGGGCACATTGCCCACAATTCTATAGAGTTAAAGAGTAAACAAGTAAAAACGGAGTTAAGTTCGGCCGGGCCGAACTTTATATACCCTCCACCATGGATTTCACAGAGGCTTTCGATTTTCGTAGAAGTCCAGTAATATTAAAGGAAAATATATTTTTTTTAATACAGCCAAACCAAAACAAATAAAAATATAAAAAATAATTTTATAAATAAATATAATATTTTCATTATTTCAAACCACGCTTATTTGGAAAGGCTACCAATAAGTTTAGAATATATATGACGAAATAATACTTCAAGTCAATTAAAAAATAGATATTCTTTTATTTATATTTTCAAAAGAACTTACATACCATAAAAATTGATAGTGGATGCTACAGTTGGTTGTATTTCCATTATATTTTAATTCCAAACATAGTGCAAAATAACCTAACTTCATAATTCACCAATATTTGACGTAAAAGTAAAAAGTTGAAATTTCGAAAAATCATTTTATTTTGCTTGTCTATGCAGTTAGAGCAATGTATACACCGAATTCCAATGTTCTAGCATAGGCCATTTGGTTGGTACTATTTTTAACCTTTTTACGTATTTTACCCCCTTAAGATTATGACTTTCTAAAATCTCTTTATTTTATGTGTCTACGCAATTAGGAGGATGTACAAACCGAATTTCACAATTCTAGCTGTATCCGTTTAGATGGTACTATTTTTATCCCTCTGTACCAATTATATCCCTTGAAAGTATGAATTTGGAAAAAAACTTTTATTTTTCGAGTCTATACAGTCAGAGGAATGTATACTCCGAATTTCATGACTTCAGCTGCGGTCATTTGGTTGGTACTATTTTTATCCTCTTTTTCCATTATAACCCCAAAAAATACGAATTTCGAAAATTCCCTTTATTTTACGTGTCTACGCAATCAGAGGAATATATACACCGAATTTCATTATTCTAGATGCAGCGGTTGGAATTTGGAAAATGGCCAGATCGTCTTAGAATTTTATGACGATCAAGAATATATATACTTTATAGGGTCTCAGGTCGATATTTCAAGGTGAATAACAACTTGGTGGAAAGTATTTTACTAAATCATTTAGAATTTAAGGACTGGAATTCATTTTCTACAGCATTTCTACCGCCAAACATTAAAATAAAATTTAATTGTTTGAGATCGGCACATTTGGAATTTTGCTCACAATTTAAATATGATATTTTGCAGATAGTAGGGTGTATGAAATGAATATTAATTTAATTATTCGTTCAAAGAAAAGTTCAATATCGAAATAACCTAAAAACTTTTACATGAAATTTAACTATTAATCATAGGAATTCAACTGTGTCTAAAATAGTTGTTTATTAACGATTTGAATTACTTTACTGTTCAATTTCCCTCTATAAATGTAGTGTTATTTATTTTATTATGTTGTTTTAATAATTGGTTTATAATAACAAGTGTGTTTTTACTAAAATTTCGAGGTTTAATCGAAAAAAACTTATATCGTAAGCGCCATAGTTTTTTCAGTATTATTAGCCACAAGTACAATATTTGTATCGCAAGCGCCAAAAGTACCGTATGATGTAAACAATTGATAAATTTTAATAATAATTCGTTGTGTACGGCGGAATTAAAACATTTTGCATTAAAACATATTTCATTTTATGCAAATATTTCAAAATAATCAATAAAAACCTTCTCCTGTAAAATATGTATTTTGGCGCTTGCGATCATTCCGCGCTAAGGGCTCGATAAAATTTAATGTTTGAAGATTATTTCATGCAAATGTTGACCTTGACTGCGTCTCAAATGGTCCATCCGCTTAGTCCAATTTTGGCATTTTGCTGCGAACGGCGACGAATCGATAATTGATGGTCATCATTAACACTGGCCGATACAGCTGCGATATTTTCTTCAGTTCGCACTCTACGTAAGCGTTTTGGTGGTTTAATGTACAACAATGTAAATTTGGTGCGAAATTTAGTCACAATAGCCCGAATTGCCGCTTCAGTGGGTCGATTAAACTTACCATAAAATGGAAGCGCGCGATGAACTTTCTTAACAGAGCACGCATTTTGATAATAAAATTCAATAATTTGCAAGCGTTGTTCGTTTGTAAGACGATTCATGGTTAAATTATAGACTCAGTTTGGTCTATAATTTAACCATGAATCATGATGTTTGACAGTGAAACAAAACACGAAACGTGCGTCAGCTGTTTAAACCAGTGTTGTCAAAAAGATAATAGCTAAAAAATCACCCTATAGTTTAGCACTGCGTTTTTATCCAGAGTGTATTTGAAACATCCCTTATAAAATTTTTCTCCCTAGAATTTAACTTTCTCGATTTTAGCCTGCTATTCACTTTGAAGACAACTACTACTTGCCCGGTGACTTATATTCACAACACACATTTTCTCTAGAATTATTACCAAATGTCAAACTGCAAATGTTCGCCACATAGTTAGTCACATTTTCACTTATAAACAAATAAAAACAAAATGATTCATGAAATCCTTAAGCCGTAATTCACATGAAACCCCAATGACATCATTTAAAAACCCTTTAATTATGTAAATTTGTTGGGTACGCACCAAAACAACAAAAATAAAGTAGAGAAAAGCCATGTGAAATTTTAAATGAACTTGAATTTTATTTGTTGTTTTTCAGTTGAAGCCATAAAAACTGAGTTCATTTGAAACGACGTTAATTTTTCACAACTGACACTGACGTTCGTTCGTTGCTTCGTTTTTTTTTTTGCGTGGCACAGTTTGTCCACATATTTCTTGCGCTGGTGCAATGTTATGGAAATGAATTGCAGGGAAATGCAATTAATCAAAATAACAATAATGCAAAGCAGACATACATATATTGTACATTAAAGGGGGACGCAACAAAGTTGCATTTATCCGCACTAAGATTAAACTTTGGATTAGTTTATGGATATCCAAAAAATATTCAAACTATATACTATAACTTCGCATAGCTAGAAGTTATAGTGGGACGAACTATTTTGCATATAATCATTAGGTATTTTGTTTTATTGTTGTGCCTGGACCCACTTTAATATGCATTCAGACATACATTCCCAGTTATACAATACAATGTTAAAGGGAATGATGATGATGGAATGTAAAAAGTTATAGACAATCTATCAGAGCATGAGGTTGAGAAAATTCTGCTGCGAATTTTATTCCAGAGAGCTAACGAGGTCAGTTATTAAATATAGATTACGATCTCCCTCAGAGGAATTCCATGTTAAATCAGCTCGAAGAATGCAAAGGCTTTATGATTTCAATGAAAATTGTTCAGCGTGTTTGGTTTTGTATATATGAAATTTATTTGTTGAGATTAATTTGCCGTTGTGGTGTATTTAAATTGGGAAAAATAAAATATATTCCACTTTATTACTAAGTTTACAAAAAGCGTTATAGGATCTTTGTCGTAAATTGTTTTTTTTCAAAAATTGATTTGTTCTTCATAAAATTGCCTATCAAAGCGTTCAACGTTATTACCCCGGGTGTCCCTGAAACTAATTTCGCTATTTATTACCTCCACTAGGGTATAGTGTCGTTGGGCATTTGTTTGCAACACTCAAAAGGAAACAAGTTAGACCCATCGTTTATTATACAGATCGGCTTAGAATCATTTTCTGAGTCGATTTAGCAATGACCGTCTGTACATCAATTGTTGTAATCAAAGTCTAGGACGCAATTATTGTGCGATCCTAAGAAAAATGGGCACAAATAAGTTTTGTGAATCAAGGACGATAGCTACTTAATTTGAAGCAAATTGGGCAGATTTAAATATAGCCCACATACAAATGTCGCTTCCGGTGTGACTTTTTCCGCTCTAAAAACCACATATTGTATTCGATTTTCTTTAAATTTGTCACAACATCTTATAATCCAACAAGGCAAGCGGGTAAGATCGGTTCACATTTAGATATCTATCCCTCATACAGGGTGATTTTTTAAGAGCTTGATAACTTTTTTTTAAAAAAAAACGCATAAAATTTGCAAAATCTCATCGGTTCTTTATTTGAAACGTTAGATTGGTCCATGACATTTACTTTTTGAAGATAATTTCATTTAAATGTTGACCGCGGCTGCGTCTTAGGTGGTCCATCCGCTTAGTCCAATTTTGGCATTTCCACGTTTTTGAGTAACAGAGACCCAATTGGTGCGAACGGCGACGAATCGAAAATTGGTGGTCATCATTAACACTGGCCGATACAGCTGCGATATTTTCTTCAGTTCGCACTCTACGTAAGCGTGTTGGTGGTTTAATGTCCAACAATGTAAATTTGGTGCGAAATTTAGTCACAATAGCCCGAATAGCCGCTTCAGTGGGTCGATTAAACTGACCATAAAATGGAAGCGCGCAATGAACTTTCTTAACAGAGCACGCATTTTGATAATAAAATTCAATAATTTGCAAGCGTTGTTCGTTTGTAAGACGATTCATGATGAAATGTCAAAGCATACTGAGCATCTTTCTCTTTGACACCATGTCTGAAATCCCACGTGATCTGTCAAATACTAATGCATGAAAATCCTAACCTCAAAAAAATCACTCTTTACAAATGTCGATCCCGATTTCACTTTTTCCGTTCTATACCCATACAAAAATCGTTCCCGATATCCCAATTCAATTGTAAAGGGATAGAAAGTGGAGGGTATCATATAGTCGGCCCGCCTGACTTTAGCCTTTCCTTACTTGTTTTTTAAATGTTTATTACAAACAAACTATATTTTGCACACTTTTTGCGCAATAATAAAGCTAGAAATCACAATTTCTAATAAAACCCATTTGGGTACAAAATCTCTTAAAATGTTTGAGAAAAAGTTCGACCAAAAGTAGTCTTGTTAATATATCTAAATAATCCCTGGATCCTTTTCTAATTTCAATATTTTTCAGAACTCAAAACTATTTCCTAAAAACAAAAGTTATTGAATTTTGATCAATGGAATTTGATTTTGAACCACTGTGCGCGGGTAATAACAGACAAAGATCGAGTGTTCTTGGCACAGACATCCAAAGTTTATTTGAGTTGGTTATGAAAGTTAGAAAATTTTGAAAAAACTTTTGATTGGATTGATGTTGACAAATTTTAAATAGCAGCAAGTTAAATTCAAATATGCTATCTCCTTAAAAGTGCTAAGCTGAGTTAGCATATTTGAATTTTTCAGGCTGAATTAGAGACAGAGATGTCTGAGAATGAAATGTAGAGGCTAACTTACCTCTAAAATATAAATAAGCGCATCTATAAATATGTAAACCAAAAGACAAGAAATTGCACTCAACAAAATACATTAAAATGTATATGAAATTATGGCATCAAAATATATATTAAGTAAAACTGCGGATACATCGCAAGAATCAGAAATGCTGATAGCGTCTTTTCTAACCTTTTCTAGACGGAAGTAGATACACGACTTCCTTTTAACCTAAATTCACAAGTAGTATCTATCTAGATAGATAGTGAAAAAATATTCCCAAAGTAAGAAAATGGCGAAAAAAAATAAACAATAAGTGTTTGATGGACAAATATGTAAAGAGCATATATATTAGGACGGGTTGATTTTTAATTTTTTAAATCGTATAGCAAAAACGTAAACTACATAAAATTCTAAGAAAATTGTCCGAAGAAACCATGTATCTAAAATAAAATGATAATCCGCGCCTCTCGACTTCAAAACGTATATGCTTGGGTGAATATTTTTTTAATGAAAATAATTTTGATTGTAGAAAAAATATAAAGTGCAAAAAAACTACCTTACTAAACAATGTTATTCAGAAAATACGATTTCCTGTTGGAAAAAGCTATTTATTCTATATATATATATATATATATTCTATAAAATTTCAAGTCGAAAGGCGCGGATTAGGATTTTATTTTAGACCCATGGTTTCTTCGGAAAATTTTCTTAGATTACGTTTTTGCTATACGATTTTTATTTTTTCATCCATACAAATCAACCCGCCCTAATATATATCGTTCCAAAGGCCCAAGCTTATTCATTTTGAATCTGAAAAGCGAGAAACTGAAAATCGGCACGTAGTCGACTAAGTTACAGTCATCTAAGTGGGTAAAAGGTGCACATACCCTTAAATCAAGGTTTTCGGTGTGGTCTGGTCTGGAAAATGTCAATATCAGATCCGTGTTTTACTCGACAATATCTATAAGAACAAGTAAGTAATTTGCATTCGGTTAATCCGTCTTTAGGGTTTGGGGTTTCCCGGACTTTTTTCATTTCCCGGGAAAACGGGAATGAATAATTTCATTCCCGGGAATCCCGAGAATTCCCGGAAAAAGTAATTTATTTATAGGTATGTTCAATATGGTTTAAAATACCAACATTAAATAACTGGTGTGTATTTTTCAATACTGTCATATTACAAATTAAAAACGAATGTTATTGTCAAAATATTTTACAAATTATTTTTCATTTTACAAATATTTTACTCTACACCTTTTCAAGATTATTTTCGGAACATACAAATTTATATTGAGAAATGTAAATTCATATTAGGGACATATAAATTCATAATGGGTAATGTAAATTTATAATAGGAACATGTTAATTCATAATGAGATATATAAATCATAATTCATTGAGAACAATTAATTGAAAATAGGAACATACCAATTCATAATGAAATATACAAGTTTGTAATCAAAAAATATGTATTCATAATGAGAAAATATAAAATCATATTGAGAAAATGTAAATTTATAATGAGAACATTGATAAAATATGTGTTTCTACGAAAATATCCATAGAAAAACATACATACATAGCTTCGATTATAAATTTTAGAGTTCCTAATTATGAATTTATATTTTATGAATATATATAAATAAGAATTTATATTTTCTAATTATCAAATCTCATTTTTTTATATATCTCATTATCAATTTGTATGTTCTTATTATGAATTTATATTTATCAATATGAATTTACATTTCACATTACGAATTTACAGTGCTGATTATGAATTACATGCTCCTATAATGAATTTACATTTCCTGTTATGAATTTACATCTCCTCGTGAACTTA
Organism: Polietes domitor; assembly: GCA_947397865.1. Lineage (NCBI taxonomy): Eukaryota > Metazoa > Arthropoda > Insecta > Diptera > Muscidae > Polietes > Polietes domitor. Next base: position 78,614,471 of record OX377620.1, read on the forward strand.
CATATTCCGATTATAAATTACATTTTCTCATTATAAACTTGAAAAGTTGTAGACTAATCGTCAGAATTAGACATTTATATCGCAGGTAGAAGTGACTGACACCTAAACTAGATTCAAAATTGAAAACTATTAAGGAAACAAATAACTCATATGACGGAGAATGTTATGACGCATTTAATTTAGAATATTCATTCGTCTGGAGACAAAAATATTTTATAGAAACAAGGGGGAACATTCAAAACTGTAACAACAATAGAAACATAAAAAATTAATATTAATTTAATAAATTCATAAAAAATAAAAATATTGAAATAGTCCAGTCATTAATTCTTACAAAGGGCCATTTAAATACATCGTAGCATATATTTATATTCCTATTAGATTTCTCTTGAAAGTTTCCAGACGAACAATTTTTATTGTATTCCTATTTTTAGACCATTTCTTTCTGGCTACAAATGTAAAGTAAATTGTTCTTGAAGAAGATATTCACCTCGATTCTTCTAGGAACACAAGAAAATTTACATTATGTAAGCCATAGTATTGTCGGCATGATATTTTTATTTCACAATAAAGATCTTGCAAACACAGAAAGTTTTTATTCCCCTAGCTGGGTTTCGCATAAAATGGCTATTTAGCGAATTTAAAAAGTTTTGTTTGTAGTAATATAATATAAACAAATACTCAACAAATACTTATTATTGTCAGTAATGTAAATACATATATGAATTTGAAATACATCTAAAAATTCCAATTTATATAGTAACATTAAATTATTGATCAACATAATAAATAAATTATTTTTTTAATATTTTCCGTATTCCCGGGAAATTGAAATTTTATATATATATTTTTTATATATATAAGACGGATAGGGTTTGGGGTCCGGGAATTCCCGAATCGTTTTTCCCGGGATTTCCCGGAAAAAATTGTGATTTTTTAAGAGCTTTTTTTTTTAAAAAAAACGCATAAAATTTGCAAAATCTCATCGGTTCTTTATTTGAAACGTTAGATTGGTCCATGACATTTACTTTTTGAAGATAATTTCATTTAAATGTTGACCGCGGCTGCGTCTTAGGTGGTCCATTCGGAAAGTCCAATTTTGGGCAACTTTTTCGAGCATTTCGGCCGGAATAGCCCGAATTTCTTCGGAAATGTTGTCTTCCAAAGCTGGAATAGTTGCTGGCTTATTTCTGTAGACTTTAGACTTGACGTAGCCCCACAAAAAATAGTCTAAAGGCGTCAAATCGCATGATCTTGGTGGCCAACTTACCGGTCCATTTCTTGAGATGAATTGTTCTCCGAAGTTTTCCCTCAAAATGGCCATAGAATCGCGAGCTGTGTGGCATGTAGCGCCATCTTGTTGAAACCACATGTCAACCAAGTTCAGTTCTTCCATTTTTGGCAACAAAAAGTTTGTTAGCATCGAACGATAGCGATCGCCATTCACCGTAACGTTGCGTCCAACAGCATCTTTGAAAAAATACGGTCCAATGATTCCACCAGCGTACAAACCACACCAAACAGTGCATTTTTCGGGATGCATGGGCAGTTCTTGAACGGCTTCTGGTTGCTCTTCACTCCAAATGCGGCAATTTTGTTTATTTACGTAGCCATTCAACCAGAAATGAGCCTCATCGCTGAACAAAATTTGTCGATAAAAAAGCGGATTTTCTGCCAACTTTTCTAGGGCCCATTCACTGAAAATTCGACGTTGTGGCAGATCGTTTGGCTTCAGTTCTTGCACGAGCTGTATTTTATACGGTTTTACACCAAGATCTTTGCGTAAAATCTTCCATGTGGTCGAATAACACAAACCCAATTGCTGCGAACGCACAGTACGCATTCGTGTGGTTGGTTTAATGTCCAATAAAGTAAACTGAGTGCGAAACTTGGTCACAATCGCATTAATTGTTTGCTCACTTGGTCGATTATGTAGACCATAAATCGGACGTAAAGCGCGAAACACATTTCGAACCGAACACTGATTTTGGTAATAAAATTCAATGATTTGCAAGCGTTGCTCGTTAGTAAGTCTATTCATGATGAAATGTCAAAGCATACTGAGCATCTTTCTCTTTGACACCATGTCTGAAATCCCACGTGATCTGTCAAATACTAATGCATGAAAATCCTAACCTCAAAAAAATCACTCTTTATTATTTCGATAAATAAGTATAAAAAGGGTGATTTTTTTACCTATTATATTTTTGGCAACACTGGTTTAAACAGCTGACGCACGTTTCGTGTTTTGTTTCACTGTCAAACATCTTCACTTTGGTCTATAATTTAACCATGAATCGTCTTACAAACGAACAACGCTCGCAAATTATTGAATTTTATTCAAAATTCGTGCTCTGTTAAGAAAGTTCATCGCGCGCTTCCATTTTATTGTCAGTTAAATCGACCCACTGAAGCGGCTATTCGGGCTATTGTGACTAAATTTCGCACCAAATCTACATTGTTGGACATTAAACCACCAACACGCTTACGTGTTGCGAACTGAAGAAAATATCGCAGCTGTATCGGCCAGTGTTAATGATGACCATCAACGTGGAAATGCCAAAATTGGACTAAGCGGAAGGACCATTTGTGGCACAGTCAAGGTCAACATTTGCATGAAATAATCTTCAAACATTAAATTATATGGACCGTACTATCGGATCAAATAAAGATTTCATGCATTTTTCTGAATTTTATGTGTTTTTTTTTTTGAAAAACTTTCCTATAGCTTTAAAAAATCACCCTTTACAACAAGTCAATTCAAAAAGTAAGAAAGAAGGCAGCAATCTTCAAAACAATTTAACTACCAAAACTATTCGGGGATAGTGGATTGGTTGGTTGTATTTCCATCTTATTTTATTTTCAAAAGAATAAATTTTGAAAATTATCTCTCACGTACACAGTGCAAGATAACCCAACTTCATGATTCTACCCATTTTTTCCGTAAAAGTAAAGAAAGGACGAGTTTGGAAAAGTATCGCCGAATTTCATCATTCTAGCTGTGTCCGTTTAGTTGGTACCATTGCATCCCTCCCTTTTATCCCTTGAAAGTACGAATGTTTGGAAAAATCTTTTTATTTTACTTGTCTACGCAATTAGAGGGATGTACACACTGAATTTCGTCATTCTAGCTGCATCCGTTTAGTTGGTACCATTTGTATCCCTCTGTTCCCATTGTATCCCTTGAAAGTACGAATTTGGAAAAACCTTTTATTATTCATGTATATGCTGTCAGAAAAAATCTATACTCAGAATTTCAAGATTCTAGCTGCCGCCATTTTTATCCATTTTTATCCCTTTTTTCATGTTAGGTCCTAAAAGTACGAATTTCGAAAAATGCCTTTATTGTACGTGTCTACACAGTTCAGTTCAGTTGGTACCATTTTTATCCCTCTGTTTCCATTTTACCCCTTAAAAGTACAAATTTGGGAAAAATACTTTTACATTATGTGTCCACTTAAATGTATGAATGTACTCAACTATTTTCGTGTTTCTAGCTGCTGTCGTTTGATAGGTACCATTTTTATCACTTTTTGTCCCATTTCACTCCCTAAAAATAAGAAACGGGCGTTTACGCTATAAGGGGAATGTGCATACCAAGTATCAAACAAATATAAGCAGACATATTCAAAAAACATGTTTAAATACTCGAAATATTAAGGGTATTTTTGGACCTTGTGAGGGAAAAATTTGTCCCTCTGAACCGATATCGCCCACCGATCTGCAACTATTAGACGTATTCTGGAAAAATGTTGACGTACAGGATCCTTTCGTTTACGTGCTTTCAACAGACGGATGGCTAGATCGTCTGAGAATTTTATGACGATCAAGAATATATATACTTTATAGGGTCTCCGATGAATATTTCAAGGTGTTACAAACGGAATGAGAAAGTTAATATACCCCCATCCTGGAGGTGGAAGGTATAAAAAGTTGTTATAATTTTCCCAATTTTCGTCTGCCTCTTAATTTAAATTATGTTATTACCCTACACCACAGGGTATAATGTCTTTGTGCATTTGTTTGTAACACCCAAAAGGAAACGAGATGGACCAATCGTTTATTATACCGACCGATTTAGAATCACTTTTTGAGTCGATTTAGCGATTTCCGTCCGTCCGTCTGTCCATCTATTCTTGTAATCAAAGTCCAGGTCGCAATTGTTGTTGGAACTAAATGAAATTTTGCACAACGAAGTTTTATGGGATAAGGACGAACGCTATTTAATTTGAAGCAAATCGGTTCAGATTTAGATATAGCTCCCATACAAATTTTGCTTCCGATTTTACTTTTTCTGCTCTAGAAACCGCATATTTCAACAGATTTTCCTCCAATTTGGCAAGACGCCGTATATATCAACTAGAAACAGCTCTGGTAAAAATAGCATAGATCGGTTCAGATTTATATATAGCTCCCATACAAATGTCTCCTCCGATTTGACTCTTTCCGCTCTAGAAACCACAAACTTTGACTGATTTTCTTCAAATTTGGCAAAACAGCTTATATTTCAACTAAGAACAGCTCTGGTAAAAATAGGATAAATCGATTCAGATATAGCTCTCATACAAATGTATCCTTCGATTTGACTCTTTCCGCTCTAGAAACCACGAACTTTGACATATTTTCTTCAAATTTGTCAAAACAACTTATATTTCAACTAAAAACAGTAAAAATAGGATAGATCGGTTCAGATTTATATATAGCTCCCATACAAATGTCTCTTCCGATTTGACTCTTTCCGCGCTAGAAACCACAAACTTTGACAGATTTTCTTCAAATTTGGCAAAACAAATTATATTTCAACTAAAAACGGCTCTGGTGAATATGGGCCAGATGAGTTCAGATATATATATAGCTCCATTACAAATTTCGCTTCTGAGTTGATTATTTCCGCTCTAGAAATAGCATTTTTGAGCAGATTTTCTTCTAATTCGGCAAATCAGCTAATGTTTCAAACAGAAATTACTATAGCGAAAGTGGGTCACATCGGTTCAGATTATGTATAGCTCCCGATTTGATTCTTTCCGCTCTAGAACAACATATTTAACACTCTATAAAATTTGGGGAAGCGTCTAATATTTCAACTAGAAAACCTTTGCTAAACATGGGTCAGATTTGTATATAGCTCCCATTCAAAGTTTGTATTCACATTTTCTTACAAATACAGATACAAGTTTGGAATTTGTAGTATATTCTCCTCTTATAGCTGTATCGTATATAACCCGCTTCAAATGTAATGACCTTTTTATATCCTACACCATTGGGTATCATATAGTCGGCCACGCCCGACATTAACTTTCCTTACTTTTTTATTTATACAATTAAAGGTAAACAAATAGACCTAGATTAGCATTTTATTTTATCATATCAATATTTTTATATAATTAATTTTAAAGTCATTTTTCACAATTGAAAAACTAAGAATATTATAATGACACTGAATCAAAGACAAATATTCTCCATTCATTCTACTTCAATCGTATTTAAATATTTATAGGTATTCTATCTTTAAGCCAAACCTTTTAAGAACCTCCTCGTACATTCATCTGAAGTGTTAAAAAGAGATATGTATATGAATGAATGAACAAACAATGGCAAATATATAATACTATGAATTTATGCATGCATTGAATGAATGAATGAATGAGTAAATGAACGAATGCAACTAAATGACAGGGGTAAGATGATGACGTGACCTACAGTCACACACATATGTCCTGATGTTCGACTGCTAAGAAGCATCAGAACGGTCAGCCATCCCAAGTTGCAACAATTTCTCCAACCTAACAGCCTAGCCAGTCTGCCCTTTCGCAGCTCGACAAGGAATGAATTCTCAATATGCATTTTTATGTATTTGCCAAGCCATTTTACAATGCACCCAGAAGTGCAACAGCAACAACTGTTGCAACAATGACATTAATAATAACAACGGCAGCGGCAACATCAACAAAAACAACAAAAGCTTGTGGCCATAATAAATTCATCATTTTATGTATGAATGAATGGTCATATAAAACAACAACGCGGACTATAAAAGAAATACGCAAAAAAAAAACGCCAAACGAAAGGGGCGGCAAGGAATCATACAATCCACTTTTATTCTTACGCTGACTGATGACGACGTTGGCCAACAATGACCTGTCATTTGTTCGAATGGAGCTGGAAAATATACGATAGATGGTATTGCATCAAAAAAACCTCATGGACATCTCTTGCTATAAATATATATATCAACTAGCCCTGAATACATATATTTTTTTTAACGTTTTCATTAAAACTTCTCTACAATGAAATAATATTTGCAAAAAAGATTCTTGTAAGCTGTTTCCCTATTTTACCACATTTTAGTTAAAGCCATTCTATCTTTTATATCGGCCTATGGCTTGTCTACTATAGTGTTGGATCTGTTACATATACGGGGTGTGATAAGAGTGCCGCTTCAAACAACTTCTGGCTTTTGTTTTGGTAGACAACCGTGTAGATAGCATGCTACTTGTATCCGTTAAAAAGGGTACTAAAGTAAACACCTTTCTAAGATTATGCAGAAAATTTAATTTGTAAGATAGTGTTGCACGAAATAATATAACCATATAACGTGTTGTACGTGATAAGAGACAAAAAAATACCAGTTTAAATCTTCTTTCCCTGTCAAATCAAGGAAACAATCAAATACAAAAATGTACCTAATATCTCAATAAACAACTGCCTAGAACATATGAACTTCCTAGAATTGATTCTTAACACCGTTCAGGTAGGAAAAATATATCTTGCAGGACTGTTTCTGTTTATGGTCAATCCGACTACAGTGCGTATGAGTAACATGACCATCTCTTATTGGGGAAAAAGCGGGATTTCGCGGGATTTTCAACAAAAAAGAGGGATCGTTAAAATTTAACAAAAAAACGTAAATATAAAAACTAAGCTATATAATGTAATATAAATAAAAATGACTGTGTTTAGAATATTTATGACAGGCGTGCAAAACAAAGAAGTAAGGAAAGGCTAAAGTCGGCAGGGCCGACTATATGATACACTCCTCTTTCTATCGGAATACAATTCAATTCAGTAAAATAGTGAAATGGGAAATTTTTTTGTATGTTTCCTAATCACGGGCTGTATCGGGGCTATATCCAAACAAGTGACTAACTTTCACAATAAGTTCTTCTAGTTGAAGTAAAACGTGTTATGCTCAATTTTAAGAAATTCTCTGAAAATACGCGATTTCTGGGGGAACGAAATTTGTATGAGAGCCTTTCTCCTTAGGTGTTCCTTGTTTAAATATAAGAAGTTTTGCCAATTTTGAAGAAAATCTGTTAAAATATGTGGATTCTGGAGCAGAAAAGTTCAAATTGGGAACGAAATTTGTATGGGAGCTATATATAAATCTAAACCGATTTAACACATTTTTACCACAGGTGTTGTCACAGGTGTAAGGTGTTTTAAGAAATTCTCTGTAAATACGCGATTTCTGGGGGAACGAAATTTGTATGAGAGCTATATGTAAATCTGAACCGATGTGACCCATTTTCACCATAGGTGTTCCTAGTTTAAATATAAGAAGTTTTGCCAATTTTGAAGAAAATCTGTTAAAATATGTGGATTATAGAGTGAAAAGAGTCACATAGGGAGTGAAATTCGTATGGGGGCTATATCTAAATCTGAATCGATTTTCTTCAAATTAAATAGCGTTCGTCCTTGTCCCGAAAAACTTCGCTCTGCAAAGTTTCGTTTGATTCTGGCTACAACTGCGAACTGATTTGTGCACTCCCCTGATTGTGTGGACTGTTAGGGTTCTAAATCGGTCAGAGGCATCAAAATTTTCCCTAACAAGGACTGAAAATAAAGAAATAAGTAAACAATATTTAGAGTATTTAAGCACATTTTTTAAAGATTGCTGCAGGAGTGTTCTTTAAAGTGATTTAAACAACAAACACAATTTTTTTAAAAAAGTTAACATATGTCTGCGTGTACGTTGACTTCCACGCAAAGTCGAAAGATTAGGTGTGACGAACTTAACGCTTTTTTTACTAGTTTTAATGAATTTTGAAAAATATATTGAACAATTTGCCATAGTGTTAAATGCGATCTTCCAAATGAACAAAAAATCTACACATAATTTGTATATGTTGTTTAAAGAGCTGTCTATTAGGATAGAATTTCATGGGTCTATATTTTATGAAACTGTCAAACATACGACTAGGTTATTGAAAGTGCTTTTTATACCAGATAGTAGCAAAATGGTATCCTTTCATATACTGTTTGTCAGTCTATGTCTTATTAATCTACATATGTTTTAAATTAACCAATTGAACAAAGCAGCATTGCATTTAATTTTATCAAAGTATGGATTACATTGATATTAATAATCTTAAATATTCCCTTAAAACTAGAGCCTTAATACATAAAAAGGACACTTAATTAAATATTTTAGAAATTGTGAATCAAAAATATGGATAGTTCCGCGAAAAGCGGGATGGATGGTCACCTTACGTATGAGTGATTTTATCCTTAATCAACAGTACGTATACGCTACCTACACACACTATAGCCTATAAGATTTAGGCGACGACATTTGCGATTTTTGACCTTGAAGATGAAGTTTTTTGGATATTATGTGTTCACAATTTTTGTTTTTTATGACAAGATAATTCCAAACGGTTTGCAAGATATGAGCCTGAGAAAATGATAACGTTTTTTGCAAAAAAAATACACCGAGGCCCCAGATCTGTTGGGCCCATATAAAAATTGCTTGATTTGGGGCAAAACTGGGAGACACGAGTCTTTTTTGGTCTTTTATCACGTAGTGGAGTCCGTATATCGTTATATTTCCTTGACTTAAAAAATTACACACAGGGTAATTCCAAGTGACGTATGAGTTATGTCCATTTATTGAGGAAGTATTACTCAGTCGCCTTGTTAGAAAAAATTATAAAATAAACTGAACTAAGTGTATCTAATGACACGGAGGAACGGAAAGAAAGAATATACGTGTATCGGTGTTTAGAAAAAAAACAAGTTCAAAATACCTTATATAGATGTCTTCTACTTTACTGTTGAGAAGCGTAGCTCTAGTTTTCAAAATGTCCTAAAATGAATTTTTAATTCTGATCCATTTTTGACATTTTAGTTGAGTTTTCGTGTAGTCAGAGACTTTTAGTAGAATTTTACGTCAAACGTTTTTGTAGAACGTTTTAACTCTTTAAACCGCTGATTTAAAGGCGTTTTTACGCTTTTGCGTCAAACGAACCAAAAAGGGTTAAATGTTCCGCAAACCTCTTCTTCGTAGTGTTTTAAGTAATATTGCTGAACACATATCGCACTTAAAATGTAAGGATCACAAGGATTCCTATGTCGCTTCATTATAAGAATGAGTAAAAATGGGGAATATTAAACGCCTCAAAAATGACCACCACACATAAACGTTCAAAACGCCGATACACGTATATTCTATTTTTACTTGCTCTATCAGAATCCGCTATCAGAACCTTGTTATTTATTTTCTGTTCCAAAGTGATATTATTACTTATTTTCATTTAATTTTCACTAAGTCTATTGTTGACTTAAGAACGGTTATTAAAAGTCAAACGTTAAAGCGGCATCATATTTTGAAGATATTATTATCAAATGAGAATTCGTTCTCTATATTCGAATCGTAATTTTATATACAGGGTGGACCATTTAAAATTTTAAATTAAAATCGGCTATAAAAGAGAAAGTATTGATTATTTTTTCAAGTTTCTGGTTTTATTGGAAAGGTTGAACTTTGTCATTTAATAATGGAACATAATGTCATCGATATGACTACCCCGACTGACTCGGCAATATCTCATCCGATCAACCCATTTTTCAGCACATTTTCGATTGTTCCGTCTCCAATCTCAGCAATGGCAACTTCGGTTTTATGTTTCTACGCTTCAGTTGTCACTGGACGGTATACGTAATATTTATCCTTAATGCCTCCCCACGGCAAATAATACAAAGGGTTCAAATTACAGCTCCTAGGCGGCCAATTGGCATCACAATTTCGGCTGATTATCTGATTTTCAAAAAGAGTTCGTAAAATATTGGCTGTGTTGAAACCAAATGTCGCCCATGTCATTCTCTGGAACAAAAATTCGTTGAGCATTGCACGGTAACGCTCACCGTTGACGGTAACGGCGGCTTCTTGCTCATTTTCGAAGAAAAATGATCAATTATGCCGCCAACCCAAAATCCACTCCAAAAAGTGACTTGTTGTGTATACATTGACTTGTCGATAAACACGTGTGGGTTCTATGAACCCCATATACGGCAATTTTGCTTATTGACATAGCCACAGAGATAAAAATGAGCTTCATCTGAAAACACGATTTTTCGCTAAAATTCTTCATCTCCTACCAAATAAACTTTAGCCCACAAATAACAGGTTGTCTAAAAATGGCTATTACCACTGAATTCGAGCACAGTAAACGAAAAACCCGCATTAAAAATTAGTCAAAATAGTTACACCAGTATTTTAAGCATTTCTTGCAATTCATGATTATTATACCCTGCCATGGCGAAAAAATGGCTGGTAATTGCCAAGCCTTGGCAAGTATGGATTTAATGCACCAAAGCTGTAACACAAAAAACACAACAGGAGTAAAAATTCATTGAAATAAAATCGACCAAAGAAAAGAAGAAATTTTCCGTCCATATTGGATAGCGAAGGGATTGGTTTCCATCGGTTACGAGTTGGAACCAAGGACCACTACGCCTCCCACCAACCACTACCACAACTTTATTCAGAATTTTTTGTATAAAGCGTTGTTGTTGTTGGTTGTGGCATCCTTTCCGGATTCCTGATGTAATGAAACTGCATTGAATGCTCTCTGGGTGTAGGGATAAAAAAGCATGTTGGTATATTAATTAATGCGGCTCGAGCCAGCGAATAAAGTCAAATTTCCGTTTATGGCATTTAAGTGCATAATAAATTGTAATAAACCAAAAAAAAAAAAACACAACAACAAGAGCAATAACAAAGGAGGTTGTACACAAAGGTGCTACGTTCGGTCAGAGAGAATGCTAAATACCTTTGAACGTGAGGTCGAATTTGAAAACTTCAACTGAGTGATTTTGGTTATATCTCAGTTTCACAACAAACAATCAAAACAAGATGTCCTACTCTAAGAAAGCAGGGATGTGATTCCATATTTCTCAGTTATCACAATTGTGAAGAAAGATATATATTATTTTCTATGCAACCTTCAAATCTCTATTAATATTAGTGTAGTACACGAACGGTACCATTTTATCAACAATTAATACATTCCTCTCGATGTAGTCGTACAAACATTATGACAAACTGACTATACACTCCTTCAAAAGAAAACGTGTTGAAAATTGTATTCATAATCGATACTCTCGAATAAAAAAACACGCATAACGTAAAGAAATAAATTAATAAATTTTCAAACAAAAGAAAATATAAAATAAAAACAATACATGCTTTCATTGTGGATACTGCTCTACGTTGCATGTTGCACAAATCCCGTAACGAGGAGTAGTTGGTTGGCATGAACAACTACTCCGTTATAGCGGTATCTGTTGAAATTTAAGCCTTGATTTATGTCATGAACTTTGTCGTTAAATGGGGAGTTAATTACCGAAGGTTTAAAGGTTTACGTTGGAAGTCGTCGCAGATTCGAAAATATATGTAGATTAGCGACAAAGAAGCCAGTATCATGTAGGAAAGCGTCGCTCCTTTTGTGTTGCCAGTGTGTGAAATTTGTTGTATTTTTCTAAAATTATTGAATTTAATGAACAGTAGGTCAAAATATGCAATTCTTGTCTTTGAAATCTTCTGTAATTGGTACTGAAATCCTTGTAATAGGATAGAAAGCATAGGCTATCGTATAGACCTTAACACTTCCTTCTAACAACCTCCACCTCCAGGATGGGGGTATACTAACTTTGTCATTCCGTTTGTAACATCTTGAAATATCGACCTGAGACCCTATAAAGTATATATTCTTGATCGTCATAAAATTCTAAACAATGTCCGTCCGTCTGTTGAAAGCACGCTAGCATCTAAACGAAAGGAGCTAGCGTCTAAGATTTCCAAAAATGCGTCTTATAGTCGTAGATCGGATGTGATTGAAAATGGGCGAAATCGGTCGAAAACTATATTTTACCATAAAGTAATTCTTATTTATGCGGGTGAAATGGGACAAAAAGGGATAAAAGTGGTACATATTAAACGACAAAAGCTAGAAACACGAAATTGGATGTGTGCATTCCTCTAATTGACTATATTTATAATATAAAAATATTTTTTTCGAAATTCGTGCTTTTAAGGGGTCAAATGGGAAAAGAGGGATAAAAATGGACCAACCAAAAGGCTGCACCTAGAATAATGAAATTCGGTGTATACATTCCTCCGATTGCGTAGATACATAAAATAAAGGAATTTTTTAGAAATTCGTACTTTTAGGGGGTAAATTGGAAAAAGGGGATAAAAATAGTACCAACCAAATGGCAGCAGCTAGAGTCATGAAATTCGGAGTATACATGCCTCTGACTGCGTAGACACTAAAAATAAAAAGGTTTTTCCAAATTCATACTTTCAAGGGGATACAATGGGAACAGATGGATAAAAATGGTACCCATTTAACGGCTACAGCCAGAATGATTAAATTTTGTAAATATTTGATTGCGTAGACCCGTAAAATAAATGGATTTTTCGTACTTTTAAATTCGTACATTTTGGGGCTAAAGTTGAAAAAGGGAAAAAGGGAATTGAAATTCGAAGTATACATTCCCCTAACTTTTGTAGACACGATTTTTTTTCAAATTCGTACTTTCTAAAGATACAGAGGGATAAAAATGGTATCCATTTAACGGCTACAGATATAATGATGAAATTTGGTGGGTAAATCCCTCTAATTGTGTAAACACGTTAAATAAATGGATTTTTCGAAATTCGTACTTTTTGGGGCTAAAATGGAAAAAGGGGATAAGAATTGGACCAAACAAATGGCCGCAACTAGAACCATAGAAGTCGGTGTATACATTCCTCTGACTGCACAGACCCACAAAATAAAAGGATATTTCCTCTGCATTTCTTTTACTTTTACGGCAAGAATTGGTTGAATCATGAAGTTTGGTTATCTTGCACTGTGTACGTGAGATAATGGATTTACAAAATTTGTACTTTTGGAATTAAAATAGGATGGAAATACAGTCAACTGTAGCACCTACTCTCTACGGCATTTAAGCTTTTTTGAAGATTGCTATTCTAAATTTACTTTTTGAATTGACTTGAAGTATTAATTCGATCTATAGCTGAACCCCCGCCCGCTTCACCAGGCAGACAAAACAGACGGAAATTAAAATCAGATTTCATATGGTTTTTTCTTGTGATCGGTAATATATGTACCACTTATAATCAAGGTACTTCCTTCCCTGAGATACTAAAGAAATGGATATTTTTCATGGAGAATATTGAAGAACATAACTTTAATTTATGGCGAATAAAGGAAGAAATGTCAAAAATCAAATAGATTTTAAGTTCAGTGTGATTCTCCTTCTTTCCATTCCCACGTAAAAAGAACTTACTTAATCGAATAGGAATTCGAATGTACTACATTCAAAACACATAGAAAGTGCATCAAATTGGTCACTAATCAAACACAAAAACTGAAGAATTAATATAATTTCCGTTTTCTTGACTTAAGTCGACTTTTGACGAATGAATATTTCTTTTTTGTAACCTTTCTTCACTATTTTGCTAAGAAAATCCAAAGAAAACATGTAATTTTACAAAGTTCAAATCAAAGATTCCCCATCTTTCAAATCACGTCCATTTGAATATTGTCTATAGGTTATAAATAAATTAACTCACACAACAATATAGGAAACTCGGTGTCGAATTGTAGCCAGAACCAAACGATACTTTGCACAACGAAGTTTTTCGGGACAAGGACGAACGCTATTTAATTTGAAGAAAATCGGTTCAGATTTAGATATAGCCCCCATACGAATTTCACTCCCGATTTGACCCTTTTCACACTAGATACCACATATTTCAAAAGATTTTCTTCGAAATTGGCAAAACATCTTATATTTAAACTAGGAACACCTATGGTGAAAATGGGTCACATCGGTTCAGATTAACATATAGCTCTCATACAAATTTCGTTCCCCCAGAAACCGCGTATTTTCAGAGAATTTCTTAAAATTGAGCATAACACATTATACTTCAACTAGAAGAACTTATTGTGAAAGTTAGTCACTTGTTTGGATATAGCCCCGATACAAATATTATTCTCGATTTGACAAATTGGACCAGGTCATATTAGCCTGTGATTAGGAAACATACACAAAATTTTCCCGTTTCACTTTTTTACTGAATTGAATTGTATTCCGATAGAAAGTGGAGTGGAGCATATAGTCGGTCCCGCCCGACTTTAACCTTTCCTTACATGTTATATATAAAGATAAACATATTGGTAGCCTTGCCTTATAAGCGTGGTTTAAAGTAATAAAAATTCTTTTTTATTTATAAAATTATTTTTTCAATATTTTTGTTTGTTTTGGTTTGGCTATATGAAAAATAATTGATATTTGCCTGTTATGTTACTGCACTTCTACGAAAAACGACAGCCTCTGTGGAATGCAATCCACGTATTTTACTTGTTTTAATTGCTATTGGCACGCTTCTCAAATAGTTTAGCTGATTATTTTTCCCAGAGTACAAAATAATGAGTTACGTGTAATTTAGTTTTTTTTCAGAAAAATCTTGGAAAAAGATCAGACTACTATTTGTCAATCATTTACGACTTTTATCAGAATTTTTACAAATACAATAGAATTATTGTAAAGTAGTTCATAAATAATAATGTTCACACGTAATTAAATGGATGTCTGTTTTCCAGAAAATCAAAACAAAAAATCGCCCTTAAAAATGATTTCCATAAAATCGTAGTAAAATATAATGCGACGTGTTGGAACTTGTTGCCACGTCACTTCCCAGCAGCTGTACAAGTTGTATTGGCAAACTAACGTGAAAATTCCAAGAACATGTGCTTCCACAGAAAATTCCCCTCCAAACAAATTGCGCGAGGGGGGTAATTGCATCCGTATCGGTAGACGAGAGAATTGCATTAATCACCTCAATCGCATACAAATTATTGCAATGTTTTGATTTGAATAACAATAACAATAACAAATAAAAATGCTAATTACACGATTGAATGCCAAACAAATTCTTGTTATCTGTACGTGGCAAACCAGTTGCCGGTTGCGAAGAATCGCATATCGCGATATATGGTCAAGCCTGTCTGTCACGAGACACGATGGCACACAGTGCACAGTGTTACTCAATAGCGTTTCGGTGGAATCCATTTGTTTGTTTCTATGTAAACGTCACTGCCTGAAATACGTAGTAGTTTGTCTGGCTCAGTTCGTGGTGTTCGGCTGTGTTGTGTTTACATTACGTGGTCTATGGATTTAGATGGAATCACCCCTCCACGGCTAATTGTAATTCAATATGGGTATCGAATACATTTTTTGTTTTTGATTAGTAGACACTATGGTAGGTGGCCGACGTTTGTCATCATCAGACCCAGTAGGGATTCACACACACACACTCTCTCTGTGAGGGGATTGTTTGCTTTGGAACTCACATTTGGGCACAATTAAGTGGAAATCACCATTATGTTGATTGAACACGTACCTAATGGATGAAAGTGTCTGAATGTATGAAACAAATTGATGGCTAGTATTCTAAAGGTTATTTTTTAAGTCGTGTTATTTAGACACAAACAGTTTTTTTACCCGCTCGCATATTAATGCGAAGATATTTCATGATTTTCAAGGTAACCCCATAGGGTTTTAATTTAATAATTTCGCAATTAGAGGCAATTTCATTTCCAAAGATAGCAAACACTTGCTTGAGAAATTACCCTTTTCTGTTGTGTTGTATGGTCTCTAAAGATGCCATTGCAAAATTTGTATACCCTTCATAACTGTTTTATGCATTTGTCTGTAACACCTCAAAGGAAGAAAGCTAGGCTCTTCATTTATTACTCGATTTATATAGGGTCTGCCAAATAACTTTTTTTTTTGAAAATTCTATAAAAAAACTACTGAATATTTTCTCAAATTTCTTTTTTTATTTGAAAGTACAATCCTTCCGGTTAATAATGGAAAATAATTTTATTCAAATGGCTGCTGAGGGCACCCCACAAATAATAGTCCAACGTTTGAATAGTTGAAAAAAAAACGTTAGATGGCGGACCCTATGTCTGAAATTATGTCTAAAAATAAACGAAAATTATCCAAAAATTTGGGTAATTTTTCATATAAGAAATCAAATTTTAATATGAACAAATAAAATGCGTTAAGTTCACTCGCCAACATAGAGTCAATCCCACAATAGTACAGGCAGATTGGATAGGACAGATTGGCTTTTCGCAGAAATGCAGTACCATGTTATGAAAATTATTATATTTTTATGGAAATTTAAATAAATTTAAATAGCACCGCCTTTTGTACGGAGCGGTGCTTAACTGTTAGAGGTTATTTGGGGTATTTTCTGTCCTTTTCCCCTTTTTAAACCCAAAAGTACGAATATAGAATTTTCTGATTTGTACGTCTAGTCAGGTGGACGTAGATAACGAATTTCATGATTCTAGCTGCAGCGGTTTAATTGGTACCATTTTTATTCCCTTTCGAACCATTGTTCTACTAAATTGACATATTTCAAAAAATAATTTTATGTTCTTCTGCACAGTCAGTACAAGTACCGAACAATTCAAAGATGCTCTGAGCTAAAATACGAATTCTAAGAACCATTTCAAACACTACAAACTTT
Source organism: Polietes domitor (assembly GCA_947397865.1). Taxonomy (NCBI): domain Eukaryota; kingdom Metazoa; phylum Arthropoda; class Insecta; order Diptera; family Muscidae; genus Polietes; species Polietes domitor. The sequence goes on from OX377620.1 coordinate 78,631,305, forward strand.
ATTTTAACTTCAATAAAAAAAATAAAAAATAAAATTGAATATTCTGACAAATTTCATGCTTTTTAATTACTAATACGAAAAACGTCAGACCAAAAGAATTTTATATACCCTCCACCACCAGTATGGGGGTATACTAACTTTGTCATTCCGTTTGTAACACCTTGAAATATCAACCTGAGACCCAATAAAGTATATATATTCTTGATCGTCATAAAATTCTAAGACGATCTAGCCATGTCCGTCCGTCCGTCTGTCCCTCTGTCCGTCTGTGGAAAGCACGCTAGCATCTAAACGAAAGGAGCTAGAACGTTCAACTTTTCCATAAATGCGTCTTATAGTCGTAGATTGGTTGGGATTGAAATGGGGCGAAATCGGCCCAAAGGAAAATTTTTTCCCTCATAAAGACTAAAAATACCCATAATAATCCCTAATATTTTTTTGAATATGTCTGTTTATATTTGCTCGATATTTGGTACGCGCATTCCCCTTATAGCAAAAACGTGCACCATATATATAGTGATTCTTATTTGTAGGGTGAAATGGGACAAGAAAGGTATAAAAATGGTACATTTTAAACGACAATAGCTAGAAACACGAAATTCGGTGCGTACATTCCTCTAATTGAGTAGATACATAATATAAAAGTATTTTTTCCAAATTCGTACTTTTAAGGGGTAAAATGGGAATATGGGGATAAAAATGGTACCAACCAAACGGCTGTACCTAGAATAATGAAAGTCGGTGTATACATTCCTCTGATTGCATAGACAAGTAATCCATGTAGGATTTTTAAAAAAACGTACTTTTTGGGGTTCAAATGAAGAAAGGGATAAAAGTAGTACCAATCAAATGACCGCAGCTAGAGTCATGAAATTCGGAGTACACATTCCTCTGACTGTGTAGACACGCAAAATAAATTGTTTTTTCGAAATTCTTACTTTTTGGGGTCAAAATAAAAAAGGGGATGAAAATATTACCAACCAAATGACCGCAGCTGGAGTCAAGCAATTCAAAATAAAATAAACTGATTTTTCGAAATTCGTACTGTCAAGGGATACAATGGTACAGAGGGATAAAAATAGTACCAACTAAACGACTACGGTGTATACATTCCTTTGACTGCATAGACACGCAAAATAAAAAGTTTTTTCCAAATTCGTAATTTTTCTTTTACGACAAAAATTGGTTGAATCATGAAGTTAGGTTATTTTGCACTATGTACGTCTGATAATGGATTTTCAAAATTTGTGCTTTTGGGATTAAAATAGAATGGAAATACAACCAACTGTAGCACCCACTATCAACCAATATTTATGGTATTTAAGCTTTTTTAAAATATAAATATAAGAATATTTATTTTTTGATTTGAAATAAATAATGGTTTGAAATAATTAAAATTTTATATTTATTTATAAATTTTTTTCCATATTTGTATTTGTTCTGGTTTGGCTATATTAAAAAAATATTTTTTTCCTGTAATATTACTGCAGTTCTACGAAAACCAACAACCTCTGTGGAATGCAATCCATGGTGGAGGGTATATAAAGTTCGGCCCGGCCGAACTTAACGCCATTTTTACTTGTTTTAAAGTGCCATTATTTAAAATAAAATTGTCGATATTATTCATAAAAATGCCGATACCAAATAAATTTAAACAAAATCTTTGCGTTCTGATAATTATTTGAAGTCTTAATGCTGTATAAATATTTATTTAAACATCATTGTTTTATATGAACTTATATATAATAAAATAAAAAATATAAATATAAAAATAAATAAAAATTTATTAGTCATTTAAATGAAAATTTCAACAATTACTAATTTTATTACTAATGCACCAATGTTTCGGCAACATCGTCTTTGTAGGTATGATATTTCACAAAGAGTAATTTTTATCCAAATAAATTTAAGGCGACACTTTGGAGTTGACACTATTAAATTTTGAATTTGTTAGCGAAATGAAATCAAAATTGCCACAATTACTCAAATGACTATAAAGAATATTCGCACATTGTCTCTTTTTATCTATTCAGCATTGTAAAGGGTGATTTTTTAAAAGCTATAGGAAAGTTTTCAAAAAAAAACACATAAAATTCAGAAAAATTCATGAAATATTTATTTGAATCTATGGTACGGTCCATATAATTTAATGTTTGAAGATTATTTCATGCAAATGTTGACCTTGACTGCGCCTCAAATGGTCCATCCGCTTAGTCCAATTTTGGCATTTCCACGTTTTTGAGTAACAGAGGCCCAATTGCTGCGAACGGCGACGAATCGATAATTGATGGTCATCATTAACATTGTCCGATACAGCTGCGATATATTCTTCAGTTCGCACTCTACGTAAGCGTGTTGGTTGTTTAATGTCCAACAATGTAAATTTGGTGCGAAATTCAGTCACAATAGCCCGAATAGCCGCTTCAGTGGGTCGATTAAACTGACCATTTGATAATAAAATTCAATAATTTGCAAGCGTTGTTCGTTTGTAAGACGATTCATGGTTAAATTACAGACCAAACTGAAGATGTTTGACAGTGAAACAAAACACGAAACGTGCGTCAGCTGTTTAAACCAGTGTTGCCAAAAAGTTAATAGCTAAAAAATCACAATTTATTTTACAGAAACATAAATTAACAAAAATAATCGTTCCCTTTTTCGTTCTTAATTTTTTTCTCTCGGTTCTTCGAATTTCTACAAATTTATAGAAAAATCAATGGCATAGACGCTATGCAGTTTGATGAAGAACAAAATTGACAAATGATACAAATTTTATGTTTAGGCTTTGCAACGCCTTCGTTTGGCGCCTATCATGTCCAATTACACTTCAGTAATGGCCATGAAATTACAATTACGGCAGGATGGGTATAAAATGATCGATTAATTTCCCAAAGAGGAGGATGAGGCAATTCCAAACCATCCTTTGTAATGGCAAGCAATTCTCCTGAATTCTCAATACAAGATACAAAAGTCATTACAAGTTATTGGCCAATGATTTATGGCCACATTCACATACAGAAAACGTAATGAGTTTGTGACAACATAATGTTATTGCCGACAGCCAATAAAATCTAATGAAACTTTGGAAACTTTCTTTACAAGAGGGTGTCCCAAACTACAAGCAAAATGTTTTTAAATCAATTGTTTACTAGTCAAATACATAGCAAACATTGGTAGGTTTAAAAGCAAAAATGTTAACTAACGAAAAATACTTACAGTATATACACATACCATTAGAAAAGGTCATCATTAGATAGAATATCAATTTGTAATGAATTGTGATTTTAAATTGAATGAACAATTGCACAAATTTATTTTTTTTTAGTTTTTTCGTTTGCATTTTTTTGGTCTGTAATCAATATTTGATTTGAACTGGGATATTGTCCTGGCTCAAGACCATTTTGCTTCTATATTTAATAGAATGCAAATTTATTTACAAATGGCATGGTGACATTTATTACTTGGCCGCAGACTACCACGATCATGATTTCGACCATGCAAAAGTCTTTTCAAGTGGCTTCGCAGCGACTTTTCAACATCAAACCCGGCCTCTATAAGGAGATGATTCTCACAAACGAACGAGAAGCACAACTCACTTGCCGAATTTGCGTTTAAAAAAATCGCACCAAGTAATAAAGTACTAATGCCATCTTACAAGCATCTCATTGAGTTGCATATGTATGTATGTGTATATGCAGGTATAGTTACCCAGCAATACTTCTGCCGTGCCAACGCTCATTTGTTTTCGTTTTGTCGTTTGTATTTTTTTGGTCTGTAATCAATATTTGATTTGAACTGGGATATTGTCCTGGCTCGAGACCATTTTGTAAATAAATTTGTAAATAAATCTTTAATGAATTGTGATTTTAAGAATGAACAATTGATTAAATTTAATTTTTAGGTGGTATTTTGAGGTTATTTGTGTCCCGCAGTGTTTGCTCGCTTACCTCCCAGATAACCGAGGTACTAACCCGCTGGTGACATTAATGAGCAAAATGCGTTGTAAAGTGTATTTTAAAAAATAGCAATTAGCTGCATATCATTGATAACATTCTCTTATATCTTCGGGAATGTTATGTTGGAATACTTTTGATTTTCTTTAATAAACATATTCAGAAATATCGTCCATTTTAGATGTATGTAATTATTGTTATTATTAGTATTATTAATTCATGTCTTTTTGCTCTAATCGAACCTTGATGTTTGTTATCACCACCACCACCGCCACATATGTTTATCTAATCAAACAAATAATTAAGTAAAATCAACAAAATGTCCTGATTGGTAATGCAATCAACAAATACAGTAAACATCAATATTTGTAATGCTTATGTTTGTACGTATAAGTACATTAGGGTGTGGGTTTTTTGTAAACTTTTTTAAAATATGCAAAGTAGAAAAGTATGACCAAATGACAGGTTCACAAAATTTTCACCAGAAAATGAGTTGAAGTTTTGAGAAAATCCAGTAATTTTACGGTTTATATAAATGTGAGCAGACCAAAATGGTAGATCTTTAATTGGTAGATGTGTTGTATTCTTAAATATATTCCGATTGAAATCTCTACAAAATTTTTGGCTTCCGTAGAAACAGATGTGTAAAATAGCAAATGATATTTATTGAATATATTAAAATTCACAAGTTTCCAGACTAACTTGTCTGTTTCTTTTCTCTAGAATTTTTGTTAAAAATACCCTCAGATTTTTATACACTCCACGAGAGTATTATGTCTTTGTGCATTTGTTTGTAACACCCAAAAGGAAGAGTGACTGACCCATTGTTAATTATACCGATCGGCTTAGAATCACTTTCTGAGCCGATTTAGCAATGTCCGTCTGTCCGCCTGTCCATCTATTGTTGTAATCACGATACAGGTCGCAATTGTAGCCAGAACTAAACGAAACTTTGCACAAGGAAGTTTTTCGGGGCAAGGACGAACGCTATTTAATTTGAAGAAAATCGGTTCAGATTTAGATATATCCCCCATACGAATTTCACTCCCGATTTTACCCTTTTCACTCTAGATACCACATATTTCAACAGATTTTCTTGAAAATTGACAAAACACCTTATAGTTCAACTGAAAATACCTGTGGTAAAAATGTGTTACATCGGTTCAGCTTTATATATAGCTCCCATACAAATTTCGCTCCCAATTTGAATTTTTCCGCTCCAGAATCCACATATTTTATTAGATTTTCATCAAAATTGGCAAAACATCATATATTTAAATTAGGAACAACTATGGTGAAAATTGGTCACATTGGTTCAGATTTACATATAACTCTCATACAAATTTCGTTCCCCCAGAAACCGCGTATTTTCAGAGAATTTCTTAAAATTGAGCATAACACGTTATACTTCAACTAGAAGAACTTATTGTGAAAGTTAGTCTCGTTATTCCCAGATTGGATATAGCCCCGATACTAATATTCTGTTCGATTTGACAAATTGGACCAGATCATATTAGCCTGTGTTTAGGAAACATACAAAAAAAATTCCCATTTTCACTTTTTTACCGAGTTGGATTATATTCGGATAGAAAGTGGAGTGTATCAGATAGTCGACCCAGCCCGACTTTAGGCTTTCCTTACTTGTTTATTATGAGAATTTTATTGTCTATCAACTAGAAGGTTAGCCTGCGATAGTCCAAAAATTTTGGGAAGTGATACTATTTTTCTTGTAGATAATGTCGAGTAAAATAATAATTTTGCACACTTATAAGATATCGGTCGGTTACACTGTACGACAGTACTTTTTGGAGTTGAACAAGGTCATATACACATGAAACTAGACTTCGTACGTAGGAGAACAGTGTACTCAGTTTTCCATTTGTTGATCTGTCCTCATTTATAAAAACCTTTAAATTTCCAAAGGATATAGATGTTATAACAATGTCCGACAGTCCATATTACACTTGAACCAAATGATATACATCCCAAACTAAAGGCGAAATAGAGTTAACTGGTGTTTTTAGTTTTTCATTTTGTCATCTTGTTGCCCCATAAAAAGACAACAAATTTCCAAAGGATACAATTTTTCAAAAATTATTTTTAATATCTTTTCGTACCCAATGACACCGGTATAAATGTCAAATCAAGGAAGAGAAAATTTGCTAAAAATATTTTAAATTTCAAGCTTCTATCTTCATTAGTTTTGATTTAACAAACATTTAGCATTTTTCTCTTAAAAAACTAGAATAAACTAGAAAAATTAAGGAGCATAATTGAAATAGATATTACTGCTGAACTAATAAAGAAAGAAGCATGCTCTTTAACGTATTTTTAATAGATTTAATTTGACACTATAACGACATTAGTCATCATAGGGTGTGAACAAGTATATAAAATATTTTTTTTAACGTACGGTCTAATAGTTTATTTTCGTACTTTTCCGAGTCATACAAAAAGGTACCAAATCGTACGATGTGGGTATCAAATGAAGGACAAGAATATCTGTTGAAAATATTTCAAATTTTTGTTTTTGTTTTTGTTCTTGAAGAATTCAAACACACGTTTGTGTTTTTTCGGATTTAAACAACTAATTGAGCGGCACATCCCTTCAGTTCGCTTGCAAACACAACATACAACGGAACGGGCGGATCTAAAAGAAAACGCACTACACGCTAGAAACCAGACCATCCACCACCACCAAACAAAAAATAAATAAAACGAGATTTTAAATTGTGATTCTGAAAAAATCGTAAAATAAATTAACACAAAAACAGAATGTTGAAGTTAGTGGCGATATTGTTTTTATTCAATTTCGGAATATGTGTGATACAAAGTCGAATTATACAATCAATGGACGATGATAGTGATCTAATAAATGGCCAATACTTGGTGGACACCGCAAATGGTGATGATTGTGGCAGTGGCTCAACCACCGAGGGACCAGTTATAATTACTTTGGACGACAAAATCGGGGAAGTTCAGACACCAGAATCAGAGTTAGAAACACCCATCACAACCACCACCACCTCCACCACATTGGCTCCACTGGATTTCAAGATGAAGAAGATAACTTTTGCCGGCCGTACACATTTCAGAACTTTAAGAAATTGTCGTTGTGTTATCCATGGACGTTGTGCAAATGTTGAAAGATGTGAACCGTCAAATGATACGACGTCAGAAGAATAATCTCTGTGGAATCGAGGCAATATTGCACATCATAAGATTCGATCTGCAACAAAACGAAACCTTCACCTTCACAGTCATTTGAAATTACCCCTTAAAAATAAAAATAAATAAGCATTAACTTTTTTAAGGGGAAAAACTTTAAATAGTTGTTAATGCTAAACTAATAAAGATAGATGCAGGGAATTTTAGGTATTTTTAACAGCTAGTCTCTTCTTTCATTTGATACCAGGATCGCCATTGTGCGATTCGCACAAGTACGAAAATAAATTATTACAACTTCTATATCCTGTAGAAAGGAGAAAAGTCAACAAATGGAAAACTGAGTACACAGCTATTCATGGGTATACAGTCTTGCTCAACCCCAATGGAAAATCAACCGATTTTCAGTTTCTCGCCGGATTTAAAAAAAGAGACATGGATCTTTCAAACGATATATCGTCGCATATATAGTAAGTAAGTATGTATGTGTTTCTAATTTACATCAAATAGACAAATATAGTAGTCGATCTAAAAATTGTCGAGAAAGACAAGTAAAAATTTTTTCGACCATAGTTTCTTAATTTATATACCCTACATCACTGCATGGATATAAATAGTTATTTTTAACCTTTAACCGTAAAATTTGACAGGAGATTTTTTTTCTGCCAAATTTCGATTTATTCTTTCGATTTAATCTATTATTGCTCCAGAAACCACATTTTAAATTGGATCTTCATCAAATTTCCCATATCATGTTAGACATCTACAATAAATGTGCAGCAAAAGGGTATGTAAACCCCATTACAACTTAGGTCCATGTTTTAATATGGGATATAAAAAAAATCGTTCCATCGCAAATCAACAAATCGATTTTTAATTAATTTTGTAACTTTTAATGGGGAAAATCTTCATATTTTTGGCGAGCTTGGTTTCGTATTTTTAATAAGCCCGATTGTTAAAATTATTATTAATTGTGAAATAGACTGGTTAAACATCAATTAGAAGACGTACGTTTAAATCGTTAGTTTTCAAAATGGCGACACTTTTATTTCGCGTGTAACTTTTTCTTTTCTTCTTGTAGTTCCAAATATATTTTATTTTTCGAGAAGAAGACACAATTTAGAAGCGTTTAATGTCATTCCTGAATCATATTGGTGAACTGACCTCCCCGGTAGGTCTTCACCGAAATTACCAATTTTTCAATTAAACATAATTACTTGCAAAAATTCTCTAATCACAAAGCACCGATTAGAAAATGAAAGTCGACAATTCTTACGAAGCGATAATACTTACGTTAACGAATGCCGTGATTAGGTCCCAGCCTCTTAATTCAAAATAACTTTTTCTACATCCGTGTTGGTACAATACCCTAAACTAGAGGTCCATGTTAGAATGTGTCGTAAAACTGTATTAAATCGTTCAAAATTATCCTTAATTTTAATTGCAAATTTCAGGGAGTTCATCGAAAAAATAGCTATGTGCTGGAGAACATAAAATTTTTGAAAAATTATACATACATACACTTTTGCCACGACGGCGACGATATGCTCTTTATTGAGGAACCTGTGTGTATATATCCATTAATCATATATTGTTTCAAGTTTTTCGCCATTTTCCTACTTTGCGAAGGTTTTTTCACTTTAGTTTGTAAGGTAACCGTACTACTAGTAAATCTATTTAAAAATGAGGTTTAGTAGGGAGTAAAACGATACCTCATGTTTTACAATCCCTCGGTAATTGACTGAGTTATTGCAGTTTTTGCTAAAACAAATTGGTTGCAAAAATACAAGTGTTGGTGATTCCAATTTACATCTCTCAAAATTTCGTTTCGAATTGAGGTGCAACAAAAATACTTAAAATTCATCAAAACAGATAGAAACGGTAAATAAAATTAACAACAAAAAAATTGGAACACATTTTCCCCACTTTGGGGATTCGGGTGTTTTATGGGAAAAATATACTAAATCTAGTATATTTTCATCACTCTTATCCGCTTGATGAATTTTAGGAATTATTTTTCTATTACGCCGTAGGTGAGCCAAAAAACACTCACCCTAATATACATATGTGTCTATAGAAATACATAAAATCATATATGTATGTACATGTGGACATACATATCTCTGTTTGTCCTCTCACAAAAGCTATTGAAGTACGTATTGAAAGTTACGCCCCTCAATGTAAACATTAATCATACGGCAACATACAACAATAACAATATCAGCCAGCCAGTCAAGTCAGCCCAAGTAATAACAACAATAAACTCCCAACACTTGTGTGCAACAAAGTAATACAAATTCTTTCAAGCCAAGACAAAACACACGCAGGAATAAATGCCCCAAAATTGTTGAGGATAAATAAATAAAAGAATTAATATTTGTGTAACCTGCAATTACATAAAAAGGGATGGGGGAGGCGGGGGTTATGCCATCTGCTGCATTTAATTGCGGTGAGTAAATTGGTTTTCATTTATGTTGAAATTGTAATAGAAGTGTTTAGCAAATGCCGAAGGAAATATTTTCAAACACTTCAGAGTAATTCCCTGTGAAGAGCTCATACAACTTTTTGGTATAATTTCCAAAAAAATAAGATTGATAGCAAGAAGGCCGCAGGGAAATTCTTGTAATGTTTTTCTAATCGACTCTTTTTGGTTTGAATTTAATATTTTATCGACTCACAGAGTAATTGTGAATTTTAAAAACGGGATATTGTCCTGATTGTTCAAATCAAATATTGATTACAGACCAAAAAAATGCAAACGAAAAAACTAAGACAAATGAGCGTTGGCACGGCAGAAGTATTGCTGGGTAACTATACCTGCATATACACATACTTACATACGCAACTCAATGAGATGCTTGTAAGATGGCATGTGTGCTTTATTACTTGGTGCGATTTTTTAAACGCAAATTCGGCAAGTGAGTTGTGATTCTCGTTCGTTGTGAGAATCATCTCCTTATAGAGGCCGGGTTTGATGTTGAAAAGTCGCTGCGAAGCCACTTGAAATGGTCGAAATCATGATCGTGGTAGTCTGCAGCCAAGTAATAAATGTCACCATGCCATTTGTAAATAAATTTGCATTCTATTAAATATAGAAGCAAAATGGTCTTGAGCCAGGACAATATCCCAGTTCAAATCAATATATTTAATATTTTTGAAATTTCTAATAAAAAAACCATTGTATGTAAATACACTATTTGTTATGACCACCTCAAGAGCTCCTGTTTTTCATGAATTAAACGAAATTCCAATACAATACGAGATACATCCGAATTAAGTTAACTTTAATATTGTAAACTGTTTGAACATTTATGAACTTTAAATGCATCCACAGCTATATTTATCCGCGATATAGTCAAAATCTTTCAAAATATTCATAATTGGAATGTTCTTTGTAGAACTCCTCGAACAAAGTCTTGATTTGGGGCATCAAATTTGACACTGTGCGTCTGCTCTCCACCTAATTTTTGTTATACAACTATGGGACGTATTGGTTACCCGATATTTGCACAAGTAATTATTTAATAGAAAATCAGTTCAGATTCATTTATATTGTGAGCCCTCTAGAATTCACATCTTACATTGGATCTTTTCTCAATTTTGTAGGTCATGTTATATTTCCCATAGGAAAAACGTAAAAATGAACCATGTCTGACTTAGACTCCAGCATTCCATAATGTTTCGATTCCGATTCCGGATATTCACCAAAGCCAAATATATATTATTAAATAAAAATATCATATTATTAAATAAAAATATCATATCAGCCTCAAACTATAATTATTCCAGTCAATTATTAACGAAAAGTCCTTTGGTGCATGAAAGAAACACTTTTTTATATAGAGTCAAAAAAATCGCACCACAATTTGGAATATTTCCGTTATGAAAATTTCACTGGCAAATTAAAACTTCGGGGATTGACACTTGGGTCTCTTTTTATGCTGATTCGAATTTGTGTGGTTTCAAGAATTGATTTTTTTCGATTTCTCTGTGAATGTCTATTTTGTCAAACTTGTTACCGTGTTTTGGTTTTTTAGTCTGAAAGTGTCATAAATAGTGTTTTGTGTTGAGTTGTTGGTAATTCGGCGGTTACCTGTTTTTTGTTATTTTTTTAATTTAAGATTGTTAATTGAATGGGTCAAATTGGTTCAGATTTATATATATCATGTAAATGACTCCTTCGATTTAATTCTTTCCGCTCTAGAAACCACATTTAACAGGTTTTCATCAAATTTTGCAAAGCGTCTTATATTTCAGAAAACCTATGCTAAAAATGTGTTAGATCGTTTCAGATTTATATATAGCTCCCATTCAAAGTTTGTGTTCAAATTTTCCTACAAATACAGATAAAAGTATGAAATTTGTAGTATACCCTACACCAGAGGGTATATTGACTAGGTGTAGGGTATCATATAGTCGGCCACGCCCGACTTTAACCTTCCTTACTTGTTTATATCTCAATTAGTTTAGTGCCATCTAGACCGGGTGTTTTTAATGGCTTACAGCTTCTTTAGAATCCATACAAGCACAGCCTGAAGTCCCTCGCTATATAGGAATTCTTGGTCTCTCTTGAAATTCTGTCCTTGGATGACAAGAGTAGTGTACATCAAGCAGTAGTCCCAATGATGGCTAGCTAGGTGATATTCAGTCGCCACCCTCTTATCTTTCTTTGGTATTATTGGTAGAAGTCAACGCTGACTTAAATATGAATTTGTAAGATTTCAGAAGACAGATTTTAAAATGTCTATACGTGTTAATGGGTAAGTTCTAATTTGTGAAATATATGAGGGATGCATTTATATTTAAATCAATTTAAACTTATTTAATCAATGATTTATAATTTATTTTATTATCCAACAACACAGGAAATCTGATAAAAGTATAGACGACTTTGTAGAGCTAAAAGAATTGTTGAGAATCAACGCGAATATGCAAATATGTTAGTGGATTTCTAAGGCCATACCATAAATCTGTCCTTTGTTGTTTGTAAATTCACAATTTTCTGGGAATTTGAACTTAGGCGATATTTCGACAACTAGAAACGAGATTTATATTTCGTTGACTATCCTATCCAAATTTCTTAATGGCCATCTACATATTAGTCCTGATAGAAAATCTAAAAATTGCTACAGATGAACTTAAATCTAAAAAGAATAATGACCTTGCACGTATTTTTAATGCAATTTTAGTTTAATTTTTATAGAAATAACTGAAAAATATTTTACTTTACACTATTTGTCAAATTGAACATAATAACTTCCAATTCTATTTCCATGCGATAATTTGATAAGTTCTCATTCCGACACAATCTTCAGCGGCCAGTGTGAACAGTTTAAATTTGTAAAATTGTAAACCATAAATTATGTTCAACATTACACGCTGGTAGGCAGCACATTAATTAACGAGCTCACATTTACTTTGTGCCACTTTTATGTTTCACTTTATTTATTTATTTATTTTTTGTTGGTATAAAAGTTGTTATTGTAGCAAAATGCTTGGACAAACCACTAAATAAATGTTTATGTTTTAACTTTATAACAGGGAATAAACTTCACACAGATACAAAAAATCGGAAAAATTACACAATTGACTTTTTAATGATGACGATGATGATGAGGATGGTGATGAACATTAAAACACAAATTACTCCAACATGTAGTGGCTGGTTTCAACGTCAGATACTCTTCGAAGGACATAACGCGCTGTGACAGTTTAACCTACGGAAGTGGAAGGTAAGGGTAAATTCCGCTAATAATTTATATAAACCTTGTGGTAATAGATGTGAATGTAAATAATACAAACAATTGTATCAAGTTTTAAATCAGAATTGAACTTGAACAAGTTCTGATAACGACATGGAAGGAAAAGAGGAGGTTTATCGCAATTAAAGGCTGTACAATTTATTTATACACTCACGGCAAGAGTAGTAGAGCTAAAAACTGGTTCAAAATTGTAATTATTTTTTTCCATGCTTTATATAAGGTTACTTTCTATATATGTTTGTGTGCCACAAAATTTGAAATCAATTTTTGAAAGCTTTTTTCTCAACCAATTTTGCTCAAATTTTGCACACTTAATCATTTTCGATGACAATACAAGGAAATGGAAAAATTTGACCAATTGGACAAAGGGGCGTGGTACCTCCCATACAAACCACAAATTAAAAATCTATTATTTCTGCTCCTGATAACGGTATTTGAACAAAATTTGGTACGTCGGTTTGGTGTGGATTTTTTAAGTGCTGTTGCAAATATGGGCGGGATTGTACAAAGGGGCGTGGTACCTCCCATACAAACCACAAATTAAAAATCTATTATTTCTGCTCCTGATAACGCAGTAATTTTTCCTTCTACAAAAGATAACTAAAAAAGAATTTCTAGGCCCAATAGAATTCTGCTTGCATAAAGCATGGATTTGAAATTTTTTTTTTTTGATTTACTAGTTTAAAGAAACATTTGCGTCCGAGACCTAAAAAATATTGCATACTGATTCATAAAATCAGTACACAAGATTTTTGTATTACCAAATAAAACAAGATTGTTTGCGTTAATCATAAAAAGTAAAAAAACATATTTTTGAAAAAAAAAATATCTTCAAAGAATGATAACCTCTGTATTTATCCGAAGAAATTTTACACACAAACATGCTACTTATGGAAAACTAAAACAAAACATTTTTTCGTTCTTTTTTATTTTTTGTGATTTTTTCTTGCCCGAAAATACTGTTCCTAATCCACTGTTTCTATGTGAAAGTGAAACTCGCAACAATTGTAGCCATCATAACTACTTTTAATGGAAGATATACTAAAGGCAGCTTTGGCGAAATTTGAATTTTTAGTAAAAAAAAATAGAAGAAATATATCCATACAATTTTTTTAATATAGTTTTCGAGTTTAGAATAAAACAAGTAAGAAGGCGTTAAATTCGGCCGGGCCGAATATTATATACCCTCCACCACGGAGTGCATTCCACAGTATTACCAGCAGATTAAAGGATGTCGACTTTACATAGAAGTACAGTACCATATTACGAAAATTGTTATATTTGTATGCAGATTACTATATTTGTTTAATATATCAAACTATAATGTATGCGCACAATGCTGTAATTGTGAAAGTGAGCATGCCTAAATATTAGGCAATTGTCAGTCGTCATTAGAAAGATGCATTTTCAGATACAGACAAAGTGACTGTATAATTTTGATAAGAAAAGTAAAAATTTTAAAGATATCCCTATTCTCCGCCCAAATGTACAAATTTCGAAAAAAAATCTTTTTGTTTCGAGTCTTCATAGTCAAAACACAGAACACACCGAATATATACACCGAATTTCATGATATCAACTTTAGCGGTTTGGAAGGTCCCTTTGTTATCCCTCTTTTTCAATTATATCCCTAAAAAGTACGAATTTCGAAAAAATCCCTCTGTTTTACGTGTCTATGCAATTAGAGGGATTACACACCGAATTTCATGATTCTAGCTGTTGTCGTATCATTGGTACCATATTTTATCCCTCTTTGTGCCATTTCGCACCGCTTAAACTTTTATTTTCTTTGTGGTGCTTCCAAGCTACAAGAGGAATGTCCGCAACAAATTTCAAATGTATGAAAATCAGAAATTTAATTAATAAGCCAAGGCTACCAATATTTTTATACTATATATATAATGAAAATAATACTTCAATTCATAAAGTAAATATAAGGCAGCAATGATAAATACCCTAATTATTGGGGGACAGAGAGTGTATTTGCAGCTACATTCGTTTGGTTGGTTGTATTTCCATCCTATTTTAATTTCAAAAGTATAAATTTCGAAAATACCTTACCTCTCACGTACGCAGTATAAGACAACTTCCTGATTCTACCATTTTTTGTCGTAAAAGCAACAAAATTTGGAAAAAAATTTTATACGTGGCTATGCACTCAGAGGAATGTAAACTCCGAATTCCATGATACTATCTGCGGCCATTTTATAGGTACCATTTTTATCCACTTTTTCGCATTTTACTCCTTAAAAGCACGACTTTCGAAAATTTCATCATTCTAACTGTAGCCTTTTAGTTAGTCCCTCTGCTCCCATTGAATCCCTTGAAAGTATGAATTTGGAAAACCCCTTTTTCGTGTCTACTCAGTCAGAGGAATGTATACAGCGAATTTCATGGTTCTAGCTGCATACATTTGTTTGGTACAATTTTTATCCCCATTTTCCATTTTACACCATAAAAGTAGGAATTTCGAAAAATTCCTTTATTTGATGTATCTACGCAATCAGAGGAATATATACACCGAATTTCATTATTCTAGGTGCGGTCCTTTGGTTGGTACTATTTGTATCCCTCTATCCCCATTTAACCCCTTAAAAGTACGAATTTAGAAAAAAATACTTTTATATTATGTATCTACTCTATTAGAGGAATGAACATGTCAAATTTCGTGTTTCTACCTGTTGTCGTTTGATAGGTACCATTTTTATCCTTTTTTGTCCAATTTCGCTCCCTACAAATAAAAATCACTCTAAATCACGAATTGCAAATATCAAGTAAATACAAAATAATATGATCAAAAAACATGATGAAATACCCATCCTGGAGGTGGGAGGTATAAAAACATAATACAGTTTGGTTGCAATAAATATTAAAAAAAAAATACTTTGAAAAAATATGTATGGGTTGGGCCAACATAAAACTTTTCCTTTAACCCTTTAAATAATGAAATACATATTTAGAAAGGTTCTTCGTTTCTGTGGGGTAAAATTTGCCGACCGAAATTTCCGGCTTGGTACAAAAATTAAACTAACAACTCAAATAATTAAGGTTAATTTCTAAAATATACCCTTTGCTCGACTTTCAATGTTAGTATCTGAAAATAATCCTTGGGTCCTGGCCTATTTTACTTTTTTTTTCAAAACTCAAAAATCTTCATTTTAGCCGATAGATGAAATTAATTGTGGACTAATGTACGCCGTCAATAATGAGGCTGAAATTGCCCCTAAAATAAATTAAATTTTTTTGATTTATTTGAATCATTTGTATTTGGGATAAACACCTTTTGTATTTTGTATGTTTATATTTGGCACGCATTGTGGCGTATGATTAATACAAAAGTTCAACGTTCATACGCCCCACTGTATTTAGAATAACTCTTTAAAATGTACTTTCTCTTGACTTTTCATCGCTGATGAACAATTGAGGGACTAATATTTACAATCACATGTCATGACAGCTATGGGGACTAAAGTTGTCTCAAATGTATAAAAATTCTAAAACTTAGTTTGAAAATTCGAAAAATCGCAAAACAGTCTATATGGGAACTAGAGAACCCCACTTCTATCGACCATAAGCTATATTGGTCTTCTGTCTATTAAATTTTCGGACTGAACGCTAAATCTGTTGAAGTTTTGAAATTATGTCCAATAAATAATAATTTTAAAATCACACCGATAAAAAATATTCCAAATACATTAAGGCTGAATATTCAACCCTGGAGTACACCCGAAGCCACGCATCGTGAAGGTTTCCTCCTTTGACGAACTGAAACATCAAAAATTATTGAATCCGATTCCCGATTCCGTTAATAATAACGCCACATAGCCACTGAAACAAATTTAGATTGTTTTTATTAGGCATCATGAAAAGGGACACGTGGCGTATGATAAATGCAGATATCCAACAAACATACGCACCACTCTTATTAAGAATAACTAATTAAAATGTATTTTCGTATGACTTCTCATCGCTGATCAGCAATTGTAGGACTAACATTTACAACCACATTTCAAGATAGTTATGTGGACTAAAAATGTTGCGATGATATATTTTTTTGTATTTTTTGCTGTACCCTACCGTAATATCCAATTTTTAAAGATCGAACTTCCAAAGAGGATGGAAACATTTCACAAATTTGTACCGTATATCAAACTCTAAAATATATGCTTAATTATAACATGTTGGTGTCTATATCTCCATATAGAATAGATTTAAAAGAAAATGTTTTCTAAAGTTCTGGATCAAAACTTTATCGCAGATAAACGATATTTCTTTTAAACTGTAGTAAACATTAATCGAAAATTTATTTTTCTATTGAGTGAGACTCCAGCACTAAAATAAAGTATATTGAAATAGTTGAATTTTATTAATTCCAGATTCTTTTGTTCTTTCTGTTGTTCTTTCATGCCGTTAACAAAATTTTGAGTTGATCAACATTTATACATTCTAGATGATAGTTCGTAGAGAAAGTCAAAGGGAATTGCTTAAAATATGTGTCTAGAGCGGAAAAGGTTAAATCCGAAGTAAAAATGTGGAGCTTTATCTAAATCTAAACCAATGTGACCTAATTTTATCACAGATGTAGGAGCAAGGCTTTCTGCTATCTCTAAACAATAATAAGAGAACTCAATAATTTAAGAGTTTTGAACAACCATAAATCCATTTCGATAAATGAATAAAACTGTTTAATCAGGCATCTCACAGAAATTTTACGAAATATCGTTTCTTCGCAATGAGTTTTTTCTCTGCGTGTAGTGTAATTTTATTATTTGTAGTTTCTTTTTATAAATATATGGTTGAAAGGCTTTTGACCCAATGAGCATATTTATTACAACCAAACTACGGTTGGTACAAAAATAGTTTTGACGCTGTAACGTCCAATGTGGATCGCTTATTATTTCTATAGAGGCATTCATTTTTCTTCAAATTTTAGCATAATTTTTTTTCTAGTGTTATATACAGTGGTCTTAAAATTTGGAAAAAAATGTACTGCAGAAAGGAAGCATATTTTTAAACAAATCTGGAATCCGAATCTGGCATTGGGCTAAGACGTGTTACCGCATGCTGGTAATTCTGTAAAACAGTCAATACTGACACTATAGTACCGTTTAAGCATGAAATGGAGATCGTGTGTTTCTGCTTTAAGCTATTTTTGCTTTATGTGTGGTGAATATTTTGTTGGAAAAAAGGGATATGTAATATCAGAATCATTAAAATATGCATATTTATTTTATGTTGGTTTTGCTGTCATACACCGTGGACATCGACAATGTTTTGCAATAGTTGCAGAACTGTTTTATACAAGTGGTCAAATGGCAAGAGGATCTATTTCGATTTTTCAATTCCAGTACTTTGGAGAGAGTAACCATCAAACCGATTGTTATTTTTGTTTAACAAAATTTGCTATTACTTAGTTATTACATCCACCAAATGTTCCATTACCAGCCATTCCCATTGCTACGAGCAGTGAGTCCGAAACATGTTTCACCAGCAGTGGTATCTTGGATAAGGACGCCATTTAGTGACTCAACTGAGCTTAATGATCTAATTAAATGTAAATCCTGAACATTTAACGAAGTAAGACGCTGAATTACTAGCTTCACGCATGCAGCAGTGAAAACATCTTGCAGTTGGACAAAAGTAACAATCTATAGAGATAAAAGTTTGGAATTGGCTGCTTATTTTGAAAAGAAACACTATATTCTAAAGGGTGATTTTTTAGCTATTAACTTTTTGGCAACACTGGTTTAAACAGCTGACGCACGTTTCGTGTTTTGTTTCACTGTCAAACATCTTCAGTTTGGTCTATAATTTAACCATGAATCGTCTTACAAACGAACAACGCTTGCAAATTATTGAATTTTATTATCAAAATGCGTGCTCTGTTAAGAAAGTTCATCGCGCGCTTCCAATTTATGGCCAGTTTAATCGACCCACTGAAGCGTATATTCGGGCTATTGTGACTAAATTTCGCACCAAATTTACATTGTTGGACATTAACCACCAACACGCTTACGTAGAGTGCGAACTGAAGAAAATATCGCAGCTGTATCGGCCAGTGTTAATCATAAATTTTTCTGAATTTTATGTGTTTTTTCCTAAAGCTTTTAAAAAATCACCCTTTATATGTTGATGGTTTATCTTAAAAAAATGAACCAGGCATATGACAAAACTGAATGAAGATTATTTATTGATGTCTCTAAGTACAGCTTAAAGGCTCTTTTCTTGCATAATGGGAATGAAAAACCATCCCTACCAATTGCTCATGCCATTAACAAAGAAAAATTATGAATCAATGACTGAAATTTTGACATTACTCAAATACAACTAATAAAGACCTTTGTTGAGGCTCTGGACAAGGATGGTGAAGCATTTACATAATTGTTAGCGGTTTTTCCTAAAAATTTCATATGCCAAAATCAAAGAATGCATATTTTTGGTCTTCAAATCAGGAAGCTATTGAATGATGAAAATTTTTCGCAATGTTTTTTGGAGAAAGAATCTGGAAATCTTTCAAGAGCATCGTTAACAGTTTTCTTAATATTAATAAGAGTGAAAACTACAGACAAATTTTTGCTGAATTACTGAAAAATTATTACTTAAAATTATGAAATGTTGAACATGGGGAGCTTGCTCACCAATATTTAATGAAAATTTAAAGAAATTATTTTGGGGCAAAAGCGAACCAACAAAATACGCCATTAACATTAATTCAATTGAAAATTGATTGAGTTTGAAATAAACTTATGATTTTTTATGTAAAAAACGAATAAAAACATTTTTTGTATCTCGAAAATTTGACATGATAACAACAAATTACGACAGGAAAGATATTTGGTTGCTCCAGTCCAAAACCTTGTCGGCTGGTGATATTGAGACAAAAACATTTATCGCACATTTTATACAGCAAATAATATTAAGCGGTAAAATTCATTTGTGGTAAACAAATACGTCTTTATATTATATCGACAGCATTCTTTTCTTCTGTGACTTTAGTGAAATTTCACGTAGAATATTTTTTACACCGCTTCCCGAAAATTCAGTTTTGTGGGACAGTTTAGCACCAATTCGGATTAAGTACATTATAAGCCATAATTTTGACCTATTACTGGCATTTAGGTATAGTTTTTAGTTGTTTTGCACTCACTCACTTATAACAGAATTTTATG